>OZ024859.1:24768222-25113222 GCA_964017155.1 Oasisia sp. SBJ-2009
TCATCGGCCTGCTGAAGAAGGTGACGAGGAAGCGGCCGGATCTGCGGGTGATCGTCACGTCGGCCACGCTCGATGCCGAGCTGTTCCGGGACTTCTTCAACAACAACGACGACACGCGCGACGCCGGAAAGGACACGGCCTGCGTGCTGAGCGTCGAGGGCCGCATGTTCGCCGTCGACACATACTACGCCGTCGACCCGGTGCCCAACTACGTGACGGCAGCGGTCGAGACGGTCGTGGGACTGCACCGACGCGAGAACGAAGGCGACGTGCTCGTCTTCCTGACGGGCCAGGAGGAGGTTGAACAAGTCGTCTCGCTGCTCATCGACGAGGCACGCCGGCTGCCGCGAGACGCCCTCAAGATGCGCGTGCTGTCGATCTACGGCAGTCTGCCGACGAGCGAGCAGCTGAAGGTGTTCGACCGGACCCCGCGCGGCGTCAGGAAGATCGTCGTCGCAACCAACATCGCCGAGGCATCCGTCACCATCAATGGTATCGTCTACGTCGTCGACTGCGGCTTCGTCAAGTTGAGGGCCTACAACCCGAGCTGCGGTCTCGAGTCACTCGTCGTGCTGCCGACGTCGCGGGCGTCCGCCGAACAGCGCGCCGGAAGGGCAGGGCGCGTGCGCTCCGGTCAGGTAGAGTATCCGATACGATGAACGAGAGTATAATATTGCAACTGCATGCAAATAGTTGTCTTGTTTCCAAACTACCACTTCAAAAAAATTGCCTAGCTTCTCTTCACTTTCAATTCATTTCCTTCTTTAAAGGACAACAAATGGCAATGGTTTCGTGGCATACACCTAATAGAGTAAATATAAAAGTAACAATTTCCACATATACTCAATTTTTTAACGCCAGCGGTTTACCAGAACAATATTTTTGAACACCCAGCCATCAGAATACTATCAGCTACGCCATGTTAGACGAAGAATGACGTCACGAAGCTTCGGCGCTCTCGATAGATTCCCTGCATATTAGTTATTTATACATCCGTCTAGAGGCGCTGTGCGTGCGCAGTTTAGGCCCGCACCTCAAAAAAAAACATCAAAATGATCACCTACGATGATCAAACTTCGCAGGGCGTATCTACTACACCTGAACTACGCGTATGCACTTGTTACGTGCTCAAAAAATTATAATTAATGCCTGAAATCGATCAAAATGTGTTAAGTCAATGCGATCTGAACCCACGGTTTAACGCAGCAAGATGGTGGTGCCACCTGACGGAGTTTACTGTTGCAGTAGCGACTCGGCGAGGCGTTATTTACTTACACATTTTGATCGATTTCAGGCATTAATAATTGTTTTGGATCACGTGACAAGTGCATACGCATAGTACAGGTGTAGTAGGTACGCCCTGCGAAGTTTGGTCATCGTAGGTGATCATTTTGATGTTTTTTTCGAGGTGCGTGCCTAAACTGCAAAAGTACGCGCAATTGTGAATCCAATGTTCAATACTACCGCTTGTTTCAACGGGAAAGAAACAAAAGATACATCAAAATTTCTCACGGAACTAGTACTGCAACCGTATGCCGAACAGTAAGGCATAATTGCTAAAGTTTATACCATAGATTTGACCACAGATTTAGATACACGTCTAAGCAGCTGCTACATGTCACGCCAACTGAACGAAGACTTGAAGTTGTTGACCCTTAACGACGTCGCAGGAAGCTGGAATGCCGCGCCCTCATTGGCCAAGCCAAGTTAACCCGTCACCAATGGCGGCGTCTAGGCCATAGTGGATTTCGGTAGAATTTTAGACTTTAAGGTCACATTCTGAGTAAACCGCTGACGTTAAAACATTTAGTATATGTGGAAATTGTTACTTTGTATAAACTCTATTAGGTGTATGACACGAAACTTTTTTGTCCTTTAAGGACGATATATATTCACCCGGGGATCTGGTTGGACTAATTTATGTTACGGAATTGACCCGCTAAGACGACCAGACAAGCGATGGCCACTCACTGTCGTGTTGTTGTCGCCAGGTCTACCGACTGTACCGCGAGGAGGACTTCGAGAAGCTGCCGGCGACGACGGTGCCGGAGATGCAACGGAGTGACATGTCTGGCGTGATCCTGCAGCTGAAGGCGCTCGGCATCGACAACATCCTGCGCTTCCCCTTCCTGTCGCCGCCGCCCGCGCAGAACTTCGTGCGCGGCGTCGAGCTGCTGTACGCGCTCGGCGCCATCGACGACGACTGCCGCCTGACGACGCCGCTTGGCGCGCAGATGGCCGAGTTGCCCATGCATCCGTGCTGCGCCAAGATGCTGCTCGCCTCGGCCGAGCTGGGCTGCAGCGACGAGGCGCTCACCATAGCCGCCATGATGCAGATACAGAACGTGTTCGACGCGCCGTCGCGACACAAGTCGGCGGGCGCGCGAGCCAAGCGCCGGTTCTCGGCCGCCGAGGGCGACCACGTCAGTCTGCTGAACGTCTACCGGGCGTTCGAGCGTCACGGCCGCAGTCGACGCTGGTGCTGCGACCACCTCGTCAACTACCGCGGCCTGTGTCGGGCCGGAGAGATCCGCCAGCAGCTCGTGCGGCTGCTGAAGCGGGCTGGTCTCGGGGTCGAGTCGTGCGACGGCGACGTCGAGATGGTGCAGCGCTGCGTCGTCGCTGGCTTCTTCGCCAACGCCGCCCGACTGCACTACTCGGGCGTGTATCGGACGCTGAGGGACGACCACGACCTGCACTTGCACCCGACGTCAGTGCTGGCGACGGAGACGCCGCCGCCCGCGTGGGTCGTCTTCTCCGAGGTCGTACAGACGACGAAGGACTACATGAGAGACGTGACTGTCGTCAAGTCGGAGTGGCTCTACTCGATGGCCCCACACTACTACCAGTATGGCACTGACCGGGAACTGGACAACAAGAGGCCGAGGTTTCGATAGCTCCCTGGCGCTACGAGTACCTTCCACGTGTAATCATCTAAAGCTACGATTCCACAAGTACAGATGCTGCATGCGGGTCGTCGAATACCAAAGGTAGTCCTGTGCGGATGTCTTTCGAGTCGACAATCAATTCAATTTCCCGGAGCCGCACTACAAAACACATCTGCCATTTTAAGATCGGAATTACTTGTGTGAATCTCCACTGGACACTATATTGTTTGTTTGCCGCATCATCCGTGCACATAGAATCGTAGTTAACACAACAGTTCTGGCGTCCGCGTTGTTCGTTCGCTGGTTGCAACGTTACTGTTGCTGATAGGACACTTCGACGCGACTCGTGTGAGAAATATATGTTTTAATCTTCTGCTCATCACATTGATTTACAGTCGCCACCACCCATGATGTTTACCAGTCGACCAACTCGAAACCAAATTAATAATCACAATAAAAACAAATATAATCCTAACACATGGGCAGATGTAAAATGGCTTCAACTGTCTTTATTTGCTACAACTACAGACAATATGCTTAGTTAGTTGAACATGTACAATAAACCATTCCGCTCGATTCCATATAGCAGTACTTTCTAACCATTGGCAACTAAATTCCATACGTAGATAAGCGTTTGCTTCACCACGAAAAACAACATAAAACAAACACTACACACTGGACGCTTCACCTTTGTTTTAACAGATTCGTTTTAAAGCCAACTGCTATGCATGTGTGAAGACAGCCTTGTATCAGCATGCTCACATGTCCACAATTTTAGACGTTACTGTCATATGCATGGATGTTTTAATAAAAACAAGATGTTTCGGATATTTAGTGTTTGCCTGCTATACTTAACCACTGCATTGCACAATGCAAAATATATAATCGTAGAATGACACAAAGCGTTCTGTTTAAAGTAAATGTCCTGTACATTTATTGGAAACAATAAATCACGCCGTAACACAACAATAACCTAAACATCAGTAATAGTTGAAAATATATTATGGGCAATTTTTTGAAAGCTATCGATTACTCAATATGGTAACCTTTCCTACTGGACAAGTTGCCAGGTGTTGGTTTTACCTCACCCATCCAATCGGAAATCCAATACCCCAGAGGGTATGTACAATTCTCCCATTTATAGTAACCAGACCTTTCAACAAAACACTCATATGATCCACATTGATAAATCTCAAACGTCACGGATTTCGTCATATCAATTAGGCCGCCAGCATTCTGGGTAACAATTAAAACAGCATAGACCTCCCAGTCGACTGCCAAAACAGGAATCTGCACCCCGTTTGGCTAGTCACACTGGTGAATGAGCTGTCGATTTTACCCTCCTTTGCACTTGACCCACCCCCAGTTAACGACAACAGGAGACAGACATGTGACACACACACACCCCATTATCTCTCCCGCGTACACACTGCCGCGATCAGAACCTTTGGTTGCCCTCGTGTTATTCCACTGCGACGTGACTCTACCACTTCTTTTTGTGCTCGTCCATGCTGTATCCGCCCGGGCCAATGGCGACAACCAGAAGCAGCCCACCAATCACAGACATCGTTTGAAAGAAGTCATATTTTAAGAAGTCGCGCATCGGCCGATACGTCGGTATGTTCCACCAG
This sequence comes from Oasisia sp. SBJ-2009, assembly GCA_964017155.1. NCBI lineage: Eukaryota > Metazoa > Annelida > Polychaeta > Sabellida > Siboglinidae > Oasisia > Oasisia sp. SBJ-2009. Next base: position 24,772,742 of record OZ024859.1, read on the forward strand.
GCATTGAAGTAGATGTTGAGAATGGTGAGGTTAGCAACGAGGATGAGTGACGCCAGCTTCGTCTTGTAGCCGACGGCAATGAGCAGGATGAGCGCCGTGCCGACGATGTTCTGTATCATCTGCAGGAAGGAGAAGTCGAAGCGCAGTAGTGTGAGGAACATGAGCACGAGCAGGACCCGGCCACTCAGCTGCAGGTACGTCTTCGGGGTGTTTTCGCCGAGCGACGGCAGGCCGGCGAATAGACTGCGACCCTCGGCCTTGATCTCGGCCAGGAGCAGGATCACGCCACCAGTCAACGCCAGGTTCCTGTAGCAAGCACATTAATTAATGATTAGCTGGTATTCATGCAGGATAATTGTTTTTGACAGATAGACACGTGCATGTTAACTCACATAACATACAAGCCGGTCAAGATGTGTATAATCTGAAATAAACTACAAACATATGAGACACCCATTTTCAAAGCATAACTTACATCACTGTATATATATTTGTACCTATCCTAAATGGATTTACACATCCAAATGACAGGTGGATGGGTCTCTGCACACAGTTCTGATGGTAAGTGATCGTGTAAGCATTGGTAGGTCACTTAAATCAAAAGAATGACTGATATGACACGCTAATTTTGAATGGGTGGGTGGCGCCACCTGTTGCAGTGAGGTAACATTACTTTTTGATTAACAGTCACTGTTGAAAACCATTTTAACTTTTTACTATCACAATGATACGGGGAGTTGACGCTACGGCACATTGGAACTCTAACAACACGCTAATATTCCCTCCCCAAAAAAAACTGTGAAAAACTATTTCCATGTAACAGAGGTAAGTAAGTGGACATGCACCTTGATTCAAAATATGTTTGTTATAATAGACTGGCATGTAAAATTATGTTATAGCATACCGAGATCAAAAATATCCATCAGTACATTTACAAATAATACTAATGTTATTGTTCAGCAAGAGGTTATATATGATAGTTCTATTTTATTAACAAGATATTTTTTCATGTAAATTTTACTGTGCCTTTATTAAAAAATTACTTGTTTCTTAAAATGCATGACTACAGACGGTATAGTATTTAACTGCAACTGTTTATATATGTTGTGTACATAACTTTGAAGATCACAATAACTCACCTCATAAGAAATTTGACATCCCATAGTATGCTGTATGCGATAGTCTGAAAAGTAATCAAAGGTTCTGTCAGAATTTCCTGTGGTATATTAGAAATTTCAATTAAAATGCATCAATAGTTATTAGTCTATCCATAGCATATTTTACTTTTTTCACCACCTTACCAGTTACAGCAAATTACTGTAAATTGGCATTGCTCAAAATAGACAAAGCTGTTCTTACTTGAATGAGCCTAACAAATATATTCACATATATAATTACGCTCTACATTATATTCCACACTTACGAAGCAGTGAACCACTTCACTCGCTTTTTTCAACACCTATTTCAATATATTTGCTGAAACCGCCACCTCCCGCAATCTGTTTTTCAGAAATGTTATGTGGAAAACTCTGTCAAAACTGATGCAACCATCTGTATAATAAATTACCACATTTCCTGTACCCCACAGAATATTTCAGACCTATTGCATTCCCACTTTCCACGTCACCCTCTTGCAAACCGCTATCATGAGATACATTGTGTCCTCGCCACAAGACTTGACAGAAACTACTCACCTGCAGTGCAATGATGCCAAAGAGCACGAAGCAGGCGATGCTGACGTGTTTACGGATGAGCACCATCACACACGTGCCCAGCTGACCGAAAAGATTGACAAGAACAAAAAGGGTCGCTAGGAACCACCCACACCCCCAGGTGGAGTTTATGTACTCGCGCTGCTCAGACCACTGGAACCACATGCGTAAGCCGTCCTCAATAAACGTGCTGATGAGACAGAGACGGGCGATGTGTGGCAGAAAGTGTTTGCTCTGCCGCAGCATCTGTAAACAAACACCAGAGATCACAACACGTATTCTACTTATGACCAGCACAAAAGTTTTGTATTCTTTAGAGTAAATAAAGATGAACAAATAAAGAAAAATGTATTATGTTTTTTTCTCAACCAGTTTTTAGGCCTTGTCATATTGGTAAGGTACATGATATGGCTGAACAATAATTGCTGTGTGAACTACAAGCAGTAGCTAATTAAATACCGGTAGTCAAAGAAAAAAATCATTAAATGACAAATGTATATGTAACTGTTACATATACATATAATAAACTAATCTCACACAGTGAGCATCAAGCATAAGTGAATAGGTGATTATATCCATGCACTGTTTTATACACAACCTACTGCGGTACTTCACATACCAACAGAACAACAAGCTGGCTGCAAGATTGCATGTAAAGTTCAACAAGTACTATTAGTCTAGTACTGCCAGGAAGGACTCCGGTGATTCAGCTGCCAACAGATGTTTCATGGAATTCCCTTCTAGATAGGAATACCAACTTCACCATTCTTTGTTACATTGTAAACCCAAAGCATGGATGTTGTCACTTGTCAATTACACAGAATTTCCACTACTGCTCGTGATTGCTATGTGCATCTACACTGTGCTACACAACTTTTTATTGTAATTATTAATAAAAAAATAGACCCATGTTGTACTAATTACCCAGTGATATCTTTTAGTTAGACATAATATTCAGTGGTGAATGGGGGTGATGTAAAGGTGGTGATACACGTATATATTGACTTGTATGAGTGACTCGGATGAAACCATCGGATGTAAAATAATACATGTATTACGTCATCCGAATTTGATTGATGTGTTTGTCCTTTAGTGCAAGATAGATTGCTGAACTTGTATATGGGATTATCTTCCCAATGGTAGTATGACCAATTCTGTACTGACACTCAAGAGACTGTCACCTGTATGACATATCATGAAATAATAACTTGGACTTGTAAAAATGTATGTGAACTAACATTACTAGTCACAAGTATTGCAGTCGTTATATTGTATCAGGGTTGGAGGAATCCAGAGTGGACTAAGTGTTCCTAGGCTAGCACTGTCGATCGCCAATTGCGCCATACGCGAAACGGTTTGCTATTTGGCGAAAATAAATTAAAATTCTTCGCCATATTGGGGAAGCGTCATTTCTGTCATTATTATTTAGGCAATCAGCAATACATGACTGCATTATTCAACGCCCAGCTCAGTTGAAGTTTTCTAAACTATGGTACACCCAACTGACCCAAATAACCAGTCAGCGTAACATGACCCGCTAATCCCTCCATTTAGCCATGCTCACAGACAATGGTGGAACTTAATTCAATTACAAATTGTGTTTACTAGACAATGGGGACCTGCTTGATGACGCTAATTACAAGTTTGAAACAAGTACAACACTGTACCTGACAGATTCCATAATATCGCTCAGTATCGGCACAGTCACATGGCATGGTCATTAATTAATGTGTCATCTGGTAACTATTCAACAATCTTTCTTTTTTTGTAATTTTTTTATTTCACTGAATGTATAAGTGTATTTTATATATTACATAGTGTGTGTTTATGTATATATCAGATATATGAGAAGCCAGAAGGGCAGTGGTTATTTCTCTGTCCAGTTGGGTTGTAAAAAATAGTTTCGCAGACTGTGGCTATTTCCCCGACAAACCGATATAGCACTGTCGTAGATCGATCAATCGGGGTAATAAGCTCCCGACTATTGGGGGAAATAGCCTGGGTGGTTGTCACTGACACTGGTCGATAATTTTCATACATCACTTAGCGTATGACTGCTCCTCACTGTGACTTGGCATTCACGCTGTCACAGACAGTCTTAGCGGTCTATCTGTCAGACAGAGTTAGCATGATGATGATAGTCAGTCAGTGTGACATACGCGTCAATTTTACACTTAAAATTTTAAAACTACTGTCTCCATGAGCATGAAGAATTGGGAACTGCTGGTTGAATTACACCCAAATTATCGACACAACTATATACAAACAGAGTACGATGCTGTCTATTTCGAGTCAATGTCAAGTATTAAGTTGTATCACACGCACAGCCAGTATCAAACGGTAGTAAGTGATGGCTGAGTGAGACTGGGCGACCCGAGAGATGCCATTCGGCGGCGCCGGTATGTGCATGGGCAACATTTACCAAAGCAGGGTGGGTATAAATTAAAACACAAATAGGAGAGAAGATACCTGATCGGCCACGTCTTCAGCTTTATCGATCATTTCGTTTCGTTGCGCCATTTGGACTTCAATCTGCGAACACGAACGAAAGCGAATTCCCACGTATCAACATGGGTACAAACCGGAAATAGAAAAGACCAAATCTGCCGGTTACACATTCTTTCAAACGTTATCCCCTGACATTTAAACAGATAAACGTTAAATAAATTGTTCTGTGTATATGCATTTGTTCGGACTAAGCAGGCATTACCACCATCTATATCATAAATTATTGTAATTCTTATTAATTGTGATACTCAAAGAATATGGTATAAAACATTACATTTATCAAATTATCAGTGGGAGGAACGACGGCAGAATTACTTTTCGCCACGTCTTAGTTGATGCCTCGTTTTCATATGAGCTAAAACACAAATAGAGAAGCGCCATCTTTCGGAACAAATTGAATTAACCCCCAACTTAGCCGGGTGGGGTTGCAGACTCAGACTGCACGAGTCAATAATATTGAATACATATATAAGATAATCAGTAAAACAAATTAACCGTCAGAGAAACTCCGACAAAGAAACTGACTATGCCACTAACATGGGAGTCACCTCTGCAATATTAAACAGATACGTGAAAATAACAATTTATGTTTACAAATAATAGCAAAACGTACGTACGTACGTATACCACATAGTATGACGTATACAGATTACAGTATTACTATTAGTCTACTCTATAGGCTATAGTACGTAATAAAACATGTTTGTAAACTGGCGTGATGTGTCCGCAGGACATTTTGCCAGTATCATATACAGATACAGAACATGTACCGCGATGTAATAATATACTCAAGTTTATAGACATGTAGCCTTTGTAGGCATGCACAATATAATTATAGACATATATAAGCACACCTAAAATATGTATTTAAGCACATGTATGTACAATTGCGCACACTGACACACACGCACACTATATATAATTATACTTTGGGGACCGCTTAAACAAACCATCCACATGGGGGGCATATGGTAGGGGCAAAGCCAGAGCTATTAGATAGGAGCTGGCCGGGGCACTCCCCCCGATGGGATCAATTCACATGCACATATCTCGTTAAAGGTCAATCGCGGATGTGTCGTCGTTTAGTACTATATACATTTTTTTTAAAGTTTTGTGTATTAGCTCTGGTATGAGTATGAACAATGCACATAGAAACTAGTGCGAATCACCAGCCAGGGGTTGTTGCGCACTGCTAGACCCCTACTGCATGTGCCCTTTGAAGACAGCTATACATGACTGGAGGGAATCCCAATATAATGACCTATTCACATCCTAAACATTGTATGTAACATATGGGCAGCGTGTGACTGAAATCACACAAAATATTATATCACATGACCGGAGGCCGACTACACTCCTCGTGAGCTATTTTATCAGCTGACTTTAAAAGAGGAGTTTTTGAAAGGGATGTGCCAGGGGTAGAGAAGACCTGGTACTGACACAATCATCTGTTTTTGAGTATCAAGGGGTTCATTTGAAGGTTTCAAGAGATGGAAGTGGGGTTTAATGACGGCAGCCAATTGTGAATGTTGTTGTGTGGACATATACAGTGTGGTTGCATTAAAATTAGGATATCGTGCACGCACACTCATTAACATACACAATATCACACATATGCACACATATGTGCATACACATATGTGCACATACAAATGCACTCACACGTGCAAACACACAGTATTTCAATCATAGTGAAGATTCATATTTATTGCACTGAATGAAAACATTGTCATTTATATTAGTAGTTCCACTTCTACTGCCCATGCAGGACACTCACTGCTCCTGGGGCTTTTGTATACCTCAATCAAATCCTTCTTTTGCATTAGCTGACTAGCTGAAACAGGCTGCTTTGCAAATAATAATAAATAACAATTATTATTAAAAGTTATTAATGATTTCAAAGCAATGTTAGTATAATTGAATAAACATTATGTGGTGGAATAAAGTGAAATGTAGCTTTTATATTTCTTTTTATACAATATTTTACATGTGTATTGCAACATACCAGTCTGGTAAACAAATTAACTTATTTGTTCCCACCACCACTTGTTTCTAACCTATACCCATCCCATCATGTTTCTAAAATATTATTCATGAGATCATAATATATAATCTATATTATGATCTCATGAATAATTTGTTGGAAACATATATATATACATATATATATATATATATATATATATATATATATATATATATATATTATATATATAGTTATTAATTTGTATAACTGATTCAGTCCTTCCTATGTTTAAATACACAACAATATAGCTGATACACATTTTAAACTACATTTGTCATTAAGACACTTTACATTTCTCACTCGCTGACAGATGTGTACCATCTCAAATCTGGGAAGTATTCAGCCACACTTCAATTAATGTCCAACAACCCTCTATCATCTGTGCCCCACGTCTAGTCTTGCCATGGCGACCAGACACCCCCGTGTTTGCTGGGGTCACAGTTGGGGTCCATTGGAGGGTAGCGCACAGGCACCGCCGTCGAGTTGTAGAAGGCGAGTCGCTCCAGCAGAGACTTCACAATGTCAGGACGTTGGTCGGAGAGGTCGTGGCGTTCCCAGGGGTCAGTGGCGACATCAAACAGCCAAACATTCTTCTTGGGCACAAATCGCAATGTGTCATCTGTGTCAGTGACATGAGGAGGCGGGACCCATCGACTATTCCCTGTCAAGTACACAACTTTCATGTCTCAATGACCAGTAGAGCAACATCAGTACTGATTATTTTTGTAATTACAACATGCTGAATGGTCACATCTCAACAGTCACCAGAACAACATCTGATGATTTCAGTGTTAACGTATACTTTATTCCTACAAAAACACAATGCGATGTGCACCTGAGAGCATTATAATACTGCATTGGCACTAAATGTATCATCTATGAATATATTCAAATGATTTTTACACAATTCCTTCCTTTAGGCATGGCAATTTCTCTGAGAATTTATAGAGCTTTCCTCTGTGCTCAGCGCAATGTAGTTCTACATTATTCATGACTATCAGGGGTAGTTGAAATGGGGTTACTGGACAGTTTCATGATTATAGCGAAAATATAATAAAACTTATAATTTCTACAAATTTGTAAATACTGTTGCACAAATACTTGCCTCATAATAATAACAGCAATGTCACACTGCAACTCAATATCTATTGCAAACATGCAGATTTTGAGACAAGGTGCTTCTATATCCATCACAAATATAGAAGCACAACACCATAATTAGGCTGCTTTATCAATAAGAAGATAAAGGGTATAAACATGAAAATTGTATATTTGACATACCTGGGTCTCCAGTGATCAGTTTCCAGTTGTTCACGCGAACAGCCGCTCTCACTCGAGTATCAAACGTGTGGTTGAAGAGTCGCTCCCCTGAATGTTGGTGCATCGGGTCAATGTTATGGAGGAGCTCCTTCCTTGGGCTTGGGCCACCTTCACTGTAGACCCAGAAAGAAATAACACCAGTGTGTGATGCACCTTCACTGTAGACCCAGAAAGAAACAACACCAGTGTGTGATGCACCTTCACTGTAGACCCAGAAAGAAATAACATCAGTGTGTGATGCACCTTCACTGTAGACCCAGAAAGAAATAACATCAGTGTGTGATGCACCTTCACTGTAGACCCAGAAAGAAATAACATCAGTGTGTGATGCACCTTCACTGTAGACCCAGAAAGAAATAACATCAGTGTGCGATGCACCTTCACTGTAGACCCAGAAAGAAATAACATCAGTGTGTGATGCACCTTCACTGTAGACCCAGAAAGAAATAACATCAGTGTGCGATGCACCTTCACTGTAGACCCAGAAAGAAACAACATCAGTGTGTGACGCACCTTCACTGTAGACCCAGAAAGAAATAACATCAGTGTATGATGCACCTTCACTGTAGACCCAGAAAGAAATAACACCAGTGTGTCATGCACCTTCACTGTAGACCCAGAAAGAAATAACATCAGTGTATGATGCACCTTCACTGTAGACCCAGAAAGAAATAACACCAGTGTGTCATGCACCTTCACTGTAGACCCAGAAAGAAATAACATCAGTGTGTGACGCACCTTCACTGTAGACCCAGAAAGAAATAACATCAGTGTGCGATGCACCTTCACTGTAGACCGAGAAAGAAATAACATCAGTGTGCGATGCACCTTCACTGTAGACCCAGAAAGAAATAACATCAGTGTGTGATGCACCTTCACTGTAGACCCAGAAAGAAATAACATCAGTGTGTGATGCACCTTCACTGTAGACCCAGAAAGAAATAACATCAGTGTGTGATGCACCTTCACTGTAGACCCAGAAAGAAATAACATCAGTGTGCGATGCACCTTCACTGTAGACCCAGAAACAAATAACATCAGTGTGCGATGCACCTTCACTGTAGACCCAGAAAGAAACAACATCAGTGTGTGACGCACCTTCACTGTAGACCCAGAAAGAAATAACATCAGTGTGTGATGCACCTTCACTGTAGACCCACAAAGAAATAACACCAGTGTGTGATGCACCTTCACTGTAGACCCAGAAAGAAATAACATCAGTGTGCGATGCACCTTCACTGTAGACCCAGAAAGAAACAACACCAGTGTGTGATGCACCTTCACTGTAGACCCAGAAAGAAATAACATCAGTGTGTGATGCACCTTCACTGTAGACCCAGAAAGAAATAACATCAGTGTGCGATGCACCTTCACTGTAGACCCAGAAAGAAAAAACATCAGTGTGTGATGCACCTTCACTGTAGACCCAGAAAGAAATAACATCAGTGTGCGATGCACCTTCACTGTAGACCCAGAAAGAAACAACATCAGTGTGTGACGCACCTTCACTGTAGACCCAGAAAGAAATAACATCAGTGTATGATGCACCTTCACTGTAGACCCAGAAAGAAATAACACCAGTGTGTCATGCACCTTCACTGTAGACTCAGAAAGAAATAACATCAGTGTATGATGCACCTTCACTGTAGACCCAGAAAGAAATAACACCAGTGTGTCATGCACCTTCACTGTAGACCCAGAAAGAAATAACATCAGTGTGTGACGCACCTTCACTGTAGACCCAGAAAGAAATAACATCAGTGTGCGATGCACCTTCACTGTAGACCCAGAAAGAAATAACATCAGTGTGCGATGCACCTTCACTGTAGACCCAGAAAGAAATAACATCAGTGTGTGATGCACCTTCACTGTAGACCCAGAAAGAAATAACATCAGTGTGTGATGCACCTTCACTGTAGACCCAGAAAGAAATAACATCAGTGTGTGATGCACCTTCACTGTAGACCCAGAAAGAAATAACATCAGTGTGCGATGCACCTTCACTGTAGACCCAGAAAGAAATAACATCAGTGTGCGATGCACCTTCACTGTAGACCCAGAAAGAAACAACATCAGTGTGTGACGCACCTTCACTGTAGACCCAGAAAGAAATAACATCAGTGTGTGATGCACCTTCACTGTAGACCCACAAAGAAATAACACCAGTGTGTGATGCACCTTCACTGTAGACCCAGAAAGAAATAACATCAGTGTGCGATGCACCTTCACTGTAGACCCAGAAAGAAACAACACCAGTGTGTGATGCACCTTCACTGTAGACCCAGAAAGAAATAACATCAGTGTGTGATGCACCTTCACTGTAGACCCAGAAAGAAATAACATCAGTGTGTGATGCACCTTCACTGTAGACCCAGAAAGAAATAACATCAGTGTGTGATGCACCTTCACTGTAGACCCAGAAAGAAATAACATCAGTGTGTGATGCACCTTCACTGTAGACCCAGAAAGAAATAACATCAGTGTGCGATGCACCTTCACTGTAGACCCAGAAAGAAACAACATCAGTGTGTGACGCACCTTCACTGTAGACCCAGAAAGAAATAACATCAGTGTATGATGCACCTTCACTGTAGACCCAGAAAGAAATAACACCAGTGTGTCATGCACCTTCACTGTAGACCCAGAAAGAAATAACATCAGTGTGTGACGCACCTTCACTGTAGACCCAGAAAGAAATAACATCAGTGTGCGATGCACCTTCACTGTAGACCGAGAAAGAAATAACATCAGTGTGTGACGCACCTTCACTGTAGACCCAGAAAGAAATAACATCAGTGTGTGACGCACCTTCACTGTAGACCCAGAAAGAAATAACATCAGTGTGTGATGCACCTTCACTGTAGACCCACAAAGAAATAACACCAGTGTGTGATGCACCTTCATTGTAGACCCAGAAAGAAACAACACCAGTGTGTGATGCACCTTCACTGTAGACCCAGAAAGAAATAACATCAGTGTGTGATGCACCTTCACTGTAGACCCAGAAAGAAATAACATCAGTGTGTGATGCACCTTCACTGTAGACCCAGAAAGAAATAACATCAGTGTGTGATGCACCTTCACTGTAGACCCAGAAAGAAATAACATCAGTGTGCGATGCACCTTCACTGTAGACCCAGAAAGAAATAACATCAGTGTGCGATGCACCTTCACTGTAGACCCAGAAAGAAACAACACCAGTGTGTCATGCACCTTCACTGTAGACCCAGAAAGAAATAACATCAGTGTATGATGCACCTTCACTGTAGACCCAGAAAGAAATAACACCAGTGTGTCATGCACCTTCACTGTAGACCCAGAAAGAAATAACATCAGTGTATGATGCACCTTCACTGTAGACCCAGAAAGAAATAACACCAGTGTGTCATGCACCTTCACTGTAGACCCAGAAAGAAATAACATCAGTGTGCGATGCACCTTCACTGTAGACCCAGAAAGAAAAAACATCAGTGTGTGATGCACCTTCACTGTAGACCCAGAAAGAAATAACATCAGTGTGCGATGCACCTTCACTGTAGACCCAGAAAGAAACAACATCAGTGTGTGACGCACCTTCACTGTAGACCCAGAAAGAAATAACATCAGTGTATGATGCACCTTCACTGTAGACCCAGAAAGAAATAACACCAGTGTGTCATGCACCTTCACTGTAGACTCAGAAAGAAATAACATCAGTGTATGATGCACCTTCACTGTAGACCCAGAAAGAAATAACACCAGTGTGTCATGCACCTTCACTGTAGACCCAGAAAGAAATAACATCAGTGTGTGACGCACCTTCACTGTAGACCCAGAAAGAAATAACATCAGTGTGCGATGCACCTTCACTGTAGACCGAGAAAGAAATAACATCAGTGTGCGATGCACCTTCACTGTAGACCCAGAAAGAAATAACATCAGTGTGTGATGCACCTTCACTGTAGACCCAGAAAGAAATAACATCAGTGTGTGATGCACCTTCACTGTAGACCCAGAAAGAAATAACATCAGTGTGTGATGCACCTTCACTGTAGACCCAGAAAGAAATAACATCAGTGTGCGATGCACCTTCACTGTAGACCCAGAAAGAAATAACATCAGTGTGCGATGCACCTTCACTGTAGACCCAGAAAGAAACAACATCAGTGTGTGACGCACCTTCACTGTAGACCCAGAAAGAAATAACATCAGTGTGTGATGCACCTTCACTGTAGACCCACAAAGAAATAACACCAGTGTGTGATGCACCTTCACTGTAGACCCAGAAAGAAATAACATCAGTGTGCGATGCACCTTCACTGTAGACCCAGAAAGAAACAACACCAGTGTGTGATGCACCTTCACTGTAGACCCAGAAAGAAATAACATCAGTGTGTGATGCACCTTCACTGTAGACCCAGAAAGAAATAACATCAGTGTGTGATGCACCTTCACTGTAGACCCAGAAAGAAATAACATCAGTGTGTGATGCACCTTCACTGTAGACCCAGAAAGAAATAACATCAGTGTGTGATGCACCTTCACTGTAGACCCAGAAAGAAATAACATCAGTGTGCGATGCACCTTCACTGTAGACCCAGAAAGAAACAACATCAGTGTGTGACGCACCTTCACTGTAGACCCAGAAAGAAATAACATCAGTGTATGATGCACCTTCACTGTAGACCCAGAAAGAAATAACACCAGTGTGTCATGCACCTTCACTGTAGACCCAGAAAGAAATAACATCAGTGTGTGACGCACCTTCACTGTAGACCCAGAAAGAAATAACATCAGTGTGCGATGCACCTTCACTGTAGACCGAGAAAGAAATAACATCAGTGTGTGACGCACCTTCACTGTAGACCCAGAAAGAAATAACATCAGTGTGTGACGCACCTTCACTGTAGACCCAGAAAGAAATAACATCAGTGTGTGATGCACCTTCACTGTAGACCCACAAAGAAATAACACCAGTGTGTGATGCACCTTCATTGTAGACCCAGAAAGAAACAACACCAGTGTGTGATGCACCTTCACTGTAGACCCAGAAAGAAATAACATCAGTGTGTGATGCACCTTCACTGTAGACCCAGAAAGAAATAACATCAGTGTGTGATGCACCTTCACTGTAGACCCAGAAAGAAATAACATCAGTGTGTGATGCACCTTCACTGTAGACCCAGAAAGAAATAACATCAGTGTGCGATGCACCTTCACTGTAGACCCAGAAAGAAATAACATCAGTGTGCGATGCACCTTCACTGTAGACCCAGAAAGAAACAACACCAGTGTGTCATGCACCTTCACTGTAGACCCAGAAAGAAATAACATCAGTGTATGATGCACCTTCACTGTAGACCCAGAAAGAAATAACACCAGTGTGTCATGCACCTTCACTGTAGACCCAGAAAGAAATAACATCAGTGTGTGACGCACCTTCACTGTAGACCCAGAAAGAAATAACATCAGTGTGCGATGCACCTTCACTGTAGACCGAGAAAGAAATAACATCAGTGTGCGATGCACCTTCACTGTAGACCCAGAAAGAAATAACATCAGTGTGCGATGCACCTTCACTGTAGACCCAGAAAGAAATAACACCAGTGTGTGATGCACCTTCACTGTAGACCCAGAAAGAAATAACACCAGTGTGTGATGCACCTTCACTGTAGACCCAGAAAGAAATAACATCAGTGTGTGATGCACCTTCACTGTAGACCCAGAAAGAAATAACATCAGTGTGCGATGCACCTTCACTGTAGACCCAGAAAGAAATAACATCAGTGTGTGATGCACCTTCACTGTAGACCCAGAAAGAAATAACACCAGTGTGTGATGCACCTTCACTGTAGACCCAGAAACAAATAACATCAGTGTGTGATGCACCTTCACTGTAGACCCAGAAAGAAATAACATCAGTGTGTGATGCACCTTCACTGTAGACCCAGAAAGAAATACCATCAGTGTGTGATGCAACTTCACTGTAGACCCAGAAAGAAACAACATCAGTGTGTGATGCACCTTCACTGTAGACCCAGAAAGAAATAACATCAGTGTGTGATGCACCTTCACTGTAGACCCAGAAAGAAATAACACCAGTGTGTGATGCACCTTCACTGTAGACCCAGAAAGAAATAACACCAGTGTGCGATGCACCTTCACTGTAGACCCAGAAAGAAATAACACCAGTGTGCGATGCACCTTCACTGTAGACCAAGAAAGAAATAACATCAGTGTGTGATGCACCTTCACTGTAGACCCAGAAAGAAATAACATCAGTGTGTGACGCACCTTCACTGTAGACCCAGAAAGAAATAACACCAGTGTGCGATGCACGTTCACTGTAGACCCAGAAAGAAATAACACCAGTGTGTGACGCACCTTCACTGTAGACCCAGAAAGAAACAACATCAGTGTGTGACGCATCTTCACTGTAGACCCAGAAAGAAATAACATCAGTGTGTGATGCACCTTCACTGTAGACCCAGAAAGAAATAACATCAGTGTGTGATGCACCTTTACTGTAGACCCAGAAAGAAATAACATCAGTGTGCGATGCACCTTTACTGTAGACCCAGAAAGAAATAACACCAGTGTGTGACGCACCTTCACTGTAGACCCAGAAAGAAATAACATCAGTGTGTGATGCACCTTCACTCTAGACCCAGAAAGAAATAACACCATTGTTTGACGCACCTTCACTACAGACCCAGAAAAAATGTTGGGTCAATTAATATTTATAAACATAATTTTAAACATAATTAATATTTATAAACGTAATTTATAAACATAATTATTAACATGGAAATTGACATGTTTAAAGATGCTGCTGTACATAAGTTTAATTATCTTAAGTCTGTTTTGGTCCATATGAATATCAATGACAGTAGGATCTGTGAGCATAAGCAGAATCAAGTTGTTTTAGACATTTAATGGGAACCATCCCGTCTGTTGAATATCTTGAAAAAATGCCAGAAAATTATAATTTTTCTACCAGCTAAACTAAATAACATGACATATCAATCACCCATTGGCACCTGGATTCGAATACTTCAAAATGACAGTCCCGCACAACCGCTGCTCCCCAAGTTTGACTTACGAGACAAATCATTGGGGTTCCCCCCAGCCTGTGACCAACTCACCTGATTGCCCTCCAGATGTCATGTCCATCCAGCCTCAGTCCAGTGGTGTTACCCCCCGCCAGATGGACGAGGGTGGGGAACCAATCAGAGACGTGCATCAACCCCCTCCTCACCTGCCCCTTGTTCTTCAACAGGGGGCTGTTGACAAATCCCACCCCCCTCATCCCACCCTCCCACAGGGACCCCTTCCACCCCCTCAGGGGCCAGTTGTTGCCCCCGGAGAGAATCTGACCGCCGTTGTCTGCAAGTGTCAACATCAGTACATAACTATAATATTATATATACAGTGTATATATATATATGTATATATATGTATATATATATGTATATACAGCTGTATATATATATATTTATATATATATATATATATGTATATTATATACATAAAGTTGGTTTAAACATCTTTATTTAACATGTTACTAATTTAATTTAAAGGTTAGTTCTAAATATAGCACAATATCTACTTTGTAAACTTGCTCAGAGCACTTTACACTAAACATGAATGTTAAAGTAATATGATAGCTATTAATAAAATATATCGTGTACAGTTAACTACTTGTAAATTACTTAACAATACTATGTCAACTATGTCAATTGTCAAAATCATTAATTATTTAAATAACTCCACAAACACATAAATGTTCTTCATACATAGTTAACTAATAGCCACACCGACCATGAAATACACACAGAGCTACAGATGTTAGACCAGATGACACAATAGTATCTGTGGAGAAGATGTTAGACCAGATAACACAATAGTATCTGTGGAGAAGATGTTAGACCAGATAACACAATAGTAGCTGTGGAGAAGATGTTAGACCAGATAACACAATAGTATCTGTGGAGAAGATGTTAGACCAGATAACACAATAGTAGCTGTGGAGAAGATGTTAGACCAGATAACACAATAGTATATGTGGAGAAGATGTTAGACCAGATAACACAATAGTATCTGTGGAGAAGTTGTTAGACCAGATAACACCATAGTATTTGTGGAGAAGATTTAGACCAGATAACACAATAGTATCTGTGGAGAAGAGGTTAGACCAGATAACAAAATAGTATCTGTGGATAAGATATTAGACCAGATAACACAATAGTAGCTGTGGAGAAGATATTAGACCAGATAACACAATAGTAGCTGTGGAGAAGATGTTAGACCAGATAACACAATAGTATCTGTGGAGAAGATATTAGACCAGATAACACCATAGTAGCTGTGGAGTAGATGTTAGACCAGATAACACAATAGTATATGTGAAGAAGATGTTAGACCAGATGACACAATAGTATATGTGGAGAAGATGTTAGACCAGATGACACAATAGTATCTGTGGAGAAGATGTTAGACCAGATAACACAATAGTATATGTGGAGAAGATGTTAGACCAGATAACACAATAGTACCTGTGGAGAAGATGCTAGACCAGATAACACAATAGTATCTGTGGAGAAGATGTTAGACCAGATAACACAATAGTACATGTGGAGAAGATGTTAGACCAGATAACACAATAGTATCTGTGGAGAAGATGTTAGACCAGATAACACAATAGTACATTTGGAGAAGATGTTAGACCAGATAACACAACAGTATCTGTGGAGAAGATGTTAGACCAGATAACACAATAGTATCTGTGGAGAAGATGTTAGACCAGATAACACAATAGTATCTGTGGAGAAGATGTTAGACCAGATAACACAATAGTATCTGTGGAGAAGATGTTAGACCAGATAACACAACAGTACATGCGCAGAAGATGTTAGACTAAATAACACAATAGTATATGTGGAGAAGATGTTAGACCAGATAACACAATAGTATCTGTGGAGAAGATGTTAGACCAGATAACACAATAGTATCTGTGGAGAAGATGTTAGACCAGATAACACAATAGTACATTTGGAGAAGATGTTAGACCAGATAACACAACAGTATCTGTGGAGAAGATGTTAGACTAAATAACACAATAGTACCTGTGGAGAAGATGTTAGACCAGATACCACAATAGTATCTGTGGAGAAGAAGTTAGACCAGATAACACAATAGTACCTGTGGAGAAGATGTTAGACCAGATAACACAATAGTATCTGTGGAGAAGATGTTAGACCAGATAACACAATAGTACATGTGGAGAAGATGTTAGACCAGATAACACAATAGTATCTGTGGAGAAGTTGTTAGACCAGATAACACAATAGTATCTGTGGAGAAGATATTAGACCAGATAACACAATAGTAGCTGTGGAGAAGATGTTAGACCAGATAACACAATAGTATATGTGGAGAAGATGTTAGACCAGATAACACAATAGTATCAGTGGAGAAGTTGTTAGACCAGATAACACAATAGTATCTGTGGAGAAGATATTAGACCAGATAACACAATAGTAGCTGTGGAGTAGATGTTAGACCAGATAACACAATAGTATATGTGAAGAAGATGTTAGACCAGATGACACAATAGTATATGTGGAGAATATGTTAGACCAGATGACACAATAGTATCTGTGGAGAAGATGTTAGACCAGATAACACAATAGTATCTGTGGAGAAGATGTTAGACCAGATAACACAACAGTATCTGTGGAGAAGATGTTAGACCAGATAACACAATAGTATCTGTGGAGAAGATGTTAGACCAAATAACACAACAGTATCTGTGGAGAAGATGTTAGACTAAATAACACAATAGTATATGTGGAGAAGATGTTAGACCAGATGACACAATAGTATCTGTGGAGAAGATGTTAGACCAGATAACACAATAGTATATGTGGAGAAGATGTTAGACCAGATAACACAATAGTACCTGTGGAGAAGATGTTAGACCAGATAACACAATAGTATCTGTGGAGAAGATGTTAGACCAGATAACACAATAGTACATGTGGAGAAGATGTTAGACCAGATAACACAATAGTATCTGTGGAGAAGATGTTAGACCAGATAACACAATAGTACATTTGGAGAAGATGTTAGACCAGATAACACAACAGTATCTGTGGAGAAGATGTTAGACCAGATAACACAATAGTATCTGTGGAGAAGATGTTAGACCAGATAACACAATAGTATCTGTGGAGAAGATGTTAGACCAGATAACACAATAGTATCTGTGGAGAAGATGTTAGACCAGATAACACAACAGTACATGTGCAGAAGATGTTAGACTAAATAACACAATAGTATATGTGGAGAAGATGTTAGACCAGATAACACAATAGTATCTGTGGAGAAGATGTTAGACCAGATAACACAATAGTATCTGTGGAGAAGATGTTAGACCAGATAACACAATAGTACATTTGGAGAAGATGTTAGACCAGATAACACAACAGTATCTGTGGAGAAGATGTTAGACTAAATAACACAATAGTACCTGTGGAGAAGATGTTAGACCAGATACCACAATAGTATCTGTGGAGAAGAAGTTAGACCAGATAACACAATAGTACCTGTGGAGAAGATGTTAGACCAGATAACACAATAGCATCTGTGGAGAAGATGTTAGACCAGATAACACAATAGTACATGTGGAGAAGATGTTAGACCAGATAACACAATAGTATCTGTGGAGAAGTTGTTAGACCAAATAACACAATAGTATCTGTGGAGAAGATATTAGACCAGATAACACAATAGTAGCTGTGGAGAAGATGTTAGACCAGATAACACAATAGTATATGTGGAGAAGATGTTAGACCAGATAACACAATAGTATCAGTGGAGAAGTTGTTAGACCAGATAACACAATAGTATCTGTGGAGAAGATATTAGACCAGATAACACAATAGTAGCTGTGGAGTAGATGTTAGACCAGATAACACAATAGTATATGTGAAGAAGATGTTAGACCAGATGACACAATAGTATATGTGGAGAATATGTTAGACCAGATGACACAATAGTATCTGTGGAGAAGATGTTAGACCAGATAACACAATAGTATCTGTGGAGAAGATGTTAGACCAGATAACACAACAGTATCTGTGGAGAAGATGTTAGACCAGATAACACAATAGTATCTGTGGAGAAGATGTTAGACCAAATAACACAACAGTATCTGTGGAGAAGATGTTAGACTAAATAACACAATAGTACCTGTGGAGAAGATGTTAGACCAGATAACACAATAGTATCTGTGGAGAAGATGTTAGACCAGATAACACAATAGTACATGTGGAGAAGATGTTAGACCAGATAACACAATAGTATCTGTGGAGAAGATGTTAGACCAGATAACACAATAGTACATTTGGAGAAGATGTTAGACCAGATAACACAACAGTATCTTTGGAGAAGATGTTAGACCAGATAGCACAATAGTATCTGTGGAGAAGATGTTAGACCAGATAACATAATAGTATATGTGGAGAAGATGTTAGACCAGATAACACAATAGTATCTGTGGAGAAGATGTTAGACCAGATAACACAACAGTACATGTGCAGAAGATGTTAGACTAAATAACACAATAGTATATGTGGAGAAGATGTTAGACCAGATAACACAATAGTATCTGTGGAGAAGATGTTAGACCAGATAACACAACAGTACATGCGCAGAAGATGTTAGACTAAATAACACAATAGTATATGTGGAGAAGGTGTTAGACCAGATAACACAATAGTATCTGTGGAGAAGATGCTAGACCAGATAACACAATAGTATCTGTGGAGAAGATGTTAGACCAGATAACACAATAGTACATTTGGAGAATATGTTAGACCAGATAACACAACAGTATCTGTGGAGAAGATGTTAGACTAAATAACACAATAGTACCTGTGGAGAAGATGTTAGACCAGATAACACAATAGTATCTGTGGAGAAGAAGTTAGACCAGATAACACAATAGTACCTGTGGAGAAGATGTTAGACCAGATAACACAATAGTATCTGTGGAGAAGATGTTAGACCAGATAACACAATAGTACATGTGGAGAAGATGTTAGACCAGATAACACAATAGTATCTGTGGAGAAGTTGTTAGACCAGATAACACAATAGTATCTGTGGAGAAGATGTTAGACCAGATAACACAATAGTATCTGTGGAGAAGATGTTAGACCAGATAACACAATAGTATCTGTGGAGAAGATGTTAGACCAGATAACACAATAGTACATGTGGAGAAGATGTTAGACCAGATAACACAATAGTATCTGTGGAGAAGATGTTAGACCAGATAACACAATAGTACATTTGGAGAAGATGTTAGACCAGATAACACAACAGTATCTGTGGAGAAGATGTTAGACCAGATAACACAATAGTATCTGTGGAGAAGATGTTAGACCAGATAACACAATAGTATCTGTGGAGAAGATGTTAGACCAGATAACACAATAGTATCTGTGGAGAAGATGTTAGACCAGATAACACAACAGTACATGCGCAGAAGATGTTAGACTAAATAACACAATAGTATATGTGGAGAAGATGTTAGACCAGATAACACAATAGTATCTGTGGAGAAGATGTTAGACCAGATAACACAATAATATCTGTGGAGAAGATGTTAGACCAGATAACACAATAGTACATTTGGAGAAGATGTTAGACCAGATAACACAATAGTACATTTGGAGAATATGTTAGACCAGATAACACAACAGTATCTGTGGAGAAGATGTTAGACCATATAACACAATAGTATCTGTGGAGAAGATGTTAGACCAGATAACACAATAGTATTTGTGGAGAAGATGTTAGACCAGATAACACAATAGTATCTGTGGAGAAGATGTTAGACCAGATAACACAATAGTATCTGTGGAGAAGATGTTAGACCAGATAACACAATAGTATCTGTGGAGAAGATGTTAGACCAGATAACACAATAGTACATTTGGAGAATATGTTAGACCAGATAACACAACAGTATCTGTGGAGAAGATGTTAGACCAGATAACACAATAGTAGATGTGGAGAAGATGTTAGACCAGATAACACAATACTATTTGTGGAGAAGATTTAGACCAGATATCACAATAGTATCTGTGGAGAAGAAGTTAGACCAGATAACACAATAGTATTTGTGGAGAAAATGTTAGACCAAATAACACAATAGTATCTGTGGAGAAGATGTTAGACCAGATAACACAATAGTATCTGTGGAGAAGATGTTAGACCAGATAACACAACAGTACATGCGGAGAAGATGTTAGACTAAATAACACAATAGTATCTGTGGAGAAGATGTTAGACCAGATAACACAATAATATCTGTGGAGAAGATGTTAGACCAGATAACACAATAGTACATTTGGAGAAGATGTTAGACCAGATAACACAACAGTATCTGTGGAGAAGATGTTAGACCATATAACACAATAGTATCTGTGGAGAAGATGTTAGACCAGATAACACAATAGTATTTGTGGAGAAGATGTTAGACCAGATAACACAATAGTATCTGTGGAGAAGATGTTAGACCAGATAACACAATAGTATCTGTGGAGAAGATGTTAGACCAGATAACACAATACTATCTGTGGAGAAGATTTATACCAGATATCACAATAGTATCTGTGGAGAAGATGTTAGACCAGATAACACAATAGTATTTGTGGAGAAAATGTTAGACCAAATAACACAATAGTATCTGTGGAGAAGATGTTAGACCAGATAACACAATAGTACATTTGGAGAATATGTTAGACCAGATAACACAACAGTATCTGTGGAGAAGATGTTAGACCAGATAACACAATAGTAGATGTGGAGAAGATGTTAGACCAGATAACACAATAGTATTTGTGGAGAAGATTTAGACCAGATATCACAATAGTATCTGTGGAGAAGATGTTAGACCAGATAACACAATAGTATTTGTGGAGAAAATGTTAGACCAAATAACACAATAGTATCTGTGGAGAAGATGTTAGACCAGATAACACAATAGTATCTGTGGAGAAGATGTTAGACCAGATAACACAACAGTACATGCGGAGAAGATATTAGACTAAATAACACAATAGTATATGTGGAGAAGATGTTAGACCAGGTAACACAATAGTATCTGTGGAGAAGATGTTAGACCAGATAACACAATAGTATATGTGGAGAAGATGTTAGACCAGATAAAACAATAGTACATTTGGAGAAGATGTTAGACCAGATAACACAACAGTATCTGTGGAGAAGATGTTAGACTAAATAACACAATAGTACCTGTGGAGAAGATGTTAGACCAGATAACACAATAGTATCTGTGGAGAAGATGTTAGACCAGATAACACAATAGTACATGTGGAGAAGATGTTAGACCAGATAACACAACAGTATATGTGGAGAAGATGTTAGACCAGATAACACAATAGTACAATTGGAGAAGATGTTAGACCAGATAACACAACAGTATCTGTGGAGAAGATGTTAGACCAGATAACACAATAGTATCTGTGGAGAAGATGTTAGACCAGATAACACAATAGTATCTGTGGAGAAGATGTTAGACCAGATAACACAATAGTATCTGTGGAGAAGATGTTAGACCAGATAACACAATAGTATCTGTGGAGAAGATGTTAGACCAGATAACACAACAGTACATGCGGAGAAGATGTTAGACTAAATAACACAATAGTATCTGTGGAGAAGATGTTAGACCAGATAACAGAATAGTATCTGTGGAGAAGATGTTAGACAAGATAACACAATAGTACATGTGGAGAAGATGTTACACCAGATAACACAATAGTATCTGTGGAGAAGATGTTACACCAGATAACACAATAGTATCTGTGGAGAAGATGTTAGACCAGATAACACAATAGTAGCTGTGGAGAAGATATTATACCAGATAACACAATAGTATGTGTGGAGAAGATGTTAGACCAGATAACACAATAGTACATTTGGAGAATATGTTACACCAGATAACACAACAGTATCTGTGGAGAAGATGTTAGACCAGATAACACAATAGTAGATGTGGAGAAGATGTTAGACCAGATAACACAATAGTATTTGTGGAGAAGATTTAGATCAGATATCACAATAGTATCTGTGGAGAAGATGTTAGACCAGATAACACAATAGTATTTGTGGAGAAGATGTTAGACCAAATAACACAATAGTATCTGTGGAGAAGATGTTAGACCAGATAACACAATAGTATCTGTGGAGAAGATGTTAGACCAGATAACACAACAGTACATGCGGAGAAGATGTTAGACTAAATAACACAATAGTATATGGGGAGAAGATGTTAGACCAGGTAACACAATAGTATCTGTGGAGAAGATGTTAGACCAGATAACACAATAGTATATGTGGAGAAGATGTTAGACCAGATAACACAATAGTACATTTGGAAAAGATGTTAGACCAGATAACACAACAGTATCTGTGGAGAAGATGTTAGACTAAATAACACAATAGTACCTGTGAAGAAGATGTTAGACCAGATAACACAATAGTATCTGTGGAGAAGATGTTAGACCAGATAACACAATAGTACATGTGGAGAAGATGTTAGACCAGATAACACAATAGTATCTGTGGAGAAGATGTTAGACCAGATAACACAATAGTACATTTGGAGAAGATGTTAGACCAGACAGCACAACAGTATCTGTGGAGAAGATGTTAGACCAGATAACACAATAGTATCTGTGGAGAAGATGTTAGACCAGATAACACAATAGTAGATGTGGAGAAGATGTTAGACCAGATAACACAATACTATTTGTGGAGAAGATTTAGACCAGATATCACAATAGTATCTGTGGAGAAGATGTTAGACCAGATAACACAATAGTATTTGTGGAGAAAATGTTAGACCACATAACACAATAGTATCTGTGGAGAAGATGTTAGACCAGATAACACAATAGTATCTGTGGAGAAGATGTTAGACCAGATAACACAACAGTACATGCGGAGAAGATGTTACACCAGATAACACAATAGTATCTGTGGAGAAGATGTTACACCAGATAACACAATAGTATCTGTGGAGAAGATGTTAGACCAGATAACACAATAGTAGCTGTGGAGAAGATATTATACCAGATAACACAATAGTATGTGTGGAGAAGATGTTAGACCAGATAACACAATAGTACATTTGGAGAATATGTTACACCAGATAACACAACAGTATCTGTGGAGAAGATGTTAGACCAGATAACACAATAGTAGATGTGGAGAAGATGTTAGACCAGATAACACAATAGTATTTGTGGAGAAGATTTAGATCAGATATCACAATAGTATCTGTGGAGAAGATGTTAGACCAGATAACACAATAGTATTTGTGGAGAAGATGTTAGACCAAATAACACAATAGTATCTGTGGAGAAGATGTTAGACCAGATAACACAATAGTATCTGTGGAGAAGATGTTAGACCAGATAACACAACAGTACATGCGGAGAAGATGTTAGACTAAATAACACAATAGTATATGGGGAGAAGATGTTAGACCAGGTAACACAATAGTATCTGTGGAGAAGATGTTAGACCAGATAACACAATAGTATATGTGGAGAAGATGTTAGACCAGATAACACAATAGTACATTTGGAAAAGATGTTAGACCAGATAACACAACAGTATCTGTGGAGAAGATGTTAGACTAAATAACACAATAGTACCTGTGAAGAAGATGTTAGACCAGATAACACAATAGTATCTGTGGAGAAGATGTTAGACCAGATAACACAATAGTACATGTGGAGAAGATGTTAGACCAGATAACACAATAGTATCTGTGGAGAAGATGTTAGACCAGATAACACAATAGTACATTTGGAGAAGATGTTAGACCAGACAGCACAACAGTATCTGTGGAGAAGATGTTAGACCAGATAACACAATAGTATCTGTGGAGAAGATGTTAGACCAGATAACACAATAGTATCTGTGGAGAAGATGTTAGACAGGATAACACAATAGTATATGTGGAGAAGATGTTAGACCAGATAACACAATAGTATCTGTGGAGAAGATGTTAGACCAGATAACACAACAGTACATGCGGAGAAGATGTTAGACTAAATAACACAATAGTATCTGTGGAAAAGATGTTAGACCAGATAACACAATAGTATCTGTGGAGAAGATGTTAGACCAGATAACACAATAGTACATGTGGAGAAGATGTTACACCAGATAACACAATAGTATCTGTGGAGAAGATGTTACACCAGATAACACAATAGTATCTGTGGAGAAGATGTTAGACCAGATAACACAATAGTAGATTTGGAGAAGATGTTAGACCTGATAACACAACAGTATCTGTGGAGAAGATGTTAGACCATATAACACAATAGTATCTGTGGAGAAGATGTTAGACCAGATAACACAATAGTATTTGTGGAGAAGATTTAGACCAGATAACACAAGAGTATCTGTGGAGAAGATGTTAGACAGACCAGATAACACAATAGTATTTGTGGAGAAGATGTTAGACCAGATAACACAATTGTATCTGTGGAGAAGATGTTAGACCAGATAACACAATAGTATTTGTGGAGAAGATTTAGACCAGATAATACAATAGTACCTGTGGAGAAGATGTTAGACCAGATAACACAATAGTACCTGTGGAGAAGATGAATATTGTGTTTTTCCACATGTCGAATCTTTCCAGTGTCTTTGTGATATTCTGCACTGCTTCGTCCATGCAGCTAACCATACCTGGAGAAAAATACATATACACACATACAGCATTATCAAATAAAAGCAAATAAAGTAAAGCTAACTAGATGGCTAATAGAGTAAAACATGGGCCGATGTTGTTTCAGCAAATCAGGTTACACGCGTACCCCCAACATATGGTAAATTTCTCTGCACGTGCAATCCTACCTGAGTAACCCAACTGAACTGCCGCGATCGTGATCATGATGTACATAAATTTAATTAAATATTCAATTGATCAATGTGTAAATGTGAATTCTTCTTCTCTTTAATCTTAAAACTTAATCCATACTTGTGGTTATTTTATATGTAATAAATATTATTTATTAAATGCACATTTAAATGATTATTTCATGTAATGTCTCATTCATAACTTGTGGACTTGCTAATGAAATCAGTTACTCGAGTGAAACCTCTCTTTAAACCACGATTGTCTCGGGTGGCAACCTTGAAGATTCACATCTAGGTCAAGAATGGTCACATCAACAAGGGATTTTGGCCGAAAATGGTGCTGTCCATTCAATATGTAATTTAGTAAGGCCTTTCTAGTAAACTACTAGCTGGCATAACTGTTTAACTGCATTTGCAAATAGATATAGGTTATGTTTACGCTTCTAGATAATAGATCAAAATAGTCACCCATTGTAGTAATCTTCAATGTAGTTATATATTTCAGGTGCAGATTTATTATTACATTCTGGAAGACATAACAGTTTGTAATTGCACAAGAATGTTTGGTCGTGATAACAAAAAAAGGCTCAAGAATGCAGACATTGTTTCCAACAAACCTGCGTAGATCCTGCGGTCGTGATCCTTGATGTGTTTGTACTGGTCTAGGTAGCGTTGTGGAACTTGCAGTGGAGAATGGACGGCTTGGTAGGGCAGGTAGAGGAACAGGGGCTGAAGACAAAGACAGAATGGACAGCTTGGTAGGGCAGGTAGAGGAACAGAGGCTGAAGACAAAGACAGAATGGACGGCCTTGTAGGGCAGGTAGAGGAACAGGGGCTGAAGACAAAGACAGAATGGACGGCTTGGTAGGGCAGGTAGAAGAACAGGGGCTGAAGACAAAGACAGAATGGACAGCCTGGTAGGGCAGGTAGAGGAACAGGGGCTGGAGACAAAGACAGAATGGACGGCCTTGTAGGGCAGGTAGAGGAACAGGGGCTGGAGACAAAGACAGAATGGACGGCCTTGTAGGGCAGGTAGAGGAACAGGGGCTGAAGACAAAGACATAATGGACAGCTTGGTAGGGCAGGTAGAGGAACAGGGGCTGGAGTCAAAGACAGAATGGACGGCCTTATAGGGCAGGTAGAGGAACAGGGGCTGAAGACAAAGACAGAATGGACAGCCTGGTAGGGCAGGTAGAGGAACAGGGGCTGAAGACAAAGACAGAATGGACGGCCTGGTAGGGCAGGTAGAGGAACAGGGGCTGGAGACAAAGACATAATGGACGGCCTGGTAGGGCAGGTAGTGGAACAGGGGCTGGAGACAAAGACATAATGGACGGCCTGGTAGGGCAGGTAGTGGAACAGGGGCTGGAGACAAAGACAGAATGGACGGCCTGGTAGGGCAGGTAGAGGAACAGGGGCTGGAGACAAAGACAGAATGGACAGCCTGGTAGGGCAGGTAGTGGAACAGGGGCTGAAGACAAAGACAGAATGGACGGCCTGGTAGGGCAGGTAGTGGAACAGGGGCTGAAGACAAAGACATAATGGACGGCTTGGTAGGGCAGGTAGAGGAACAGGGGCTGAAGACAAAGACAGAATGGACGGCTTGGTAGGGCAGGTAGAGGAACAGGGGCTGGAGACAAAGACAGAATGGACGGCCTGGTAGGGCAGGTAGAGGAACAGGGACTGGAGACAAAGACAGAATGGACGGCCTGGTAGGGCAGGTACAGGAACAGGGGCTGAAGACAAAGACAGAATGGGCGGCCTGGTAGGGCAGGTAGTGGAACAGGGGCTGAAGACAAAGACGGAATGGACGGCCTGGTAGGGCAGGTAGAGGAACAGAGGCTGAAGACAAAGACAGAATGGACGGCCTGGTAGGGCAGGTAGAGGAACAGGGGCTGAAGACAAAGACAGAATGGACGGCCTGGTAGGGCAGGTAGAGGAACAGGGGCTGAAGACAAAGACAGAATGGACGGCTTGGTAGGGCAGGTAGATGAACAGGGGCTGAAGACAAAGACAGAATGGCCGGCTTGGTAGGGCAGGTAGAGGAACAGGGGCTGGAGACAAAGACAGAATGGACGGCTTGGTAGGGCAGGTAGAGGAACAGGGGCTGGAGACAAAGACAGAATGGACGGCTTGGTAGGGCAGGTAGAGGAACAGGGGCTGCAGACAAAGACAGAATGGACGGCTTGGTAGGGCAGGTAGAGGAACAGGGGCTGAAGACAAAGACAGAATGGACGGCTTGGTAGGGCAGGTAGATGAACAGGGGCTGAAGACAAAGACAGAATGGCCGGCTTGGTAGGGCAGGTAGAGGAACAGGGGCTGGAGACAAAGACAGAATGGCCGGCTTGGTAGGGCAGGTAGAGGAACAGGGGCTGGAGACAAAGACAGAATGGACGGCTTGGTAGGGCAGGTAGAGGAACAGGGGCTGCAGACAAAGACAGAATGGACGGCTTGGTAGGGCAGGTAGAGGAACAGGGGCTGTAGACAAAGACAGAATGGACGGCTTGGTAGGGCAGGTAGAGGAACAGGGGCTGAAGACAAAGACAGAATGGACGGCTTGGTAGGGCAGGTAGAGGAACAGGGGCTGAAGACAAAGACAGAATGGACGGCTTGGTAGGGCAGGTAGAGGAACAGGGGCTGAAGACAAAGACAGAATGGCCGGCTTGGTAGGGCAGGTAGAGGAACAGGGGCTGGAGACAAAGACAGAATGGCCGGCTTGGTAGGGCAGGTAGAGGAACAGGGGCTGGAGACAAAGAGAGAATGGACGGCTTGGTAGGGCAGGTAGAGGAACAGGGGCTGAAGACAAAGACAGAATGGACGGCCTGGTAGGGCAGGTAGAGGAACAGGGGCTGAAGACAAAGACAGAATGGACGGCCTGGTAGGGCAGGTAGAGGAACAGGGGCTGGAGACAAAGACAGAATGGACGGCCTGGTAGGGCAGGTAGAGGAACAGGGGCTGAAGACAAAGACAGAATGGACGGCTTGGTAGGGCAGGTAGAGGAACAGGGGTTGAAGACAAAGACAGAATGGACGGCTTGGTAGGGCAGGTAGAGGAACAGGGGCTGAAGACAAAGACAGAATGGACGGCTTGGTAGGGCAGGTAGAGGAACAGGGGCTGAAGACAAAGACAGAATGGACAGCCTGGTAGGGCAGGTAGAGGAACAGGGGCTGAAGACAAAGACAGAATGGACGGCTTGGTAGGGCAGGTAGAGGAACAGGGGCTGGAGAGAAAGACAGAATGGACGGCCTGGTAGGGCAGGTAGAGGAACAGGGACTGGAGAGAAAGACAGAATGGGCGGTTTGGTAGGGCAGGTAGAGGAACAGGGGCTGAAGACAAAGACAGAATGGACAGCTTGGTAGGGCAGGTAGAGGAACAGGGGATGAAGACAAAGACAGAATGGACAGCCTGGTAGGGCAGGTAGAGGAACAGGGGCTGAAGACAAAGACAGAATGGACGGCCTGGTAGGGCAGGTAGAGGAACAGGGGCTGAAGACAAAGACAGAATGGACGGCCTGGTAGGGCAGGTAGAGGAACAGGGACTGGAGACAAAGACAGAATGGACGGCCTGGTAGGGCAGGTACAGGAACAGGGGCTGAAGACAAAGACAGAATGGGCGGCCTGGTAGGGCAGGTAGTGGAACAGGGGCTGAAGACAAAGACGGAATGGACGGCCTGGTAGGGCAGGTAGAGGAACAGAGGCTGAAGACAAAGACAGAATGGACGGCCTGGTAGGGCAGGTAGAGGAACAGGGGCTGAAGACAAAGACAGAATGGACGGCCTGGTAGGGCAGGTAGAGGAACAGGGGCTGAAGACAAAGACAGAATGGACGGCTTGGTAGGGCAGGTAGATGAACAGGGGCTGAAGACAAAGACAGAATGGCCGGCTTGGTAGGGCAGGTAGAGGAACAGGGGCTGGAGACAAAGACAGAATGGACGGCTTGGTAGGGCAGGTAGAGGAACAGGGGCTGGAGACAAAGACAGAATGGACGGCTTGGTAGGGCAGGTAGAGGAACAGGGGCTGCAGACAAAGACAGAATGGACGGCTTGGTAGGGCAGGTAGAGGAACAGGGGCTGAAGACAAAGACAGAATGGACGGCTTGGTAGGGCAGGTAGATGAACAGGGGCTGAAGACAAAGACAGAATGGCCGGCTTGGTAGGGCAGGTAGAGGAACAGGGGCTGGAGACAAAGACAGAATGGCCGGCTTGGTAGGGCAGGTAGAGGAACAGGGGCTGGAGACAAAGACAGAATGGACGGCTTGGTAGGGCAGGTAGAGGAACAGGGGCTGCAGACAAAGACAGAATGGACGGCTTGGTAGGGCAGGTAGAGGAACAGGGGCTGTAGACAAAGACAGAATGGACGGCTTGGTAGGGCAGGTAGAGGAACAGGGGCTGAAGACAAAGACAGAATGGACGGCTTGGTAGGGCAGGTAGAGGAACAGGGGCTGAAGACAAAGACAGAATGGACGGCTTGGTAGGGCAGGTAGAGGAACAGGGGCTGAAGACAAAGACAGAATGGCCGGCTTGGTAGGGCAGGTAGAGGAACAGGGGCTGGAGACAAAGACAGAATGGCCGGCTTGGTAGGGCAGGTAGAGGAACAGGGGCTGGAGACAAAGAGAGAATGGACGGCTTGGTAGGGCAGGTAGAGGAACAGGGGCTGAAGACAAAGACAGAATGGACGGCCTGGTAGGGCAGGTAGAGGAACAGGGGCTGAAGACAAAGACAGAATGGACGGCCTGGTAGGGCAGGTAGAGGAACAGGGGCTGGAGACAAAGACAGAATGGACGGCCTGGTAGGGCAGGTAGAGGAACAGGGGCTGAAGACAAAGACAGAATGGACGGCTTGGTAGGGCAGGTAGAGGAACAGGGGTTGAAGACAAAGACAGAATGGACGGCTTGGTAGGGCAGGTAGAGGAACAGGGGCTGAAGACAAAGACAGAATGGACGGCTTGGTAGGGCAGGTAGAGGAACAGGGGCTGAAGACAAAGACAGAATGGACAGCCTGGTAGGGCAGGTAGAGGAACAGGGGCTGAAGACAAAGACAGAATGGACGGCTTGGTAGGGCAGGTAGAGGAACAGGGGCTGGAGAGAAAGACAGAATGGACGGCCTGGTAGGGCAGGTAGAGGAACAGGGACTGGAGAGAAAGACAGAATGGGCGGTTTGGTAGGGCAGGTAGAGGAACAGGGGCTGAAGACAAAGACAGAATGGACAGCTTGGTAGGGCAGGTAGAGGAACAGGGGATGAAGACAAAGACAGAATGGACAGCCTGGTAGGGCAGGTAGAGGAACAGGGGCTGAAGACAAAGACAGAATGGACGGCCTGGTAGGGCAGGTAGAGGAACAGGGGCTGAAGACAAAGACAGAATGGACGGCCTGGTAGGGCAGGTAGAGGAACAGGGGCTGAAGACAAAGACAGAATGGATGGCCTGGTAGGGCAGGTAGAGGAACAGGGGCTGAAGACAAAGACAGAATGGACGGCCTGGTAGGGCAGGTAGAGGAACAGGGGCTGAAGACAAAGACAGAATGGACGGCCTGGTAGGGCAGGTAGAGGAACAGGGGCTGAAGACAAAGACAGAATGGACGGCCTGGTAGGGCAGGTAGAGGAGCAGGGGCTGAAGACAAAGACAGAATGGACGGCTTGGTAGGGCAGGTAGAGGAACAGGGGCTGAAGACAAAGACAGAATGGACGGCCTGGTAGGGCAGGTAGAGGAACAGGGGCTGAAGACAAAGACAGAATGGACGGCCTGGTAGGGCAGGTAGAGGAACAGGGGCTGAAGACAAAGACAGAATTGACGGCCTGGTAGGGCAGGTAGAGGAACAGGGGCTGAAGACAAAGACAGAATTGACGGCTTGGTAGGGCAGGTAGAGGAACAGGGGCTGAAGACAAAGACAGAATGGACGGCCTGGTAGGGCAGGTAGAGGAACAGTGACTGAAGACAAAGACACAATGGCAATCATTATGTTGTTCAGTTGTTCCGTCAGCCAGTAGCCAAAAACTCAAATCGAAAAGTGTTTATTTCCAATTTAATTTCACTACACCAGAACAGGCTTATATTATTATTATTAGGTGTAAATTATATTATTAGAATTAGCTGGAAATTGTGAGTTTAAAAAAACTTATTTACTCCCAAGTTAGGAACAACTGTATAAAACACTGCTCTGCAAATAGATGATTAACTGCTTAAACAAAGGGCAATATTTTGAAAAATGGAAGTGTTATGAACCCGTCTTTGGTTCCTATTTGAACTACTGAGGGTACAGAGAGTTTGTTGCTTTGGAGGCAAAGTATCTCAGGGGAATATCACAACATATATACAGATACTCACTCATTGTGCAGAGCTGCATTAGAAACGTACCCACCTTGTCTGGGGATTGTTTTGCATGATCTGTGATGTACCCACCTTGTCTAGGGATTGTTTTGGTTGATCTGTAATGAACCTACCTTGTCTGGGGATTGTTTTGGTTGATCTGTAATGAACCCACCTTGTCTGGGGATTGTTTTGCATGATCTGTAATGTGCCCACCTTGTCTGGGGATTATTTTGCATGATATGTAATGTACCCACCTTGTCTGGAAATTGTTTTGCATGATCTGTAATGTACCCACCTTATCTGGGGATTGTTTTGCATGATCTGTAATGTACCCACCTTGTCTGGGGATTGTTTTGCATGATCTGTAATGTACCCACCTTATCTGGTGATTGTTTTGCATGATCTGTAATGTTACACACCTTGTCTGAGGATTGTTTAGCATGATCTTTAATGTACCCACCTTGTCTGGGGATTGTTTTGCATGATCTGTAATGATCTTCTCAGCTCTACTTGTAAACAGATGTGTCGAGTAGACGCCTGTTTTGTTCCAATCTGGTTTCTCACCATCACGCAGGTCCAAACCACAAACCGTTTTATGACCAACATCGGTACATCGATTATGAACTAGGTAATCTTCACCGCCTGTGAGATATCCTGCAAGTGTAAATATCTAATTGACCAAGAGACAGTAGGCAGGAAAGTGGGATATTTGCAGAGTTGTACTTGTAGGAGGCATGGTAGTGTCATCATTAGGACAGTACAATGTTGAACTTGCCTTAGAACAAAACAACACACAAAATGTGTATACATGCACTTAATAATAATAATAATGGATAGTTATTATATAGCGCAAATCTTTTGAGAATTACAATTAAGTGCACTTATGCCTATGTCACAAGAGGGTAAACAGTACACAATACACAATCAACACTAACCAACACAGAAAACTTGAATATCTGTGTAAGGGAGAATGTTTGTCGGAAATTTATGTTTTCAAATGAGATGTTAAACGACACAGAGTATAGGGACATTTCGGAGGCTACAGGTAGTGTATGCCAAAGGGTGGGCGCCATGAAACTGAGTGAGTGCTCAACAACTGACTTGAAGATGTTTAAGAATTCTCAGTGGCTTCTCCCTGAACGACCAGAGAGTTGGTACAACTGATCACGGTTTAGTACTCAGAACATCTTAGGCTTATGAAGAATAACCAGTTATTGGCTGGAAAGTGTGTAACTCACTATGGTCAGTATTGTTTCGACTATCTGGATTGATGAAAGTTCAGTTGCTATGTGGGGTACCACTAGGTTTCATTTTGTGCCAAAGACTATTCAATAGAATATAAAATTATATCTGTAATACTTTTAAAATAATGTTATTTCTTTTCCATGTCGATACTACTTTTATTTCATTTTGATATGATCTCAGGTCAGGAAAATGGTGAGCGTCTTCCAACAC
The DNA here is from genome assembly GCA_964017155.1 of Oasisia sp. SBJ-2009. Taxonomy (NCBI): domain Eukaryota; kingdom Metazoa; phylum Annelida; class Polychaeta; order Sabellida; family Siboglinidae; genus Oasisia; species Oasisia sp. SBJ-2009. The sequence continues at coordinate 24,806,022 of OZ024859.1, forward strand.
ATATTTCCCAAACTGATGTTGTAACCACTACGCCACTCGCCATAGAGTACTTACCATAGTAACTATCAAAGCCACGGTGTAGTGGCGTGTATGCTTCCTTGTAGAAGCCCAAGTGCCACTTGCCCACTGCGTGTGTGGCATAGCCAACCTCTCGCAGCTTGTCTGCAATGGTTGGCAGTTCGAGGGGAAGTCCGTTAGGTTGTGCTGCCCAGATGATGCCATGCTGCAGCCCGGTGTGAATCTGCCAAGAAATGGAGGACAAAAATAAGGTCACAGGAAAGTCAGTTTGAACAGGGACAATATCACAGAATTAAACTATTCATCAAAGACAATGTACAGTTAGATGTTAAATTGTTTCCATGTAAAACCTTGGGCAAGTTTTTTCATTCTAAGTGGTCTTCGTTAATTTTCAATCAGCTGTATAAATGAATATAGACAGATGGCTATAGACACAGGTAGGCAGTTGTGGATATTTGTGTATAGACAGATGACTATATATACCTTTCATCAAGCACCTCAAGAAATAATCTCGCTTAACTGACTGTCGGCTGCAGCCTGCAGAGCAACGCTGAGAAGACAGTCTGGTGACTTCGACACTTTTGAATAATATTATCCATGTGTGGCTAAACAATGCTGCCATCTAATGGATCCATACTGTTTAATCCTGCCATAATAATTCCTATTTTATAAACAACTGTAAATTTCTATTTCTATTTATTTTTGTGTTAGTATAAGTTTAATTTTGAATAGTTTTATAATTAATACAGCATTATCTGATAAAAAAGGTATCGTTATTTTATTTATTGCAAATTCGGCCTGATAACCAATCAGCGTATGTACCCTAATTTGGGATAAGGCCGCCCTGGCGCTTACAATTGCAGCCCATGCAGAGTTGAGGGTCTTAAAAGTGCTGCCACATCACGGAGCCTGGGTAACCGAGGTTACTCAAGAAAGGGGGCGTATATAGACTAAATTACGGCATCTTAAGCCGATCAAGGGGCCAAAGGCTTTGGCAAAGCACGGTAAATGATTACCTGGTATCTCCCTGACAACAGTTGACTGCGAGTCGGCGAACAAATCGGTTGCACATAATAGTTGTCCAACTTGACACCATCTGACGCGAGGCGATCAAGGGTCGGGGTCTTTATTTCCGAGCCATGATAACCGACGTCGTTCCACCCGTAGTCGTCGGCTAGCACGAATACGATGTTAGGCTGCGACGGCTTCGTCCTCGTATTGGGGCGTTTGTCATTTGTCGTCAGCGACAGTGTCGATGACAATGTCAGTAAACCACAGACAATGAAACATTTGACGGAACGTAGGAAAACGCTGCTGTCTGCCATCATTTTGCCAAAGACATCGTAAAACAAAACGACACGTCCCGATTCGCTCCAGTGGATGCCACTGGAGCGAATCGATGCGGGCCCACGTCCCATGTTGCTCTGGGTTACGAAATGATCACCAGAGGGGGACACCATAGCAGGTGCATTTTTTTCGAAGTGTTGAAGTCGGACCCACCTCAATTTTGCCATTATAACTGTATTTTTGCCAACATTTGATACTTGATTTTGTTAATTCAATCAATTATAATCATCTTGCGCATATTTATGTTTTATAACCAGCGCGTCTTGGCATACTTTTGAGGTCGAAAAGACAGCGTAATGCCATCCTTTATCGTAGGAGTGCTGTGCCTGTGTCGTTTACGCTTAATTGCCGTGTTCGGCCCTCGCATGTTGACGCATAGCCTAATTTCGTCGGATACTACATGTTCGCCGTAAATATATGCCATATATAATGCCACATTATTTGTTTGTTGCGAAACATTTGTAAAAAGTAGACCAAAACGGTCAACAGATTGTCGAATAATAAGTGAGGTGGAATTCTTAAGATTTTTTTAGCTGTCCAATTCCTTTTGGCGCAGTTCTTGAACTAAATGTACATATACGCCCCTTATGCCTCTCTCGCCGCTATGTGTGGATACATCCACATATTCCTTTTCTTGGTTTTCCGTAATCGGCGGTGGCGACATCTTAATGAAGCAACTAATTATATCGCCAAACTCATAATTCCTTCGTCTGTTAACGGCGTCATTATGTGATTACATTTTCTCAAGTAAACACCAAAAGGGTAAACATTAGGACACCGGCGATCGGAGGTAGTCGGTTGGTGTCTGTTGGCTAGTGTGTGCTGTCAACAGTCGGCACTTGTCGGCGGAACTAATTGGCGTTTAGCACCAAGTCATCATCTGGTCGAGTCTCCTCGGACAACGATGACACGCCAAACATCACGGTCCTCCATACATGTTCTGATATCTACTGCTGTTTTGAGACTAGTATCTCGCAGGAGCTGGTCGATAAAAGTCAAAGACTGGCCGCCTCGTGAAGCTCGTCCCTGCGTCGGTTCCGGCCCATAGAACGAGGTTGCTTGCAGCCAGTTCAGGGTGTCGGACACAGTGTCCTGCCATTCGAAGTCTTGTCTTCCTGATTTTTGTAGCACTTGATTCGAGGGAGATCTCCATAGAAAACCTCATTTTCACTTTAAAAGAACAATCTTTTAATATCAGAACATTTATAATATGTACTATTTATCAACTATTTTACTATTTATTTATTTTTTATTGTAATAGAATTAACTATTATTTAGTTTTAATATCTACTATTTTTAATATCTATTATTTATCAACTATTTTAATATTTATTTATTTTTTACATTATAATGTAATTAACTATTATTTATCAGTTTGACTATTTTAGTATTATTAAGATTAGTATTATTTATTTATATTGAACTTTTTTGTTTTTTACTGATCTATTTATTTTACAACTACAACGTCTCAATTTTTTATTTTTAGGTAATCTGTATATTCATGTAAAGTGTAATGCGCCTCTGAATGTTTTTATTGCTAGATATATGGCGTAGACAAATACTGTATTTATTATTATTATTATTATATTATTCCTGATCCTCTCCCTCCGTGTAACGTTGAACACCATCCTGAGCATACTTGTGTAGCAACCATCGAGCCGAGCTTCTTGCACTGCAGGAAGCGTCCATGCCTCTGAACCATATAGCAGGATGGATTCCACCGAGGCCATGAAGATTGCTCTTTTGAGGATATCAGGCATGGCAGAGTGCCAAATATTCTTGAGGTCGTGGAGTGCTCTCCATGCATGGGCCTTCCGTACCCGGATGTCCTTCTCTGTCGATTGCCAACTGAAGTCGGCGTTTATTGGTAGTTGTTTGCTTAGCGCAAGACACTGGTTCGCGAGCTATACACAATTGACATTAATTGCTCGCCTGATCGAATAACCTGGCTAGTCGCTGGTGATCGTAAGAACTGATAATCGAACTCTCCTAGTCAGTTTGTTTCCAGGACACGACCAGAAAGGACGTTGAAACTGGTTCTACCGAAGAATTCTGCGCCGTTGTCGACAACACAAATTGTCGGGTTTACAAATCACTCTGGATCTCTTCACTAAGGTATGTTTGAAGCCATAAAGTTGATGTTTGAATTATTGTAACAAAACATGACCGTTCGGTACTATTTACAAATGTAGTTTCGATTTCACATGATCCTGCAATGTATGCTTTTGATATTTGGCCTGTCCAGAGATACTAGACTATAGTGAATATATTATCCTCCTGGACATATAGGTAGTGTTCAAACAGATAATATCTGACATACAGCTACTGTGAAAAGAAGCAATGGACTTCGATCCGCACAGCTTGAAGGTATACTAAGGTGCGGTTCAGGCAACTATGACAGGTGGTTTCGAGTCTGCCCCCCCCCCAAGAAGTTGCGCGGTGTAGCGCTAACATTTCTGCGGGTATATATTAACTAACTAATATTAACTAACTTAACTGGGGGTGGGGGTGGGGGTGGGGGTGGGGGTGGGGGTGGGGGTGGGGTGGGGGTGGGGGTGGGGGTGGGGGTGGGGGTGGGGGTGGGGGTGGGGGTGGGGGTGGGGGTGGGGGTGGGGGTGGGGGTGGGGGTGGTGCAGTTGAAATTATGTTGTGTCGTAACGCCCCTAAAATTCGCTATAACTTTGGAGGGGGGGGGCATAACATTATGTTTGCCAGCTACTACTACAGTGCCCCATTATCACGCGAAAATCCTTACGGTGACACATTTTTGGCTGGAGGATCATTTAAACTTCTGATTTACTGGGGGGACAAAACCACATGTCTGCCCTTAACGACATTTCAGAGAGACAGCTACCCCTTCCCCTTGTTCTTGCGTCTGTGCTCCTCTCTCTCTCTCTCTCTCTCTCTCTCTCTCTCTCTCTCTCTTTCCCTTTCTCTCCCCCTCTGTCTCTCTGTCTGTCTCTGTCTGTATGTCTGTCTGCCTGCCTGCCTGTCTGTCTGTCTGTCTGTCTGTCTGTCTGTCTGTCTGTCTGTCTCTCTCTCTCTCTTTCACTCTCTCGTCAACTGCGTCACGCACATGCGGCTATACGTGATGAAGGTCGAATATGCCGTAGGCCTACTCGTGGTAGTAGAATTGTAAACTAATATTTCTATTGATGTTGCGTTAGTATGAGGGCAGACATGTATAGTAATATGTATATTTTATGTATTATGATACTAGCCTGCTACCATATGTGACATAAGCATAATTGCAGTATCATAAATCATTGATATGTCGTAGTCATCTCAGATTAGACCATGACCCGGCCCCATAGCATACCGTCGTATTGTGTCGCACCGTCCATGGGCAATGCATTGGTTGAATAAGCGCCAACGTAAACAATAACATTAATTTAATAAACGTGCGCGCGCATGCATGTCTGCGTGTGTATATGCGTGTGTATGTGCATATAGGTGAACACGGGGTACGTAGTTTGACATGTGTGCGAGCGTGCATGCGTGCGTTGTGTTAATGTATGATATGTATTCGAGTGAAACATTATAACTGTTGTATTTCACAGACGAGAAATGGGAGGCCATACAGCAAAGTCCTGGGTGCGGTGTGTGAGGTCCCTACAAGGAGTCGTGTTGACGGCCGTCGCTCTGCTGGTGTTGAACGGTGCGATGGCAGACGCGGCGGACACGTGTCCGGAACACTTCACGTGTCGCTGGGAAGGAGACGTCTTCTTGCTGCACTGTGAACCGATGCAAGATGTACGGATGCTTAGAAACATAGCAGAGTTGTCTGTGAATACGACGCGGCTGAAAATAGTCTGCGACCGTCCAACTGAGCTTATGGGCAACCTCTATGACATAAGAGTAACGGAGCTATTCTCTAATTGGTCAGCAAGTGCGTCATTGAAAACATTATCCCTGGTCAGCCATACAAACAACGTATTTATATTGGGAGACATGCAATTGCTCGTTCCGCGGTTAGAGCTTGTTTCACTCACAGGCGTTTTAGATGGTTCGGCGTCTCCATTGCTGTCTCTTATTTCGCACGAATACTTGAAATCACTCTACGTTACAAGCGCAAAACAGCATCTCCCGGTTGAGTCGTGGTGCCTTATTTCCGTGTCTACGATTGGGTCCATGAATCATACAGCTTTACGAACGCCTACACTAGACGTTACAGTGGGATCGCAACTGGAATCCATTTCGTTCAACGGGGCGGCGTTATTTCCGGGGTTGGGTCCTTCAAAGCTGGAAACAGGACTACAAATGAACGACTACAGCTATGCTTTGAAATATATAGACGTATCCAATTTTCAATCGTCATCGTGTATTAACATTGCTTTTGTTGGATTTCATGCTCTCGACTATTGTAACATACAGAATGTTCGTTCCGTTGATCCAGACGTGTTTAAGGAAATGTCAAAAGTGACTGTTTTACTGCTGGGAAACAACGACCTTAAATATGTTGTTGCGAATGATACTGAAAACCTTTTATTCCGCGAAAACAAACACTTGAAATTTCTCGACTTGGCTGTATGCCAGTTAACTGAAATACCAACAAAGGAATTTGCGCACCTACAACATTTACAACAGCTAAACTTATCCAGCAATTCATTGGAAGAGTTTCATGTAGAACTGCACACGCTTAAAGAATTTCGTTTCCTAAACTTGAGTGACAATAAACTGAAGACTGTGTCTGCGGCTATGCGGGTACAACTTGATCAAATGGCCAGTGACAGAAATGTGCAGGTCGACATCAGTCGGAATCCGCTTGAATGCACATGCAACGACACAGAATGTGTCTCGTGGATTCAGAAATCACGAGTGATCTTCCAAAACAAACAACATACGTTTTGTACGGATCGTAAGCAACATAAATTCCAGCTACTCTTTCGCACAGATACTGATGCGATGGAACGTGATTGTAATCCAGGCCGCATAACAGAAAATCACAAAGTAAACATTTGGATAACAATCCTAATATCAACAATAATTGTCTTTGTTTAAATCTCATTCGTGGTACTGCAAGCCTTCAATTCCGCGTAAAGAAACACTTGAAATTTCTCGACTTGGCTGGATGCCAGTTAACTGAAATACCAACAAAGGAATTTGCGCACCTACAACATTTACAACAGCTAAACTTATCAAATAATTCATTGGAACAGTTTCATGTAGGCCTAGAACTGCACACGCTTGAGGAATTTCTTTTCCTAAATTTGAGTGACAATAAACTGAAGACTGTGTCTGCGGCTATGCGGATGCAACTTGATCAAATGACCATTGACAGAAATGTGCAGGTCGACATCAGCCGGAATCCGCTTGAATGCACATGCAACGACATAGAATTTGTCTCGTGGATTCAGAAATCACGAGTGATCTTTCAAAACAAACAACATACGTTTTGTACGGATCGTAAGAAATATAAATTCCAGTTACTCTTTCGCATAGACACCGATGAGGTGGAACTTGATTGTAATCCCGGCCGCATAACAGAAAATCACAAAGACAACATATTTATGAAAATCCTAATATCAACAATAGTTGTGTTTGTTTTAATCTCAGCCGTGCTATGTGGGGCGTGCTTATGTCGATGGAAATGTCCGTATGCATGGAATCGCTGTACGTAATGTACCACGCGTACTGACGTACATTCAAATGACGAAGTTGTTTACGAGCGCGACGCTTTCATCTGCTATGACTACAATGACTGCGGGTGGGTGTGTCACGACTTGCTTGACCTCTTGGACAGTAGTACGTGGTATCTCGACCGTCATCCACCATCGCGACTTCCTGCCGGGCAGTATCCTTGAAGAGACGATCCGGGAGAGCATCGACAGGTCCCGCTTCACTGTGCTCGTGTTGTCTCCGGACTTCCTCGCCAGCAACTGGTGTCTCCTTGAGAAGCAGGTCGCGCGCAACCGCATCATCAGCGAAGGTCGTGACGTCATCGTGCCGTTGTAGCGCCTACGTTTTTCCGGCGTTAAATCCTTTCCGATTGACGTTTCTGCGCATGCGCGAGTCAGATACGACCTTGGTTGCTATGCGGGATGCTTACTTTTTCCACCCCGCGGCACCCACCGTTAAAACCGTTCCGATTGACGTTTCTGCGCATGCGCGTGTCAACTATTTTGTTAACCGGCGAAAGTTTGTAGTTTCTGAGATGTTTTACAGTTATCTGAGACATTATATGAGCAGTGGCGTGCACCACCCGGCAGTAGCCAAGCATGACAATGTCCAGTGAAGGGTACGCTCAGCAGCGCTGAAGCATACTTTAAAAGGTGTGTTCAAAAAGGCTAAATTCGAGTCGACCTAGTCAGTGGCAGTGTTGACTCAGCCTCTCAGGAGCAGAGTCCAGTTATCAGTAATAAGATTATCGACAGCGTCAAACGTTCATCACAAATAATAATAATTATTATATTAAGTAACGTTGTCATTGGCATCGGAATATAAGTATAGGGTTGCATTAATTAAGTCGTTTATATAGAGTAGAAATGATACAGTAACGATAGGAGTGAGCCCTGCATCAGTGCATGATCGTGTGTGTTTTCAATATCTTTAACTTTATTTCAGATTGTCATAGACATAGTACATACAGATGTCCACATAAACATTAAAAAAATACAAGTGACTGGAAAAATATAAAAGTATTGCACATGGTAAATAGAGAAAAAAAACATTGCACAATGGTACATTCAAACAAAAACTATTATGTATATACAACATTTTGATCCAATTTCGTCTTATCCTGGATTGCCATTTTATTTATATATCACTGTTGATAATTGCAGTTACCAACTTATTATTACTTATCAAGTCTCCGCATGAATTTATATACAAGGTTTCTAATTACAGCTTTACTATCTGGTACATGGTATTCTACAAACATGGTGGAGGCACTGCAATATTTAGGCTGATTCAGCAATAAGCGAAACACATTATTGTAAGCCACATGAAGATTATGTATACTTGCTACTGTGTAATTCCACCACAGCTGAGCAGTATACATGGGAGAGCAGAAAGTTCTAAGCAAAGTCAGCTTCACTTCAGTGGAACACATGTAACATTTCCGCAATAGCATATTACCCCTAGCATATAGTTGTCGGCATTGGCGTAAGATATCTGTGTCATCACGTAATGTATTAGAAATAAAGTGACCCAAATATTTCACATTATCCAGTTCCTGGATTGTTTTACCATTAATCTTAAATGATGGAACTTCAATATTTTTCTTATATTTACTTTTAAAATATTAACACAGCATTGTTTTCTCGGAGTTGTACTTGATATCATGATTTAACCCATAGAGTCCAAATACCTGCATCAGTTCAGACAGTCTTGATACAGATGGGGACAGAATTACCAAGTCATCAGCATAGATAAGATGGTTGATAGTTGTACTACATATTACACACCTTGTGTTACATTTGTTTAAAGCTATGGTTAAATCATCCATATATATATATATATATATATATATATATATATATATATATATATATATATATATATATATATTAAAAAGGTGTGGTGAGAGTATACCACCTTGCCTGACACCATTTGTAACACCAAAATGTTCCGACAATTTGCCTGACCATCTTATACACATAGTCTGATTCGAATACCAATATATAAGCAGTCTAACAATATATCCAGGCACTCCCCTGTCAATCAACTTTTGAAATAAGATAGAATGTTTCACTCTGTCAAAGGCTTTAGACACATCTAAAAACATGTAAACATAGAGACTCCTATGCCTGTCAATAACTTCCTATAAGACATAAATACACAAGTCTGTCCTGTGTTTTTTTCTCAAATCCAAACTGATTGGACATTGTTGACCGCGTAACTGACATTCTGTCTAAAAATATGTTTTCAAATTTTTTTGACACAATACTAGCTAATGCAATAGGTCTATAATTGTCTCTGCTGTTAATCTTGCTACATTTATCTTTGATAATAGGAACCAGCACAACAGATACAACAGATAACAAAGAACTAGGTAAAAATCCATGTACAAAAAACCCAGTTATACACATAGCAAGTAAAGGCACAATGCGCTTATCACAATGTTTAAGGTGTTCAGCATATACACCATCCATACCATCAGTCTTATTTATATCTAGGCATTTAATGGCATTTTCAACTTTGCTAATTTCCACAACTACCGGGGTATGTCATTTGTATATTTGGAATCACATTTGATCTGTTGAATGTCTATATCCCTAATACAATTAAAAAGCTGTTTAAAATGAGGCCGCCATCATTCAGTTATTTCAAAAATACCACTAACATCCTCAACACTATTAGGTAAAGGTTTACATGTAAATGGCGGTCTCATTTTAAACAGCTTTTTAATTGTATTAGGGATATAGACATTCAACAGATCAAATGTGATTCCAAATATACAAATGACATAGTTGTGGAAATTAGCGAAGTTGAAAATGCTATTAAATGCCTAGATATAAATAAGACTTATGGTATGGTTTGTGTATATGCTGAACACCTTAAATATTGTGATAAGCGCATTGTGCCTTTACTTGCTATGTGTATAACTGGTTTTTTTGTACATGGATTTTTACCTAGTTCTTTGTTATCTGTTGTGCTGGTTCCTATTATCAAAGACAACTGTAGCAAGATTAACAGCAAAGACAATTATAGACCTATTGCATTAGCTAGTATTGTGTCCAAAAAAATTGTAATGTAATGCTGTAATTAGAAACCTTGTATATAAATTCATGCGGAGACTTGATGCTCTTATAATAAGTTGGTAATTGCAATTATCAACAGTGATATAAAATGGCAATCCAGGATAAGACGACATTGGATCAAAATGTTGTATATACATAATAGTTTTTAATTTAATGTACCAGTCTGGAATGTACCATTGTGCAATGTTTTTTTCTCTATTTACCATGTGCAATACTATATTTTTCTACCGTCACTACCGTTTTTTTAGTGTTTATGTGGACATCTGTATGTACTATGACAATCTGAAATAAAGATATTGAAAACACACACGACCATGCACTGGTGCAGGGCTCACTCCTATCATTGCTGTATCATTTCTACTCTACATAAACGACTTAGTTAATGGAACCCAATAGTTATATTCCGATGCAAATGACGTTACTTAATATAATAATTAGTATTATTTGTGATGAACGTTTGACGATGTCGAGTCAGCACTGCCACTGACTGAGTCGACTCGAATTTAGCCTGTTTGAACACACTTTTTAAAGTATGCTTCAGCGCTGCTGAGTGTACCCTTCTCTGGACATTGTCATGCTTGGCTACAGCTGGATGGCGCACGCCACTGCTCATATAATGTCTCAGATTATAAAATGTTCAAGATCACATCACATAATGACTAAAAATAAACCTATATGCAACCAATCATGCATGCGTATTTTTCAAAAAGTAAATAAACAGTTTAAATTTTAGCAGTAAATAAATAACATAAGACACTTTAAACCAAATTGGCAATACATTTTTGTGGAATCGTGAAATCTAACCACTTTAATGCATATTGCAGTTTTAAAAATATGCATGCATGATTGGTTGCATATATGTTTATTTTTAGTCATTATGTGATGTGATCTTGAACATTTTATACAGACGATCTATGTACAATTATTTTGCTTTAAGAGGAATGTTTTAATTTTTGTATCCCAAGAATTCATTGATTTTTTATATACAGCATATATTTCACTTTAGCCACAGCCACGCAAGATAGATTGGATTTTGGATTATTTTTATTTTTACAATAAATTGTTATTGAATGAGGATTAATTGTGTGTCTACTGTGCTTCAACAATGAACTAGGCAACAGTGTTTGCTTAATCAATCCAGTTCAGAGGTAATGGCGGCCACATGAGTTATACCACAAAGAATTGTACTGGGTCCAGTTATGTTCATATTATACTTAAAGGCCAGTATTAAAACAATAAAATTATGTGCTATTTATAGAGGACATCAATATGTTTCACTTACACACAACTGCTACAGGCTTATTCAAGAAGTAAATTCAGAATACAATAAAATATCAGTATGGATTCATTTCAACAAAACATCACTGAACATAACTAACATTATCTTTTCACATTTACTCCTGAAGGTAAGACGATGATCATGATGTTATTTTAATAAATGTAACAAATATATATCATGTTACTTCAGTAAAGTCTGTAATTATTTAAACGTAGACTAGAGGAAACTGGTCAGTATAATATAAAGATTGTTAATGTATAAGTCATTATTTTCCTCCTGTGTACGCGTTAAATGCATATTTAAGCCACTTATCACACAACAAATTACAAAACTTTGTTATGCCAAACTTGGTGCAACTATTTATTTATCCATCCAATTACTATTAATATTAAGGATAAATAAACAATACAGCTTTGTATACGAAGCAATAACTACTACATTTTTTATTTACTAAAGAAAGATGTAGCAGTAAATCCTAGCACAATCAATCGTAACCAGTGACAGCGCTTTGTTATCCGCTGTCACTGGTCCAATTAGTCCGTGCTATAACGCTCAAACTCCCAAATACACGTGAGCAACAACCAGCGTAGCTAGCTAGCGCTGTCGCGCGCGCCTCTAGATGCGCGCATGCGCAGAAACGTCAATCGGAACGTTTTTAACGACCGGAAAAATGTAAGCGCGACCATCGTAGGTAGCGCTTACGTTTATACCCTAGATACGCGCATGCGCAGAAACGTCAATCGGAAAGGTTTTAACGATCGGAAAAATGTAAGCGCGACACCGATCCTCCCGCGCGAGTTCCCGACGTCACACGTCACGCGGACTCTTGCAGGCATCTTGAGCAAGTCGTACCTTTAGTGGACCGACGATCCGGAGAGACAAGCGCTGTTCTGGGACAAACTGATAACGAAGTTGAAGCGTCGTGGAAACCTGAGACCACTGCAGAATTAACGAGATCAAAAATGTTATTCATTGATACAATAATATAATTAGTATCCCGGTATCAGCTGATAATGTACGATAACAAGAACATGCAGCACAACCGTAAATGTGGACATCAATTGCAGTGGTATGTTCAAGTGTTGTCGTGATTGTAGCTGTACCTTTATAATATAAACTTGACTAACTGAAGAAATAACGGGTTGCTTCCACGTGCGGAAATGTTATTGCGTGATATTACATATATGAAAAAAAAGGGATATCTTAAAGGACACTTCTCACCCATTGCACGAATTCTACTATGTTGCACAATCTGGTTGTAGGTATATTTCCAAAAGAACACGCACGAATCGTTATCGAAACACATTTCTTCCAACTTCTGTCAGACTACTAATTGGGCGAAATTGGGGAGGGTACTGTGAACGGGGAGGATAGGGGGATACAATGGGGCGCACTACTTTGCTACAATTTTGCGCTGTCATTACTAATTGTCACTACTAATGTCGTTGTGTTATGTGACTATTTACCACAAGAATTTCCTCTTTGGGGACTATTAAAGGTTATTGTATTGTATTGTATTGTATTGTATTGTATTGTATTGTATTGTATTGTACTCCAATTCCAGAGAGTTCAGCGTTAGCGTCCAATAGTTGTGTTAGTAAGTGTAACCAGACAAGACCAACGAAATAATAATTATGTTATGCTTTGATTCGTCATTATGACTATAATAAGAAATACATGTAACATTATTTGTCTTGCATCCCTGAGAGTGTATATATATATATATATATATATATATATATATATATATATATATATATATATATATATATATATATATGTGACCCTGTGACTTGTATGCGTATGGCATTAAGCCCAGTCACGGACAAGCGATTTTGATTGTAACTCCAAGCATTGCATGTTAACGTTAACCGCTGCCTTATCTGTTTTACCCCGGCCTCTAGCACCCTGCAGGCCCAGATATAGATAACGATGCGCATTGACGGTTGCGCAGCCGGTTGTTGTCAGTTTGCGCGCGAGATTAACGCTATTCCGAGTAACAGTCGCCGTTTTGGTTAGGATTATACACCGTTTTGGGCTAGGATTATACACCGTTTTGATTAGAGTTAATTGCCATTTGAATTACACTGTAAACGTTTGGTTAGGGTTATACACCGTTTTGGTTAGGGTTATACACCGTTTTGGTTAGGATTATACACCGTTTTGGTTAGGATTATACACCGTTTTGGTTAGGATTATACACCGTTTTGGTTGGGGTTATACATCGTTTTGGTTAGGATTATACACCGTTTTGGTTAGGGTTATACACCGTTTTGGGCTAGGATTAGACGCCGTTTTTATTGGAGAGTTAATTGCCGTTTGAATTATACTGTAAACCCTATTTAACGTTTTGCTTGTTTCTAAACTTGTAACCTATTCGCCGTTTTAACTGGGACGTTTTAGCTTTTGTCCATGCTGTTAATAAATCTTATATTCTTATTCTGTTTGCCTTAGTTGTGTTTGATTATTTTGGGGACCCGCGGAGCGCCGCAGGTCATATATATATATATATATATATATATATATATATATATATATATATATATATATATATATATATATATATATATATATATATATATAGGGTGCACGATATTTCTAGCTAGCTGGTAGTCCGTCATTATTGACAACTAGTCTGCGTATGTTTTTACTATTTAAAAGGACTGTTCTTACATAGTCCGAGCTCTAAAACTACTCGTCCCGGACGATCCGACCGGCCTTATTTCGCACCCTGTATATATATATATATATATATATATATATATATATATATATATATTGTATCTCATGTTATTGTATATAGGCACCACGTGACTCAAATACCAGAATACGTTCCTCTCTTTGACATTAAATGTATTGCAAGTTGAAAATGGCGAAAAAAGCTTTATTATGTTATGTGTACGATTTATAAATGCTTTATAAACTTAATAGTCTCTCGTGCAATTAACAATGTATCTGGTAAGGAAAAGCTGAAGGCAGCAGAAGTAGAGGAAGTTGTGGAGACGAGGGTAGAAGGACGTGTAACAATGGATAGGCAGCTGCGCTCAGAAATGGATAAACAAATGCATTATCAGTCATAAAAAAGTAATCTTGGTAACTCGAGGATTATTCAAGGTGCTTTAGTGACATGGACAACAATGAAACCACATACACGTACACACACACACGTACACATACACGTACACATACACGTACACATACACGTATGTACTCGCGTACATGCATACGCATACCTACAGGTCCACACACACGCACGCACGCACGCACGCACGCACGCACGCACGCACACACACTCACATGCACACACGCACACAGACACACAGACACACAGACACACAGACACACAGACACACAGACACACAGACACACAGACACACAGACACAGACACAGACACAGACACAGACACAGACACAGACACACACACACACACACACACACACACACACACACACACACACACACACACACACACACACACACACACACACACACACACACACAAACTAACACATACGCTATTATCCATGCATTCCTGTATCTCAACAAAACAGTCTGCAGGTGGTCAGGTTAATCTAGTACATACCGCTAATGAAGGTAATCACAGTCATTGAAATGATTATGGAGGGCTGATAAATAAATGTTACGCAGTGCAGTAGTCGTCCACAAAAGCGGCAGGTCGTGTTAATAACACATAATTATGCGTACGTGGAGTATAGTCGTCAAACAATGATCACACGTGACTGCAGGCACTACAGACACAGTAACACACCGTTGGCGCGTTGTTACGCATACTTTGTGGGATAGGTTCTACTTCCAATAACTCAAGCACTAATATTTCGCAACAGATTGCAAAGTTCTATTAGAATGTACACAACAGACCAGCATTCAAAGGGGATTTTTACGTAACCCTTTTGGTTGATATAGTTTATTCTTTGCTGATTTCTCACCTCTAGCATCAATTATAATGATGTTGGTGGGTGTGGAATTCACACGTTTAGCCATTTTGAACAAAACAGAAAATCCAAAATGGCCGCCACAATCAACCTATTTTTCATATCTTTACAACCAGACAAGATAGAAACATAAGTAAAATGTTGTGGTATTTGTTTTCAAACACGAGGAATTCGATTACACCATCACTGATATGAAATAACATATCAAGCCTTGGTAACCCGGACGACGGCCGATCCGGTATGGAGTTTCGTGCACTTGAACATTTCATGGAAGCTGCCAGCAAAACATGTTGAAATGCCTTTGGCTTTTGCAAGTTACTAGCGGCTCTCTCTCTCTCTCACTCTCTCTCTCTCTCTCTCTCTCTCTCTCTCTCTCTCTCTCTCTCTCTCTCGGGTAGCAAATAGAGATCTCACACCGGCAAGAACATGTCAAGACACGCGCAAACTAGTTGTCCCTGCAGTGGCTGGTCGAGAGATGTTGGGAGTTCCATGCATCAACCGCTCTTGATACTGCCACAGTGACATGGTTTTCTGGTTAGGGTTTGCTCCCTTAGCCTTCGGTTTTGTCAAGAACCTATACCACAAGGCAGTAGTTTACAACACTGCATGGTAGGGGCGTCACACTCCCTGAGATATTACAATACCTGAGGTTTGGATTCCCCAATTTAACTATAATACTAGTAATCTTTAATTTATAGAGTGCACATATCTATAGCGTTCACAGCGCGTTTCGTAAATTTCCCTAAAACTGTTGTTGTTTAATTATTTCATATAAGTGATGGTGAAATCGAATTCCTCATGTTTGAAAACAAATGTCACAACATGTCACTTATGTTTCTATCTTGTCTGGTTGAAAAGATATGAAAAATAGGTTGATTGTGGCGGCCATTTTGGATTTTCTGTTTTGTTCAAAATGGCTAAATGTGGGAATTCCACACCCACCAACATCATTATATTCATGCTAGAGGTGAGTAATCAGCAAAGAAAAAACTATATCAAGCAAAATGGGTAAAAATCCCCTTTGAATGCTGGTCTGTTGTGTACATTCTAATAGAACTTTGCAATCTGTTGCAAAATATTAGTGCTTGAGTTATTGGACGTAGAACCTATCCCACAAAGTATGCGTAACAATGAGCCACCGGTGTGTTACTGTGTCTGTAGTGCCTGCAGTCACGTGGGATCATAGTTTGACGACTACTCCACGTAAGCAAACAAAAGTCCTATTAACTCGACCGCTTTTGTGGACGACGACTGCACTGCGTAACTTTTATTTATCAGCCAACCATAATCACTTCAATGACTGTGGTTACCTTCAGCATTATCGCTATGTACTAGATTAACCTTACCACCTGCAGACTTTTTGTTGATATAATATAGGAATGAATGAAAAATAGGGTATGTGTTAGTTTTTGTGCTAGTGTGTATGGTGTGTGTGTGTGTGTGTGTGTGTGTGTGTGTGTGTGTGTGTGTGTGTGTGTGTGTGTGTGTGTGTGTGTGTGTGTGCGCGCGCGCGTCTGAATGTGCGTGTGTGTGTGCGCGCACGCGTCTGTGTGTGTAGTATTTTATTAGAATTTCACTCCATGTATACGTGCATTAAAATGTAAGACACATAGATACATAACACTTGAGGTTAGCGTTGTATACAAGAGGCGCACAAGAAGATAAAATTATGCGAGATTGTAAAAACAAAATATGCAAATAAAAACATATGTTGTCTACATTATTTTGTGGAGGATGTTGGTGGTTTTATTTATTACCAACCAATGCAAGACGTTACAATTGATTATTTATCTGCCTGTGCCTGTGCCTGTGCCTGTGCCTGTGCCTGTGCCTGTGCCTGTGCCTGTGCCTGTGCCTGTGCCTGTGCCTGTGCCTGTGCCTGTGCCTGTGCCTGTGCCTGTGCCTGTGCCTGTGCCTGTGCCTGTGCCTGTGCCTGTGCCTGTGCCTGTGCCTGTGCCTGTGCCTGTGCCTGTGCCTGTGCCTGTGCCTGTGCCTGTGCCTGTGCCTCTGCCTCTGCCTCTGCCTCTGCCTCTGCCTCTGCCTCTGCCTCTGCCTCTGCCTCTGCCTCTGCCTCTGCCTCTGCCTCTGCCTCTGCCTCTGCCTCTGCCTCTGCCTCTGCCTCTGCCTCTGCCTCTGCCTCTGCCTCTGCCTCTGCCTCTGCCTCTGCCTCTGCCTCTGCCTCTGCCTCTGCCTCTGCCTCTGCCT
This sequence comes from Oasisia sp. SBJ-2009, assembly GCA_964017155.1. NCBI lineage: Eukaryota > Metazoa > Annelida > Polychaeta > Sabellida > Siboglinidae > Oasisia > Oasisia sp. SBJ-2009. The sequence goes on from OZ024859.1 coordinate 24,823,527, forward strand.
CTGCCTCTGCCTCTGCCTCTGCCTCTGCCTCTGCCTCTGCCTCTGCCTCTGCCTCTGCCTCTGCCTCTGCCTCTGCCTCTGCCTCTGCCTCTGCCTCTGCCTCTGCCTCTGCCTCTGCCTCTGCCTCTGCCTCTGCCTCTGCCTCTGCCTCTGCCTCTGCCTCTGCCTCTGCCTCTACGTCAGCCTCTGTCTCAGCTTCAGTTTGTCTAACGATTTTGTTCACTTGCATAAATTAGGGTTATATGTCGGTTCAATGTTGTGTGTGGCATGTTCACATCCTGCTGGTGTTCCTTATGCAAACATTATATGTTGTAAAAAAAAACGTAATAAAACGTAATACAGGACAACTTTGATTTCTCTCAAGCAAAACGTTTGGATCTACTTCATGCAGCATCTTAAAAATCAAACACACACACCCCTTTGCATTTAACAGGGTTCTGATGCGCAAATATAAACTATTTGATGTCCTAATAAATACGTTATCTTTGTTAAATCGTTGTCGCAATATTATCTTGGCAGGGTTACCCCCATCGGTACGGTGTCTGTTGTAAATAATTTGTTTGTGTATCGATATAATATAATTAGTACTGGTGATTGGTAATATGTTTAAGAGTTGTAAATATTGCTTAGAACAGGGGATAGCATGCTTGCTAAATACTGTCGTGTGTATGTACTTACGTATCTATAAGGGCAATTTGATTTATCTAAAGGAAATAAAACAAATGTCACCAATTAAGACTAAGTTGGCCTATTTCAATCATCACTTGTCTTGCGTTGCGTTGCTGCTTTATTTAGGAGACTGTGTGACAGTACTTGCATGGGCTCTATTTTTTTTTTAATTATACTTCGTCCCTCGCATTCAACACCATACTTACGTGAACAATGTAATATTGCAGTCTCTCTAATTGCCATATAACGGAGACCAGCTTAACTCCGGTCTCCGTTATATTAGTAGAAGCAATGTGGCGCTCATCGCACGGCTTACGACGTCTAAGCGAGCGTTTACGGTCAGACTGAAATTTGACACCTGTTTTCCTTCCGCCTTCCGTTTGGTTGGCGGATGGATAGATAAGTTGGCGATAAGTTATAGAAGTAGGTCATGTGCGTATTGCGTTTAGTGGTGAGGCATTGTTTACTCCACTGGCGATAGCGTGAAGATAAAGCAGTTTCGAACAGCCATGCCACTGTTTCGACACAACTATTCTCCGACTCCGAGATGTCTAACGTTTGCAGTATTTTTGCAAATTATCGCGGTCGGGGCTGAGGCTGGCGCCTTCAAGAAGCCCCACATCCTGTTTATCGTGGCAGACGATTTCGGCTGGAACGATGTCGGCTACCACGGCTCAGAGATACAAACTCCGACGCTTGACCGCCTAGCAGCGGACGGAGTGAAACTGGACAGCTATTACGTCCAACCGATCTGTTCTCCGACCCGCAGTCAACTGCTCACGGGCAGGTACCAGGTACGACACGACTAGAGTAACACGGACGATACCGTACATACTAAACATATAGGCACTTCAAAACAGCCTGGAAATAGGCTTAAATGAAAGGTAATAAGTTACAGATCACATAACTGTACATTTTATTACAATACCTTTATTAGACGCAAAGTTATTACAATTTAAAGACGTAAAAATGTTTGCAAAATTTGTGTATCTCAAAAGAATGATAAAATGAGATAAAAAAAATTGTTTGATAAATATAAAATGACTTTAAAATGGCATAACTTTGTTATTTATATAACTATTAAAATACTGTTTGCAGTATTTTGAAATACATTGAATGGAGTAATATATTTTCAACATTGATTTTTTTCCGTACTAGAATTAATTAAGTTAATTAGCTAATATTAGTTAAGGAGTGCACCAAGTTAACGTACAGACCAAAACATTCTAATTAAGACCAGCAGAGTCCATAAATATGAAGATATTTAATTATTTATACATATTATGCAGTGTGCATAATCACATTGATTATGAGAATAAATGTAATAATAAATAAATTAATTAATTCAAGTTATTATTTAGTCATGTAATAACAAGTTAATTAATTAGTTAATGGGCGATAATTAGCAAGCAACGACAGACAGTTGCTTTTTTGTAAAATGCCATAATGTCCATGAATATGTTTATATTATATAAACATGAAATTTGTAAAAACCACCTTACTTATGGTAAGATATATAAATAAAACATTCAAGTACAATTTCTGATTACACAACTAATAATTTCTACTCACTTCGACGTTTCAACCGCCATCGGCGGCCTTCTTCAGGAACTGAATGTTCAGTGGTCACTGCTCACTAGTGACTCGTTGTGTATCGGAAGAAGACACACACCGACCAGTATCTGAACTTTAGTTCACATCACCCACTACATCAGAAACTGGGAGTCATAAAAACTCTATTAGACAGATGCAACAACATTGTCACGGACCCAGAGGACAGATGGAAAGAAGAAGAGTACATCAGCAAGGCTCTTCAGGAGTGTGACTACAACTAAGTGGACTATAAGGAAAATCAGAAAAAAGCAGCAAAACCAACAAAGAAAGTCCAAGCAAAAGAACAAAGAGAAGTCAAGATGTATGGTTTAGTGCTGGTTCGATACCAGGTTTTGTTCGATACCGATCGACACCTGAATTTTGTTCGATACTCGATACTTACGTTGTAACTCTAATATTCAGATAGAACACAGTTCCCAGTAGAAACAGTATGCAACAGAAGTAGTGCTGGTTCGATACCAGAATTCTTCGATACCGATCGATATATTGCTAGTTTGATACCAGAATTCTTCGATATCAATCGATACCAGATTTTTATTCGATTCTCAAAATTTACCTTGTAAGTGTAATTCAGTACAGTAGAGATCTCCAAAGAAACACACTACTATCCATTTAAACTAATGCCACAGAAACACACACAATTTTTCACTTACAAGTAGGGAAATATGTGATAATGTTATAGTCATGCAAACAATGATTAAAATGCAATTTTCATTTTATGTAAGTAAACAAACAACAGTTTCAATATAATTGATTACTGTTTTAAAACTAAAAGGTAACTGTAATATAAAATTAAAACAATAAAGACAACTGCATTAAAATACCTAGTGACAAATAAATTCATCAATTGCACTGAATTATTTTTAATTAATAACAGTACTTCACCCCAGCTGTTTGTAAATACACTATAATATAGCGTCTCCTAAAGTGACCATCAACAAATACAGCTAAAACATAACATACAAATAATATGTTATTATTATATTAACTATAAATACACCTATCACTTATTATAGTGCCACTGCCAGCACAGCTGCACACTCACTGTTATAACTGTTTTATAATTAATTGTATCGTAAAGATAATTTTGATTTAACATATATTCATAAAAATTACAATTGCACTTCCCAGTTCACACAATTTGTTTTATATAAAACTTAAATTACCACGTTATCAAGTACACATAACAAGCCCCATAATGTTTTTGCAACTGTTTTCAAGAACCGGTCAGTTTCTTCCTCTACCTCTGGCTCTGCCAGTGGTGAATCTGTTTGGCCAGTGCCAGTGACTGGCAGTGTCACAGTGAGTGACAGTAGACTGTAGATGCAGTAAGCACATCGTCATCGTTAATCAGTCACGTCGTGTATGTCACTTCTTGGCGATGTTTGCCGCAGTTACTTAGTAGATTCGGCAACCGATGGCGATTCGCTTCGAATGTAACTAGATGTCCATTGCTCGCTCACTGTCGACTATTTCGATAGAATACGTTCTCGAGTCAATGGCAAATGCGACGTTGTCCACGTCCACGACGTCGTCGTCGACGACGCCATAGCCCATACGATGAAAGTTGATCATCACGTTTTGATAGCTTCTTGAATGGTGACATGTTTCGTCAAATTTGATGTATTTCCCCCGCTATCTTTGAGATGCCTCTAGCACAGCAGACACTCTTTGTTGGAAAACTGCCAAATTATTAGCGATGAACGTTGCGACTTGTTGTCTTTCGCCTTAGTCTTAGACTTAGTTGTGGGCATCGTGTACGGCAAATGGTGGCGCCACCAAACGGAACCCGGATAAACATAACCTCCGCATCACGCTCGAATAAATATTTATATTAATAATATTATGATTAAACTAGTTTCATAAATACTAGTGCGTGCAATAAACACTCTATGCAAATACTATAGGATGTGTGTTTTTGTACGCGTAACCGTAAATAAAGTAGGGAGAAAGATGGCATGGTACTGCCACCAAACGAGAGCGTCACATGACACATACGAACCTTGTCCTTGGTTTGGGTAACGAGGCTAAGCGAAGTCTGACCTACGCTAAGATGGCACACAGAAAACAGTTATTATAGAGACTAATTCTACAATAAAGTTTTTGAAAACAATTCACATTTTATGTTATATTATTTTTTAAACAACCACGCCTAAGTCAATTCAAACTTAAAAAAAAAATACAGAGCTATGGAATAAAGGGAAACCTAATTAACTGGATCATAGATCTACTTTCACAGTCTTAGAAAACAACGAATACGAATTAACAACATATTTTCTAACTGGCAAGAAGTGATCAGTGGAATACCACAAGGATCCGTGACCTTCTTTTTGTTATCTTCATAAATGATCTACCTGATGTTATAAAAAACTCATATTTTCCTATTTGCAGATGATATGAAACTTTTTAACCCTATTTATAATGAAGATAACTGCAACATCCTACAAAAAGATCTCACCTCAGCGGAGAAATGGTCAGAAACATCACTACTGAAATTTCATCCTGAGAAATGTTGTAACATGCGAATTGGACGTTCCTCCATAATAAATGATGAATACACAATGGGTAAAGATCAGAAAACAATTAATAAAGCAGAAACAGTAAAGGATATTGGAGTAACTTTTGACTCATCACTTAACTTCGAGGCACATATGTCAGAAAAAATTAATAAAGCCAATTCTATGATGGGGATAATTCGACGCACTTTTGAATATCTAGATGATAAGTGTTTTTCTACTGTTTTTAAGTCTCTTGTCCGACCACATATCGAGTATGCAAACCAGGTATGGAGTCCATATTTAATGAAACACATAACAGCACTTGAAAATGTTCAGCGTCGAGCAACTAAATTAATTCCTGGATATAAGGAACTGGATTATAAAGAACGTCTAATAAGATTAAAGCTACCAACTCTTTCATACCGTCGACTTAGGGGAGACATGATAGAAATTTACAAAATATTAACTGTGAAATATGATTCTACTGTTACATCAAATTTTGTTACATTAAGGGATAATGATTCAATAACGAGAGGGCACAACCTAAAAATATTTAAAGAAAGATGCCGATTAAACATCCGAAAAAATTCATTTGTATACCGATCTACTGATGTATGGAATAGCCTGCCACAGTCTGTGGTAGATGCTCCATCAGTCCAATCATTTGAAGGTAGACTTGATAAACTATGGAAAAATCATCCTATAAAAAATGATTTTACTGCACCACCTCAACTATGGACTGTGTCACCTTTAGACGCATGCGCACAGTCTCAAATCAATGATCAAGACAGAGCTGGCACAAGAGGCAGAAATGCCTAATTCAGCCAGAAAAGGACCTGTAAGAACCTGTAAGAATTTAGGCTACGAAGTGCTGTAGTGATAGCTCCCGTAAACAACGTCGTCACCAACAACGACGTTGCGCCTTCGCATCGACTTCGTCGAATGGACTCGGTATCGAAGGTATCGAAGGTATCGAAGGTATCGAAGGTATCGAAGGTATCGAAGGTATCGAAGGTATCGAAGGTATCGAAGGTATCGAAGGTATCGAAGGTATCGAAGGTATCGAAGGTATCGAAGGTATCGAAGGTATCGAAGGTATCGCAAGTATCGCAAGTATCGCGATACTTCGATATTTTTGATATCGAACCAGCACTAGTATGGTTACACTACCATACGTGATACGTCCAAGGTGTGACGGAACCGGTACAGCGTATCCTAAAACATCATGATATAACATCAGCTGTCAGACCACACAGAAACCTCAGACAAATACTGGTGCATCCAAAACACAAAGTGGAAGACAAACACAAGACCGATTGTGTGTACCAAATCCCGTGTAAGACCTGCAATGTGTGTTACATCGGCGACACAGGAAGAACATTTGGTACCAGACTTGAAGAACATAAAAAAGAAGTGGAAACAGTAACATCTAGACGTTTTACTCGCGAGGCAAGGTCAAGGAAGTGTTCGACAAACGTCGAACACAAATCAGCCATAACCGACCATGCGGACAGACACAACTGTGTGATAGACTAGGAGGGAGCGAAAGTGGTGGATAAAGAGATGACGAACAGGTGTGCGCGTTGGATAAAAGAAGCCATCTGGATTAGGAAGACGAAACCAACTATGAACAGAGACGAGGGGGCTACAGACTAAGTCAGTCTGCTCGCCACGCCATCTAGTGAGCAGTGACCACTGAACATTCAGTTCCTGAAGAAGGCCACCGATGGCGGTTGAAACGTCGAAGTGAGTAGAAATTATTAGTTGTGTAATCAGAAATTGTACTTGAATGATATACTTCCAACTTGATGAACATTTTCACGAATATAAATAAAACAGTTATGTAATATTAATAATAAACTAATTAATAAATCAATATGTAATTAGTAGCCATGCTTTGTATAGACATACACATGAATAAAAGTCCGTAATGGCCATAATTATTAAGACATTCCCACATTAATTACAGTAGTAAATATACATTAGCTAGTCATTTCATATTAACACTAACTTAATTAATAAGTTAATATTGGCTGATGTGATGATCAACTATCAATAAATACATGTCATTACAGCATAAATAATAACTTTAATAATAAATATTAACTAAATAGCAAACTCAACAGATCAATGCAGATGAAGAAGCTGCTCACATTACTCCACCTTACAATACTGTCTTTTTGTAATATTCTGCAAGATCTACGCAGGAATGTCCATAATCCAGACAGACCAGCGTGTCCTTTGTCGTACAGAAATATTCTAATTCCAGTGTCTTGTAATTGATCTCTGTATTATTCAACATGATGTCCATGACTGATGAGTAAATTAATGTATCACTATCGGTATGATCAACGTAGATATGTGTATTATGTGTCACATTCAGCGAGATGAATTGTGTAAAATGATATATAAATAGTGTATGCAGATGATGCCTCATGCCTGTGATATATTACGACTTTGTAGGCTATGTACCTTCACAGTTAACTGACAGATAGCTTTGTTCAGGCAATACAATAATGTTGTGTTCTTGTCTGTTAAAACTGCAGTGTCCATGTCATGTTCAGACAGCATAGATATGTTGCTGTGTCATCTTCAGCCAGATGAAACTTGTAATTATGCATACACGTAATGTGTGTAATTTTCAGGTGCGAGATTTCTGAAATAAAACAATTCAAAGTGCGTGTAATAAGGTCCAAGTAAACGAGATGATGCTGCCACGATACGGCTTGGAGTGCACGCAAAATCACTGTGGCAGCAGATTTTGTTGAAGTGCCTACCGTACATGCTGTGACACAATATGTGTCTGTGCATGTCGACAGGTCTTTTATGTTAGTTAGGACACGCACACACAACACATCAACTCGCACGCCCACACACACCACCTGCACACACATGCACGCACACACGCACGCAGTGTGCACATACAGTAACACAGTCACACACACACTTGAATGACGACAAATCATAGACAGTTCGTCAACTTTGTGCAGCTATGGCTAACATAGCTGCACAAAGTTAACAAACTACGTCTACCATTTGTCGTCATTCAAGGGTGTGTGTAACTTTGTGTATGTGCGTGCTGCATGCTTGTATGCATGCATGTGTGTGCAGGTGGCATGTGTGGGCATGCGGGTTGATATGTTGTGTGTTTGAGGGTGATATGTGTGGGTGCATGCGTGTGTGTGTGTGTGTGTGTGTGTGTGTGTGTGTGTGTGTGTGTGTGTGTGTGTGTGTGTGTGTGTGTGTGTACATACACATGAATAAAAGTCCGTAATGGCCATAATTATTAAGACATTCCCACATTAATTACAGTAGTAAATATACATTAGCCAGTCATTTCATATTAACACTAACTTAATTAATAAGTTAATATTGGCTGATGTGATGATCAACTATCAATAAATACATGTCATTACAGCATAAATAATAACTTTAATAATAAATATTAACTAAATAGCAAACTCAACAGATCAATGCAGATGAAGAAGCTGCTCACATTACTCCACCTCACAATACTGTCTTTTTGTAATATTCTGCAAGATCTACGCAGGAATGTCCATAATCCAGACAGACCAGCGTGTCCTTTGTCGTACAGAAATCTTCTAATTCCAGTGTCTTGTAATTGATCTCTGTATTATTCAACATGATGTCCATGACTGATGAGTAAATTAATGTATCACTATCGGTATGATCAACGTAGATATGTGTATTATGTGTCACATTCAGCGAGATGAATTGTGTAAAATGATATATAAATAGTGTATGCAGATGATGCCTCATGCCTGTGATATATTACGACTTTGTAGGCTATGTACCTTCACAGTTAACTGACAGATAGCTTTGTTCAGGCAATACAATAATGTTGTGTTCTTGTCTGTTAAAACTGCAGTGTCCATGTCATGTTCAGACAGCATAGATATGTTGCTGTGTCATCTTCAGCCAGATGTAACTTGTAATTATGCATACACGTAATGTGTGTAATTTTCAGGTGCAAGATTTCTGAAATAAAACAATTCAAAGTGCGTGTAATAAGGTCCAAGTAAACGAGATGATGCTGCCACGATACGGCTTGGAGTGCACGCAAAATCACTGTGGCAGCAGATTTTGTTGAAGTGCCTACCGTACATGCTGTGACACAATATGTGTCTGTGCATGTCGACAGGTCTTTTATGTTAGTTAGGACACGCACACACAACACATCAACTCGCACGCCCACACACACCACCTGCACACACATGCACGCACACACGCACGCAGTGTGCACATACAGTAACACAGTCACACACACACTTGAATGACGACAAATCATAGACAGTTCGTCAACTTTGTGCAGCTATGGCTAACATAGCTGCACAAAGTTAACAAACTACATCTACCATTTGTCGTCATTCAAGGGTGTGTGTAACTTTGTGTATGTGCGTGCTGCATGCTTGTATGCATGCATGTGTGTGCAGGTGGCATGTGTGGGCATGCGGGTTGATATGTTGTGTGTTTGAGGGTGATATGTGTGGGTGCATGCGTGTGTGTGTGTGTGTGTGTGTGTGTGTGTGTGTGTGTGTGTGTGTGTGTGTGTGTCTGTGTGTGTGTGGGTGTGTGTGTGGGTGTGTGGTGTGGTGTGGGTGGGTGGGTGGGTGGGTGGGTGGGTGGGTGGGTGGGTGGGTGGGTGAGTGAGTGAGTGAGTGAGTGAGTGAGTGAGTGAGTGAGTGAGTGAGTGAGTGAGTGAGTGAGTGTGTGTGTGTGTGTGTGAAAGTGGTGTGTGTTGTGCAAATAGGTGTGCATATGATGTGGTGCATGTGTGTGTGTGTGTGTGTGTGTGTGTGTGTGTGTGTGTGTGTGTGTGTTGTGTGCGTATATGTGGTTGTGCATGTGGTGGTGTTTAGATGTAGCTGTGTGTGTGAGTGGGCATGTTGTGTGTGCGCATGTTATACAGTATATGTATGTCATGTGTGTATGGTATGCGTATGTATGCATATATCATATATCATCTGTGCATGCATGCATGTTGAACACATTTTATTGGTGTATATTACATTTAAATTTATCCTTGTCACTTATGCTAAATAACTTGTTGTGGGTAGGTTTGCCAGTTTGTTATGACGTAATCTACTGCAGATTGTCTGAACCTTCAGTAGATGTCAGTCTCACGATGACCTAATAAAACCTTGAGGTAATCTTATACTTAACTGGCCTAAATTATTACGGCCTTTAAAACAGTTTTTTCACCTTATGTCAATTATGTGTTCGCAATGTGATTCTACATCCTTTCCGGTACGAAGTCAGATTTAAATTTGTTTATTTATGTTTTAGAACAGTTTAAACACGCCGAGTCAAAGAAACAACGCGATGTCACTGCTGCAAATATGGCACGAGCTGTAGGCGCCTCCCATCGCAGCGGTGAAATCGCGTTGTTTACTTCGACTTGGCATGTTTAAATTGTTCTAAAACACAAATTAAAAAATGTAAGTCTAACTTCTTTGTACCGGAAGTGATGTAAAATCACCATTGTGAACACACACATCAATATAAGGTGGAGAAAAAAAACGGTTTTAAAAGGCCGTAATAATTTAGGCCACTTAACTATAACATTACCAACCTTGAATGTGACTTGTAGATTCACACTGGCCTACAACATGGAGTCATTCGCCCGGCCCAACCAAATGGCATTCCTCTCGATGTTCCCACAATCGCAGACACGCTTAAAAGTGCTGGTTATTCCACGCATATGGTAGGCAAGTGGCATGTCGGATTTTACAAGAAGGAATACATGCCAACATATCGGGGCTTTGATAGCTTCTACGGTGAGTAGCGGTATGCGTAGATGTTTAATATTTCTATTCATGTCAGAAAGGACTGATGTCAACAGACTTAAATGAAGTAGACAGACTTAAATTGTTGAATATTCTTCAGTTATTTTTTTACAATTTGCATTAATTTATTACTATGCTGTTTTATGAAATTGAACTCTTAGGGAGGGGTAAAATTGTCGTGAAACTGAATTGATCTCCCTAAGGGAGAGGCAAAATTGTACATTTATACAGTAATAGTATCAATTGTTGATGTTTTGGGGTTTTCAGGTTATTTATTGGGAGCTGAGCAGTATTACACTCACAAGAGATGTTATGACATTCACAAAGGCACCACACATCAAAGACTGTGTGGCCTTGACCTCCATGAAAATGACAAGCCTGTGCTCAATGAAAGTGGAGTCTATTCCACACAGTTGTTCACTACGAGAGCCGAGCGTGTTGTCAAGGAACATGTAAAAAGTGGATCGAACAAGGCAAGTCTGTGTCATAAAGTCAGTATAGAGTGAACAGAATTCTTACGTGATGTGTAGATGGCTGTATCTTACTGGGACATTAGGTTTTGGTATATTTAAAGGGGCACTGTATGGGATTGAACCTTCCACTCATAACGGCAAAATTTGGCCGACCCGCGAGGAGGCAGCACCGTCAGTACCTATACCTAAAAATATCTTGTCGCCGTTTGAATCAAACACGGACACGCGCCACTCTTTTCCAATCTATTACAGATGTTTCCACAACTACACTGTCCAGGATCACTTTTAAAAGCCATGAGTTAAAAATAGCAACAACAGTTATCACGCGGCACGCTTGTCTTGTCAGTTGTCGCAGTTTTGTCCACCGCTCGGCTGCGCAACATCGTCAACGTCAACAAGATATTTTTAGGTACTGACGGTGCTGCCTCTTGCGGGTCGGCCAAATTTTGCCGTTACCGGTGGAAGGTTCAATCCCATACAGTGCCCCTTTAAGTCAATATACATGGAATGCACAGTGTTCCAGCTAGGTTTTGAGAAGGACACTGCAGTTGGCAGATGGAGGATACTTTTATGTGTGAACGACATTTTTGAGGGCACATCGTTGAAATATGTCTTTTAGTTCACTCTGGTATTTTGTAAATTTTAACATGGTGTTTAAAAACAGAGATGGTTAATTAGAACTACTTACCTACATCCACTATACTCTTCTACATACCAAGGATGAGATTGATGAGCCACTCTCCAGGTGGGACCACTGTTGCACTAATTTTGTTTTACTGGGAAATATCAATTTAACATCCAATAACTGGTAGAAACTACAGCAGAAACTTGGTAGTAGTCACCAGTAGCTCTTGGTGTGTCACATGGCTGATGCGTAAACTAGTTTGACTGGAACATGAGTATTCAGTGTATATTCAATTTTTAGAGTAATTTGTTATTAAATTTATATTTAACTCACTCGGCCTCTTCTACTTCATGTCGTTCATTGCAGTTGGTCTCATTTTTGTTAAAGAATGAGGATATGGCTATAGACAGTGGTAGATATTTATATGCAAATAGTCATCATGTATGAAGCATGGCTGATTCTTCCCGGGGAAGTCAAGATTGTGTGTTCAGTTGAACCGGTTTACCAGGGAGTAAAGTGTGAAGTTTCTCAATCACAGTCTTGAGGACTGAATACTGCGCCATTTAAGAACTTACCTGTTACATATGTGCTTCTTTAACTTATTTATCACTGTTAATTCAACTAGTTATTTGGTATAACGTATATGCACAAATTTATCGTTTTACCTAATTAATTAATTATGTGTTTTGAGAGTTATGGCATTATATGTAACAAAAAAGTAAAGGCAAGTTCTTATATAGCGCAGTATCCAGTCCTCAGGACCGTTCAAAGCACTTTACACTTTACTTACCTGACAGACCTGTTCACTCAGACACCATCTCGGCTTCTCTGGGAAGCATCCAGCCACATATGCTACAATTAATGCGCGAAGGCTGCTGTAACACATATCCACCACTGCTTATAGCCAGGTAATCATTTATACAGCTGAGTGAACTGGAGCAATGTACAGTGAAAAAACTTACCCAAGGTTTTAACACAGCAGCACGGGATTCGAACCTGGGTTCTCGTAGTCGAGAGTCCGAAGCTCTACCCCTGAGCCACTGCGCTTTATGTACATGTACATATCGTTTTCTGATCCACCAGAGTGTACGTGTTAAAGACGACAGTGTTGTGACTTGTTACAGCCGTTGTTTCTCTATCTGCCCCTGCAAGCAGTTCACGCCCCCCTGGAAGTACCCCCTGAGTACGAACACAAGTACGACTTCATCAAGGATAAAGCCAGGAGAAAATATGCAGGTGGGTCAGCTACAATGTGTTCAGAGCCAGACAACAGTCTGTGTCTTCAAGACAGCATTGAAGACACATCTTTTTAAAGCTCATTTTGAGTGATACATGTGAACTTTCCCTTGGACATGTTCTGGACTGTATACATTTTATGACACTAACTCATTTTTTAAATTATCCTTATTATTATTGTATATACATTTCTAGAAACATTACTTTACACCGTTTTTATTACTACTTTATTTAATGCTAATTATATTATATTATTTTTTTTTGTCTAAAAAAGGTCGCTTTATTGGCATTAATAGTATTGTTTTAACATGATGTTTTATATGTAAAAGTGCCATGAGCGCCACTACGTGGCGGATACCGGCACTATACAAATTGCCATTATTATTACATTTCATGTGGCTTTTCTTAGGCAGTCATATAGTTCGCAAAGGCCAGACACATGTAGCATTAAGTACTTGTGGGTTAGTGGTTATGGGTTGGTAATTAAATGGAGGAAATGTTGTGCCGGTGGTCGACTCTCAAGAGCACCTGATGTAAGACCACAATAAGGTGCTCGTCCGCCATTACCCGACCAAAGAGTACCCAATGAAAGCAGCATTATGCAGGTTGTCTGAATTTCTGTGAGCACATATGTAGTGTGGAGTGAGTAGAAATGATGTTTTTGTGCAGCGTGGCATCAGAGCTGTTAAATTATGACAGCAGTCAGTTGGTGCATTTCTGCATATCGATACAGTTGTCATTTTGCTTGGTGATGTAATCAGGGATAACCAGTGGGTGGTTCAAGCAGAAATGGAGGGGTGTAAGGTTGGACAGAAGTTTGTAGGAGCCTGAGGTATTAGAAGTTCACACATTTTTCACAGAACTTCTATCTATGGAGGGTAAATATGCTGTGAAATTGTCAATAACAGAGCTCATCAAGATTAGTAGGAAATGAAGGAAGCGTTATAATGGTCGCCTACGGAAAATGCAAATATGGTCTGACTCCACCTGGATTTGAATCTTGTGGTGTGGTGTTGAACCTTAATAATAATATAGTTTATTTAATATAGGGCCACATCCAATTACAAATTGTTTGTGGCGCTTTACAGCATATCCATCTTTACATACATTAAAATCCATGGGAACAATCCTAAAGTTTAAATACATATTAGCAGAATACACATTATACAGTAATGAAATATATTAAAATAATATTCTTAAATAAAAGTAAAAAACAAGTCTAAGTAGAATAAAATGAATTATCTCAGCTGAACTAATGCAAATAGGCATAATAAATATATAAATAGGTTAACATAAAAGACCAACAAGACAGTGTGCTGTATGATATTTTATAGATTTATAATTCTGTGTCACTTGCATGGAACAATGTAATTTTGTTTCTACAGGCATGGTGTCATGCATGGACGAAGCTGTCGCTAACATCACAAAGACCTTTAAGAACTTAGGATTATGGGATAACACTGTTCTTATATTCTCCACAGGTGAGATGTTGTTATGTTTAGCATCTAGTATTATATAATTGCTGTTATGTTTAGCATCTAATATCATTCTTGTTATGTTTAGTATATAATATTATATAATTATTGTTGTTGTGTTTAGCATCTAATATATATAATTGTTGTTATGTTTAGCATATACCTAGTAATATTATATAATTGTTGTTGTCTTTAGCATCTAATATTATATAATTGTTATATTTATCATATAATATTTATATAATTATTGTTGTTATGTTTAGCACCTAATATATAATTGTTGTTGTTATGTTTAGCATCTAATATTATGTAATTGTTGTTCTTATGTTATAAAACAGGAATTTTATCAGCTAATTATCTGATAAAAAAAAGTATATTGCATCCACAATATTTATGATGTACTATTGCTCTGCCTTTCACTACAGAAAAATGGTCGTAAAATGTTAATTTAAAAAAGAATCAGCTAATTATGGAATTTTGAAAAATTAACATATAAAACAGATCACATTGTTGCATAATTATCCACATATTGTCTACCTAATTTTCTAATCACCTTGACCTGCTTTCCAGACAATGGAGGGCAAGTGAAGGAGGGTGGAAACAACTGGCCCCTCAGGGGGTGGAAGGGATCCCTGTGGGAGGGCGGGATGAGGGGGGTAGGATTTGTCAACAGCCCTCTACTGGAGAAGAACAGTACTACTTCACGAGAGCTGCTGCACGTGTCTGACTGGTTTCCAACTCTCATGTATCTCGCCCGAGCAAATACGACTGGACTCAAGTTGGATGGATACAATGTGTGGCCCACAATTAGGTGAGGAAATTAAATCGTTAACTCGTATACTAAAAAAAGTAAAGGCAAGTTCTTATATAGCGCAGTATCCAGTCCTCAGGACCGCTCAAAGCGCTTTACACTTTACTTCCCTGACAGACCTGTTCACTCAGACACCATCTCGGCTTCTCTGGGAAGCATCCAGCCATATGCTACAATTAATGCGTGAAGGCTGCTGTACACATATCCACCACTGTCTATCGTCATGTACCCATTTATACAGCTGAGTGAACTGAAGCAATGTAGAGTAAAAAAAAATTGCCCAAGGGTTTTAATACCGCAGCACAGGATTTGAACCCAGGTTCTCGTAGTCGAGAGTCCAAAGTTCAACCATTTGTAGAATGCCGTATCTCTGAAACCAACCCATTCATATGTGTACACACATCAAAATAAAACATAATGGAATCATATAGCAGTTCAAAAGAAAATGTTATAAAAGTGTATATCATGGTATATGTGATATTATATGTTTAAGTAAGAAATATGTATACAATATATATCAAGTAATTAAGATATAAGATTTTGTTTCTAAAATAATAAGATAATTGCATGCATAGATAATGTAAATTAAAAAGTAAAACATTAGAATTATAATAATAAGGAAATAAAATAAAGAAATAATAAATTGGTTTCCACAAAAAGTTATAAAAGTGTATATCATGGTATATGTGATATTATATTTTTAAGTAAGAAATATGTATATAATATATATCAAGTAATTACGATATATGATTTTGTTTCTAAAATAATAAGATAATTGCATAAATAGATATGGTAAATTAAAAAATAAAACATTACAAGTATATAAAAGTAATAAAGAAGTAAAATAAAGAAATAATAAATTAGTTTCCATCTCAGCTTCTCCAGGAAGCTTTCAGCCACTCAGTAATTATTGTGTGTCCGCAGTAAGGGACAGCCAAGTCCGAGGAAGGAGCTGCTCCACAACATTGACCCCCTGGAGTGGCCCTCCGGCTGCCCCCTCCCTGGGGGTGGGTTTGACACCCGAGTGAGGGCGGCGGTGAGAGTGGGCAGGTGGAAACTGATCACAGGAAATCCAGGTGAGATCACACCTTTGCCTGGTGACATGTCAGCATCAACAGTGTTCAGTCTCCCACCTTTCTCTCTCTCTCCTTCCCGTTTACCCCCCCCCCCCATTTGTGGTTTTGGTCCAGCCAGATAAAGGCGTGACAGTGCTTCATTTTTAAGGCGAGTGATCGCTCTTGCTCCCGCTCCCGCTCCCTATCACTCGCACAAATCACCCATTTAAGGAGCGATTTATTGCTCGTGCTAATTACAATAATCGCTGCCGTCACCAGACCACGTGGAATATGGCGCCAACTAGCGGCAAACATGAAGGACAATTCCAACACTACTATTTCAGCCTCGCTATAGGCGGGCGCATGGGTGTAACCACTGATCTATATAAAGACGCATGGGAGGCTGTCAAACTGATCCCGTTAGTGAGGCTAATCTGATGAGGCGACTACGAACATTCATAACGCTAGTATGATGACTGACATAGTAAATGATGTGTTTAGATGCACATATACGCGATCCAGATGTTTACGAGGCGCTAAGTAAGTCACTGCGTAACCGAAAAGATCGCTTTGCAAAACCAGCCGCATGACACGATTACACAGTGGCGCCTCCATGTGGATAACATAGAATGCCACCTGGTGGATAAAAAACAAATCACTCCCTCAAATTATATCGCATTTAGGCGAGCGATTTCTAGCTCGCCTGGGTTTTTCAAACGTAAAGCACTGGCGTGACTCAAGTAACAATCCTCTGTCTAGTCTGTCTCCCTTACCCCTCCCTCTATCCCTCCCACGAGTTCACCCACCTTTCCCATTACTCCCCTGTCCGTGCTGTACCATTTGGTGTGTACCCTGTCAGCAGAAATTCTCTGTAGCTTTTTTGCACTTTCCTAAATGAGAAGAGGACCCATTGAAAACAGAAATCTGCCAATCCTGTCTTCTCTTCTCAACCAACTGTCTATGCCTGCCACAAATACAATAGACACTGCGCTGCCACAGTGGCACTTTATAGAGTCAGCCCAGGCGATGTACTACATAGTGATAGTAACAATTACGGTGCAAAACAGTGTCGTATAAGACAGAAGAAAATGTGTTTTTATTCGACCCACTCGATGGATGATTTGAAGTAATGCAAAACACTGCATGCTTTTCTGAACTATGCATACTATGGTCACTGCTAACAGGGGTTTGCTTTCATTTTTAGGCCCAGGAACATGGGTTCCTCCTCCAGATAAAAGAGACACAACATTATACTTCAAACAGACTGAACACACGCACACAGACAACACACTCAGATTCATTCCAAGATACAAAGAGAAACGTTCAGACACACAGAATGTGTGGCTATTTGACATAACGAAGGATCCCTTGGAGAAGGACGATCTCTCGCAGAAATACCTGTCTGTCGTGCGGAATCTCCTACAGAGACTGGCCTACTACAACTCTACGTCTGTGCCCGTACGTTACCCCCCTGAGGATCCGAATGCTGACCCCACCAAACATGGTGGCATATGGGGACCTTGGGAAGACTAAGGGTGTACATCAAGGTCAACATGTGTGTACCTCAATGTCAACATGTCAGTCAAGTTATTTACTTTACATAATATTCATAATTAATTGACAGTATTAAGTCAACATGTGTTTACATCAAGGTCAACATGTTGGTCAAGTTATTTACTTTACATAATTGACAGTTCCAGAGACTGATGTTGTGATAAAAATGATGTGCGTGACTTCTGCCAAACTTTGCCAACAATGTTTACAGTTGATATATACGCTGTATATATATGTGGATATTATGAATGTGGCATAATAACTGCAAAAATTTTGAATTTGTCTGGTTACAGTTCTCGCTTAAACAGCTTTGCCTCTGTTTTTCTTGCAAAGAAAAATATATGGTGCAAATATTTCAGCAAAACATACCATGGAGTGGCCAACATAATTATTCACATACATGTCAGCCATTTTGTAAGGAATGCAACGTAAAAATTCATGGAAGGAATGCAACATAGTGTCCATTGCTTGACTGAATGAGTAAATAAAGAGAGCCATCGTGAGGTGAATGTACGGGGCATGGTAATCCTTGACTAGTAGGGAATTTGAAGGCCTGAAAACCTGCAATTTTCAAAGTGGTATGTATGGAAATGCCAGTAATTGTAGGTATTTTTAGTCCTCCAAAGGTAAAATGCAAGAAATCCAGAATCCTATCTTTAAACAAGAATTCAAGTTTATTGTGATGATTAACATTAATCAGTATTTTGGACTCATTGGAAAAAGCTGGATGTAAGACGTGGTACTCTGTTGTAAATGAATGGCACATGATCTCGTAGGCATCAGAACTGGGGGGAGTTGAGTCCCCAATGTTATGTGAAAGGGCTTGACCCCCAGAATTTAGAGATGGAGGCACTTTGAAGTGTAACTGTTTTGTTGAGGGGTCTGGAGACAGTAGGCAGGTGGCTGAAATTTATGAACATCCAACTTCTGATACCATGACATGAAATTTATGAACATCCAACTTCTGATACCATGACATGAAATTTATGAACATCCAACTTCTGATACCATGACAGTAAGACACCAGAGACAGAGTGGCTGAAGCTCCACCTCGGATGCCCAATATTTTTTAAATTCATTCTGATGGTAGTGGAATAATATAATAAAACCTTAAACTAATTTCAACATACAAAACTTTATTCTATGACAACAGTGTTCATTACATGGTATTACATGTAGCTGCCGAGTAATTGCATGAAAGAAACAGAAACATTTATACAAAATGGTCACCAGTTGATATCAGGGTGTGTTGAGGGTTTATCACTTGGATGCTGCTGTAGTTGTGAAGAATCGGGCATAAAATGTTCCCAGTTTGTCGATGTTGCCATGGAGAATCGACCGTAAGACCTGCGTGTACCTCTCATAACACCCTGTAGAACAAACACAGTACCAATCAGACTGAATCACCTGCCACCTGCTCACTGCTATAATGAGGAGAGTCCATCATTAAAAGAAATCCATTGTTAAATTTATCGAGCATTTACATCGACAAAACTGTATCGCAGGTGAGATTATTTCTGTGACACACTAAAGTAAGCAGCAGGAACTGGTTTTATCATCTCTGATATCCCAGCACAACATATCAGTGTATATTTAATTGGGACTTTGTGCAGACAAACACTAATTCAGTTGTACAAATCAATACATGTCAGCTGCATCTAGTAGCCTCTAGTTCACTTGTGAGTGTGAGTAAGAGACAGACAGACGGGGGAGAGAGAGAGAGCGACAGACAGAGAGAGACAGAGAGAGAGAGAGAGAGAGACACACACAGAGAGAGACAGAGACAGAGAGACTTACCAGAGCTCTGGTCTTCTCTTGGATCTGGCACTGGTGGATTCTCCTGAAACAAGCTCAATAATGTCAAGTTAAAGTCAAAACAAGTGTTATCTGTACTTGAACTGGCCACTACTGCTGCAGGTGGAGGCGTAGTTACTTATTACATTGGATGTTAAAGGGCATCTGCTCAGGCCTCATGTCTCGGGCCACCCTAGGTATGCATGAGCAATTCAATGAGATCAAGTAATTTTGCAGCAGCGATTTTATTTATTTTAAACGAGTTGGAAAAAGTCAAGAACACATATTAGCTATGAGTGTAAATTATAACGAATATTGAGCTTATCAGGGATCTGTTAACCCTAGAGTACATGCACATGGTAGACAATGCACACAAAGGGTTAATTTATCTGACCGGGTCTTGAGAGTGACAGGGAGGGAGTGTGAAGGGTGGCGGGAGAAGGAAGGGAAAGAAAGGGAGAAAACAGAAGGTGGGATGCAGGGTAAGGAAAGGAGGGGAGGGAGAGAAGAGATGGTGGGAAGGAGGAGAGACAGGGAGTGGCGACAGGAGGGAGGGCAAGAGAGAGAGAGAAAAGGAGAGAGGGGAGAAAAAGGGAGGGAGGGAGAAAGAAGACATGGAAACGGAGGTCGGAGATGGAAAGGTTGGAGGCTATCAGGCAGGCAGGGAGAGAAAGCCAGAGAGGGGGCGGTAGAGAGGTGGGAGACTGATGACGGTGGTCGCGGTGGGGATCGGTGGTCGCGCGGTACAGCGCCGGACTGTCAATCGAGGGGACGGTGGTTCAATCCCACCTGCCGCAGTTTCGAAACTTAGGCAATTTCGTTTACCTCACATTTGCCTGTGTCTTTCGGAAGAGACACTAAAAGCCGGTGGTCCCTTCTATCTGGTGTCTATGCCAGGGGAAGTAAAAGATCCCACACAGGGGGTACATGTGTAACCTGTAGTGGACTCACTAATTCTAGAGAAGAACTCCTGCGTTAGCCCAAGTTTGGGCTGTTTGGAGGAAACAACTTAAGAACTAAGAACATGGCGTACCTTGACATATCTCCAGATGACCTTCAGTAACATGTGCACCTCATACGGCGTCAACAGGTGGAAGATCTCTGCCACGTGACACAGTGGGGGCAGCAGTATCTGACCCTGAAACAGTGGACACACACGTGACACGGGGGGGGGGGGGCAGCAGTATCTGACCCTGAAACAGTGGACACACGTGACACGGTGGGGGCAGCAGTATCTGACCCTGAAACAGTGGACACACACGTGACACGGTGGGGGCAGCAGTATCTGACCCTGAAACAGTGGACACACATGACACAGTGGGGGCAGCAGTATCTGACCCTGAAACAGTGGACACACACGTGACACGGGGGGGCAGCAGTATCTGACCCTGAAACAGTGGACACGCACGTGACACAGTGGGGGCAGCAGTATCTGACCCTGAAACGGTGGACACACACGTGACACAGTGGGGGCAGCAGTATCTGACCCTGAAACAGTGGACACACATGACACAGTGGGGGCAGCAGTATCTGACCCTGAAACAGTGGACACACACGTGACACAGTGGGGGCAGCAGTATCTGACCCTGAAACAGTGGACACGCACGTGACACGGTGGGGGCAGCAGTATCTGACCCTGAAACAGTGGACACACACGTGACACGGGGGGGCAGCAGTATCTGACCCTGAAACAGTGGACACGCACGTGACACAGTGGGGGCAGCAGTATCTGACCCTGAAACAGTGGACACACACGTGACACAGTGGGGGCAGCAGTATCTGACCCTGAAACAGTGGACACACACGTGACACAGTGGGGGCAGCAGTATCTGACCCTGAAACAGTGGACACACATGTGACACAGTGGGGGCAGCAGTATCTGACCCTGAAACAGTGGACACACACGTGACACAGTGGGGGCAGCAGTATCTGACCCTGAAACAGTGGACACACATGACACAGTGGGGGCAGCAGTATCTGACCCTGAAACAGTGGACACACACGTGACACAGTGGGGGCAGCAGTATCTGACCCTGAAACAGTGGACACGCACGTGACACGGTGGGGGCAGCAGTATCTGACCCTGAAACAGTGGACACACACGTGACACGGGGGGGCAGCAGTATCTGACCCTGAAACAGTGGACACGCATGTGACACAGTGGGGGCAGCAGTATCTGACCCTGAAACAGTGGACACACACGTGACACAGTGGGGGCAGCAGTATCTGACCCTGAAACAGTGGACACACACGTGACACAGTGGGGGCAGCAGTATCTGACCCTGAAACAGTGGACACACATGTGACACGGTGGGGCAGCAGTATCTGACCCTGAAACAGTGGACACACACGTGACACAGTGGGGGCAGCAGTATCTGACCCTGAAACAGTGGACACACACGTGACACGGGGGGGGCAGCAGTATCTGACCCTGAAACAGTGGACACACACGTGACACAGTGGGGGCAGCAGTATCTGACCCTGAAACAGTGGACACACACGTGACACGGGGGGCAGCAGTATCTGACCCTGAAACAGTGGACACACACGTGACACAGTGGGGGCAGCAGTATCTGACCCTGAAACAGTGGACACACATGACACAGTGGGGGTCTTTGGTAGTCCAACCAAGATTTTGGTAGTCCTCGGACTACCGGACTACCCCTATTTCTATCCTTGACCCTACACTCACCACGGTAAAACAAAAGACAATACATAAATTATTTAATTATGTAATTCTCTGCCCCATGAAGCCACAACACGCCCCAAGTGCATTACGCTGCACTGAGAGTGACCACTTGCCTTCCACATGCACTCCACGATGTTGACAGACGCTTCAAGATGCCACGGGGAGTTACACGTCGACTTGTTGAGACTAGTTTCCCAGTGAGCCAGCAGGGTCGCCACTAGTCCTCGTATGATCACGGAGCAGTAGCACATTGCTCCAGGAGCTGCAATGTGAGCAGGACATATTGAATGGGTACAAGTATTTTCTTCAAACTGAAAGAAGATAGCATACTGAGAGGGTGTGAGGTTGTGTTAGTGAAGATATAAGGCAGGTTAGATATATAGAAGTACGCCTTCCTCCAGGGGTCAATACAATAAATGACTGGAATAAATGAATTTACGACTGTGTTAATGCATCAATATTCAGTCTTTTATGTCGTCTTCATCAGTCAGATAATATCCTTTTTATTAATTACCTTCATACCGATATTAATTTTAAGAGCCATATGTACTCATACTGGAGGTCGTTAGTGTACACATGACATTAGTATTGTATTTATTTTTTAATCATTTTTTTATTTTTACAACTTATTTAATTAATTTCCTCATATATTTAGACATAATTTTTTTTATTTTACACTTATATTTTTACGTTGATCTCATCATTGCTTTGATTGTATTATATGTATTGTACTTTTCAAATTTTTTTAATTGTATTTTATGTATATATATATATATATATATATATATATATATATATATATATATATATATATATATATGGACGTCTTGTCTGAAATAAACTTTATTATTATTATTATAATGCCAGCAGTAAATAAGTTTAAAAATAAAATTATTGACAGTTACACCTAGGTTGAACATTAATTATTTTTCGAAATCAATTTAATACCAAATCAGTATTATATTTTCATACATTTATTTTACTTAATTTATTATTACAACGAACACATTGTTATTATTATAATACCCTTTATGTAGTTTTTATTTTACTTATTCTTTGAGACCAAGTATTTTACATAACAGCTTTTAGAATTTTTTAATACTTATAATTTTATGTATGATACTAATTCGTGTACAATTTTATAAAACATAATATTATTAATTTTAGTTGGACTCTCTATAAGCCAAAGCTTCCTTGTCCATATGCCGTCTGGAGTCTAGTTAGCTCTAGATGGCTATCTTGTTAAATCTATCAGTTTGCACCTCTGACAGAAGCACACAGCTGTCACTATAAGAAAAATAGTGGCATAGTAGCAGAATTAATTGGGCAAGGCTATAGGCTGTATCTGACAGTGCGTGGATATAGTTTTTTAACTTGTATAGTACCCTGTTCACACTAGCAAATTTAATCCGGAGCGAAACCGGTTTCGCTCCCGTTGAGCGTTCACGCTACAAAATCTAAACCGGTTTAGTGAGTTGAACGGGATTATAGTAATCCACCTCCTTGAGGGGGCTTCGAACTGGTTTAGTTTTGAGCCAGGACAAATTGCTAGTGTGAACGTAAAGGAGATTAACGCCAAGTGGCACTAACTTTGACCTAATTCATGCCACATGTTGAGGCCAGTGATGATTGGTCAGTCTGGGCTCTTAGATCACTTGACCTAATTAATGCCCCGCCCAGTTGCACCTCTAAGTCATTAATAAAAAGAAACTGATTAGTGGACGGAAACTACTTCATTCCGACTTCTGTAGTGTGAACGCATGGGGTATTTGAACCGGCTCAGTTAATGCGCATTAACTAAGCCGGTTCGAAGTGTGTTTGTAGTGTGTTTGAAGTGTGTTTGTAGTGTGTTTGAAGTGTGTTTGTAGTGTGAATGGGGTAGAACACTCAACAGTGGGACAATTTGTAGGTTTGTGGCCTGCGGATTGATAACAACGATACTGTGTTTTATTTCAGGAAAAATCCAAGGAAATAAGTTAATAAAAGTAATATATTTTACGCTTGCACAAGGATGAAATACACTTAAATTTTGATATACACCCTGTAATTATAATTTATGAACACACTTTAAATTGAATTGTCATAACATGTTCTCTCCGATGACACATTTATATGTTAGTTGACAACCACCACAGCCAACATATCGCTGCCGTTATACAGCAGTCTATAGTAGATTGAAGCTGAATGCTGATAAAACTGAGTTTCTTATTATTGGTACACACCGGCAGCGTGACAAAATTAAGACTCTTTTTCCTATACCCTTACTTAATCAGCATGTTATGCCTGCAGTTTCGACTAGGAATTTGGGAGTAATTTTTGATGATAAATTTAATTTTAGAGAACACATTTCTCAAATTTGTCGAACATGTTTTTACCACATTCGTGATTTGCGGCGTATTCGTCGATATTTGCCTGTTTCTGTTGCAAAGACTATTGCAACTGCATTAGTTACTAGTAGATTAGACTATTGTAATTCACTTTTTCATAATATTGCTATTAAGGATATCACAAAACTACAACGTGTTCAAAATTGCTTAGCAAGGGTGGTGACTAGGTCTCCACGCTTTACTCCTTCTAAGCCGCTTCTAAAGTCTCTGCATTGGCTGCCTGTCCAATATCGTATAATGTTTAAGATGTGTACCATTACTTACCAGGCACTTTCTTCTAAGCAGCCATCGTATTTACATACTTTACTTACTCCTATAAGAAAACCTATTCAACTACGGTCATCTACTTCTGATTTACTCTTTGTACCAAAGGTCAATACTAATATGGGGACCAGGGCTTTTGCTGTGGGTGCGCCTACTCTATGGAATATGCTTCCTTCTAGCGTGAAATCAGTTGAAAATATTGCTAAATTCCGTCGTCATTTAAAAACATATCTGTACAATCTGGCCTATCCACCATAGCTCCCTGGCGCATCAATCAATCTGATGACAACTTGATTTGTTTACCGACTATGAGATAGATTAATCCTTTTTGTTTTGATGCGCCTCTGAGCTTGGTTTCTAAGGATATAGGCGCAATAGAAGTTAACTAATTATTATTATTATTATTATATCTAATTCCAACAGTCTAGAATTGGTTTTTTCTAATGTCTTTACTAAAAAAATTAAATGTTATCTACAATAATTAATTAGCAGCTACACAGACATGGGATATCCTTGCAGAAAGTTGCACCTACCGGCAGACAGGAACTTCAGAATGTCCCACAGAACTGGGTTGTTCTCAAACTTCTTCTTGATCAGCAAATCTCTGTAGCAACAATAACAAATGAGAACACTTTTCTCAATATTTCAAACTGAACAATGCGTTAATTTAATATGAAGTGACCTGCTGTGTTTTAGATGAATTTGATTGTATTTCTGATATGAAATTAAACAAAATCTGTGAAACCCATACAATGGGGTAGACCACCATAGATTCATCATGAACTCTCTATGGTGGCATCCATGATCTCTACAATGACCACCACAAATATACCTCTCTGCAATGACCACCGCAAACTCACCTCTCTCCAATGACCATCACAAACTCACCTCTCTCCAATGACCACCACAAACTCACCCCTCTGCAGTGACCACCGCAAACTCATCTCTCACCAATGACCACCACAAACTCACCTCTCTCCAATGACCACCGCAAACTCACCTCTCTCCAATGACCACCACAACCACACCTCTCTCCAATGACCACCACAAACTCACCTCTCTCCAATGACCACCACAAACTCACCTCTCTCCAATGACCACCACAAACTCACCCCTCTCCAATGACCGCCACAAACCCACCTCTCTCCAATGACCACCGCAAGCTCACCTCTCTCCAATGACCACCACAAACTCACCTCTCTCCAATGACCACCACAAACTCACCTCTCTATTGTGACCTTCATAAACTCCTCCTCCGGCCAGGGAATGCCGTTGTACATGACGTCCGGACTGACCAGTTCAATCATCAAGAGGGCCAGTATTCGGGCCAGTTTCGGGGTCATGTGACTGACAGTGTTGACGACGGCAGGGTCATCGTCCTCAAGCGTGCTGCTGGACTTGCGTGTGTGTGTCTCGTGTGTACACGCAGCAAACGTATTAAGGAAGATGTGTCGATTGGCAGTCAGGGTCTCCTGTGACGACATTGTCAAAATTAGGCATGGATCCATAAATAATAATAAAACTGCTTTTCTAAAGCGCTAATTCCTGCATGGCGGATCAATGCGCTGTACAAGACATATAATAAGTGTATTAATAAATGTAAATTATATAAATTAATATAAATCAAATCAAATTTTGGCTTAAGTTGTACACTAGTAAACCTTTGTATGTAAATTTTATAAATCATATAAATCAATTTAAAATAAATGTAACACTGTTTTATAGATGTATAGTACTAAACCTCTATAAATAATATATAAATTAATATAAAATAAAAACATTTACTAAATCTGTGTATGTAAATTAATTAATCTAAAACATAAACACTTATTAAAATGTGTATAACACTAAAAAGAAATTATAAACCAGTGTCTGTCATTTCACAACAATTTGAATTAATTAAAATGTCTCATAAAAAGATATGTCTTTAAGCACTTTCTAAACATAGATAATGTTCCAGATGCCCGAATGTTCACAGGTAAGTTATAAATTTAAATTGTCTAACATAATACATGGACACGATACATTAATGTAAAGAAAAGAACATGTATAGATATAATTCTTGGTTAAACCTACTGGTGTGAATTTCAATTGTATTACAGAAAACAAATCTCTTAAACCATGTTTCTAAAAGTTAGAACAAATTAAGATGTTGTCTATTTAGGCCATGTAGAATATACAGTAACGTTATTGTCTGTTGGGTTACAGAAACTGTCCTTCATGCTCGTTTCAATAATAAATAAAAACACAGAGTAAAATGTTTCTTTATGTGTATGTATATGTATACACAGTTTATACAACCAATTATCATGATTTAGAGCCCAGGTGAGATGATAGATAGAGGATAATTACTGTTCTAAATCAGGAGGCAATGCAAAAACATTGGTTTTCTTGGAGGAGGCTGGAGGTAATACCAGCCAATGATTATGGTAAATTACACAAACGTGTTTCATAAACACCCACACAAACACCAACCCACCCACACAAACACCAACGCACCCACCCACCCACCCACCCACACACGCCGACACACACACAAACAAATGGTCTAAATGTGTTCAGCCAAGATTTGTGGGTGGGCCAGGAGGTGGATTATTTCAAATCAGGGGCAATGGTCATGATTCCACCTGTCTACCTTGTGGACCGGGGGGGGGGTGGGGGGCATGACTCACAGGTGTGAACAGTGGTGGACGCGGCAGTCTCTTGTGACCCTGACCTATGACCCCGGCGTGGAAGATGGACAGTTGTGACCGAGTCTTCACAATGGTGGTGGCCAGGTGCCTGTTCTCTTGCAACAAAGACACCTGACCAGCCCACTGGTCAACAGTCAGTGAGCCACTGTCCGAGTCGGTCACTACCTCCGTCCGTCCTCCCAGAGTGGGACTGTGCTCCTGCAGCCAAAGACATTGTCATCAGTTCCATTACCCAGCATGCACCTGGGTTCACAGGTACACAGATGCACAACACGGTTTCCCAAAGTGTTCCTAGCTGACATTTAACAATAGGGCGCATAAGTCTCGCACGCGAAAACGAGGCTGGGGGCAGGAGGTCCATATACTCCATGTTAACAAATAGGACTTCATTTTGTTTTTGGTCGTAATAATGAATTATTACAAGCAGAAGCAAAGGAAAACTTTGCCAGAAACAATGATCACGGAAATCATGAATTTTAATCGATTATTATGGTGGTTGCCATGGCGTTAGCAGCAAGTACTTGTGTTGGGCGATCTTGACTAATAATGAAGAGTGCCAGTTTTCGCGCAGTACAACCTTTTTTGGGGCAAACGTATACATGTGTTATGATTATGTGTATTTAGACAACTTGTCAGATATAAGTGCTTATCGAAACCACAACGTACAGCAATGTACAATGCAAATCCCGTAAACGACACATACGGCCTAACATTGTGTCTATTATCTGCACTACGTAAATCGCTATGTGTCTATGATAGTGTGATAAACTGAATATTAAATCGGACATTTAAGATAAGAAACGTATAACACAAGATATTTATGACCTGATTTTCCTAGTATACATTAGTCGGAAGCTACAACTGTCATCCATAGTTAGAATATTATTCTTGTGACCAGTCCCCAATTAGTCTCGCATAGTCCCCAATAAGCTACAGTCACGTGGAGTCCACTTACAGGCCTTATTATTTGTTGTCAAAATGTTCATCACATTGAAAGAATACCATAGTAAAATCTTATTTATATTTAGGGCTAGCTTGTAATTATATACAAACACCTACATGCTGTTACATCACATGCCGATGCATGTACCTTTTGTTTGGTTGTTTGTAATACAGTTTTTTAGACAAACAAACAACAAATGACAGAGAAAAATAACAAGATAACCAAACTTTTAAGATAGTAAAAAATAAAACCTACTATAATTACATGGCATATTACACTTCAGCTTTATGGAACAGTAACAAAATCACAAAAACTAAGTTACACTAACACAAAATTGACACCAACTACCCCCTGTCAAACTGTTTTCCATATCAACTCCCAAAGTCCGCCATCAAAGTAATGTTATTGATTTAAAATCCTGTACTAGGTAATACTCAAAATGGACAGCCATATCACACAGCGACAGTACCGGAGATAAAGCGCCCTCTAGCAGGAAGCGAAGAAGCATTCGCTGTGCTGTCGAATGTTGACTCAGCTTCTGCATGCAGCTGCGACAGATGCCACTAATGTGACACTTCTCTGTCATATCTGTCAATGACACAGACACTGATGACAACAAAGCGTGATGGACACAATGCCTTTTAGACATGAGCAGTCTAGGCCATGTTCCCATTAGATTCACAAACATTATCATCTCATTTTTCACTGTTAAGACTATTTTCAATGACAACAATTGAAAAACATGCACTTATGAAACTACAGATTAAAAAACCAACATACAACAGAATTGAAATTTCTCAAACCATTGCTTTTTAGTTAAGTTTGCTTCAATTTTTTTAATACATACAAAACTACCGAAGACATTCCACCTTTTAAAGCTCGTTATCTATGGAATATAAAATTGTCACACGCAATTTCACAACCTATTATACATCCATTAATGTGGCAGTTTCCTTAATGTGGCAGACGTAATCGTAATAATTTTACTGAATTTGTTGGTGTTAATTATAACCATTCAAATGCGTATTTGAATCATAGAGCATTGAATGCAGTTATTAAGACTATAAATAATAATATATAAAATTACATGCTGTATATATATATATATATATATATATATATATATATACACACACACCAGAATAAATATATATATATATATATACACAGTGTATATATATGTATATATATATATATATATATATATATATATATATATATATATATATATATATATATATATATATATATATATATATATATATATATATATATACACACCAGAATAAATATATATATATATATATACACAGTGTATATATATGTATATATATATATATATATATATATATATATTTATACACACACATATATTTATACACATATATATGTATACACACACATATATATCAGTAACAATAATGAAAATAATAAAACAAGAAATACTACCGGGAAGGTAGTTAAAAAGCAAATTAAAACTACTCACCAGTCAACAGGAGGGAGTGAAGCAACAGAACGACTGTGGCCGCACACAGCTTGGTGATCATGGCGATGTCTCGTTTCTCTGGCAACCCGACCTCATTGACGATCTCCATGGCAACCTTGGCCAATGCCAGGTTGTCACTATACAGCAGACTGGCAAAGCTGACCAAGTGATTGTGTAGGACGTGGCACACGGAACTCCTGCAATCATTACAGTTATTTTTACACTGTAACATCCAACATTCATGGAAATCTGACAAATCCAATTTGGCCACAATTTCCATGGCAATGATCCAGTTAAAACACTTTTATTTTTTATTATTAAAATGCCTATCATATAAGTTTTCTAAATTGCTATATCAATTATTATGTTATTCTTGTATTCACATAATGAATAATATACAATGTGAAAAGCAACATAAGTTCTGTGAAAGGTAAACCATCAATAAATAGATAACAACAGGTTTATGCCATTAAGGAGAGTAATCAGTGAACATTACTAACATTTATAAATCAGTAAATGAATAATAATAACAGTAATCAGTCACCTAGACATTGTTAAAACTGAAAAATCAGTAAATAAATTATAACTAATTAAATTTAACAGTAAATAATAATAATAAAACTGTTTTTCTAAAGCGCTGATTCCCGCATGGTGGATCGATGCGCTGTACAATATATATAATAAATATATTAATAAATATAAATGTAAATTATATCAATTAATATAAATCAAATCAAATTTTGGTTTAAGATATACACTAGTAAACCTTTGTATGTAAATTATATAAATCATATACCAGTAAATCAATTAAAAATAAATTAGACACTGTTTTAAAGATATATAGTACTAAACCTCTGCAAATTATATAAATTAATATAAAATTAAAACACTTACTAAATCTTTGTATATAAATTATCTATACATTAATCTAAAACATAAACACTGATTAAAACGGGTATAAAACTAAAAAGAAATTATAAAGCAGTGTCCATCATTTCACAATTTGAATTAATAAAAATGTCTCATAAAAAGATATGTCTTTAAGCACTTTCTAAAAAAAGAAACTATTAATACAAAACTACTGACTGCATTTGAATGGTTTCTTGGGCCTGGGTCGCCATCTTCTTCCGAACTGACGATTCCTCGGTCCTCACCAGCCACAACAGGTTCGTTAACACCAGGAGGCGCTGTGAGTCGGGCGTGGAGGTCATGTGGATGGTGTCGAGGATGTGCTGGATGGCGTTCTCGAGGACCTGAGGGTGCTGAATCTCTGCCTGTTG
The DNA here is from genome assembly GCA_964017155.1 of Oasisia sp. SBJ-2009. NCBI lineage: Eukaryota > Metazoa > Annelida > Polychaeta > Sabellida > Siboglinidae > Oasisia > Oasisia sp. SBJ-2009. The sequence goes on from OZ024859.1 coordinate 24,854,880, forward strand.
TTGAACGCCCAGGAACACCCAGAGCTGTGGAAGAAATATAAATAAATAAATAAATTAATTAATTAATTTACATAGCGCCAAATCTAGCTTAAAAACTATTCAGGGTGCTTTACAAGTACATGATAACTTGTTCTTAAAAATAATTACCCAAATGTATAACTAAAACAAATTAACTGTACATTATATAAAAGTGCATAAAGACAGACTAATAAAAACATTATAAATAAATAAGTATAGAAGGCTAAAAACATAAATACACGAGGTTATTTAAGGCAGAAGTAATGTTCTCTTCAATGCATTGTCTCTTCATTTAATTATTACTGCATCAGCCAAAGCATTGTCTAAAATATAGCGTCTTTAAGGCATTCTTAATAATCACAGCGTTAACTAACAACTGTCAGGCTTTACAACAACGTTGTCTGTAAATATATTTTCTTAATTTTGAGATAAAGTCACGTAATCTATTTCTTAATTTTGAGGCAAAGTCACTTTTGATTCATCCTTAACCCACTCTGTGGAACAAACTCCCGAGGAATATGCGCAATAACGGCAATTTATTTTAAGTACAATTTAAGAAACAATTAACAACATTTTTATTTTCCACATAACTAGTTTTACACAACGATATATTTTAGCTTAACTATATTTATTAATTTATTTACCTATTTACATGTATGAACACACCCGTGAACATTATATTTTAGCTTAACTATATTTATTAATTTATTTACCTATTTACATGTATGTACACACCCGTGAACATTATATTTTAGCTTAACTATATTTATTAATTTATTTACCTATTTACATGTATGTACACACCCGTGAACATTATATTTTAGCTTAACTATATTTATTAATTTATTTACCTATTTACATGTATGTACACACCCGTGAACATTATATTTTAGCTTAACTATATTTATTAATTTATTTACCTATTTACATGTATGTACACACCCGTGAACATTATATTTTAGTTTAACTATATTTATTAATTTATTTACCTATTTACATGTATGTACACACCCGTGAACATTATGTTTTAGTTTAACTATATTTATTAATTTATTTACCTATTTACATGTATGTACACACCCGTGAACATTATATTTTAGCTTAACTATATTTATTTATTTATTTACCTATTTACATGTATGTACACACCCATGAACATTATATTTTAGCTTAACTATATTTATTAATTTATTTACCTATTTACATGTATGTACACACCCGTGAACATTATATTTTAGCTTAACTATATTTATTAATTTATTTACCTATTTACAGGTATGTACACACCCGTGAACATTATATTTTAGTTTAACTATATTTATTAATTTATTTACCTATTTACATGTCTGTACACACCCGTGAACATTATATTTTAGCTTAACTATATTTATTAATTTATTTACCTATTTACATGTATGTACACACCCATGAACGTTATGTTTTAGTTTAACTATATTTATTAATTTATTTACCTATTTACATGTATGTACACACCCGTGAACGTTATGTTTTAGTTTAACTATATTTATTAATTTATTTACCTATTTACATGTATGTACACACCCGTGAACATTATATTTTAGTTTAACTATATTTATTAATTTATTTACCTATTTACATGTATGTACACACCCGTGAACGTTATGTTTTAGTTTAACTATATTTATTAATTTATTTACCTATTTACATGTATGTACACACCCGTGAACGTTATGTTTTAGTTTAACTATATTTATTAATTTATTTACCTATTTACATGTATGTACACACCCGTGAACATTATATTTTAGTTTAACTATATTTATTAATTTATTTACCTATTTACATGTATGTACACACCCGTGAACATTATATTTTAGCTTAACTATATTTATTAATTTATTTACCTATTTACATGTATGTACACACCCGTGAACATTATATTTTAGCTTAACTATATTTATTAATTTATTTACCTATTTACATGTATGTACACACCCGTGAACATTATATTTTAGCTTAACTATATTTATTAATTTATTTACCTATTTACAGGTATGTACACACCCGTGAACATTATATTTTAGTTTAACTATATTTATTAATTTATTTACCTATTTACATGTCTGTACACACCCGTGAACATTATATTTTAGCTTAACTATATTTATTAATTTATTTACCTATTTACATGTATGTACACACCCGTGAACATTATATTTTAGTTTAACTATATTTATTAATTTATTTACCTATTTACATGTATGTACACACCCGTGAACGTTATGTTTTAGTTTAACTATATTTATTAATTTATTTACCTATTTACATGTATGTACACACCCGTGAACGTTATGTTTTAGTTTAACTATATTTATTTATTTATTTACCTATTTACATGTATGTACACACCCGTGAACATTATATTTTAGTTTAACTATATTTATTAATTTATTTACCTATTTACATGTATGTACACACCCGTGAACGTTATGTTTTAGTTTAACTATATTTATTAATTTATTTACCTATTTACATGTATGTACACACCCGTGAACGTTATGTTTTAGTTTAACTATATTTATTAATTTATTTACCTATTTACATGTATGTACACACCCGTGAACATTATATTTTAGTTTAACTATATTTATTAATTTATTTACCTATTTACATGTATGTACACACCCGTGAACGTTATGTTTTAGTTTAACTATATTTATTAATTTATTTACCTATTTACATGTATGTACACACCCGTGAACGTTATGTTTTAGTTTAACTATATTTATTAATTTATTTACCTATTTACATGTATGTACACACCCGTGAACATTATATTTTAGTTTAACTATATTTATTAATTTATTTACCTATTTACATGTATGTACACACCCGTGAACGGGACATATGTCCCAAATTTGATGGTGTCTAAATAAAGTTTTGTTATTATTAAAATTCAAGATAAGATAAGATCAGCTTTATTGCCATGTGTTTTCATTGCAATCATTGTAATGTCCACAACACTGCCTTGGTCATCTTTCGGTTGGACAGTGGTCAAGCCTACCTGGTCCTGTTGTGTTGTGGTCAGGGTGATGTGACACAGGATGTTAGCTGCATCATTCTCCCCGCAGTGGACGGCCAAATTGGTGAGTAGCTTGGACAACCACACGTGTCTGGGGACAGAGAAACAACAGGACATTTACTAGGTGATCACATCACTTTACTTACTACTTCATAAGTAGTAAGTAAACATGTGTAATGATAACATTAATTTTATTTAAAGTTCTTATATCTTTTCAGCCTTTCAACTGCAGAATTTAATACATTACTTATTAGAATGATTTTTTAAGTTGGAAATATATTTATTTAATTCTCCATGAGGCATTCCCCTAAACCACCCTTTCTTTCCTATGACTGTCTGGTTATGATGGCTACTATCTTCTAGATGGCTTATTGCATAGTTTTCATTACTTTTATAGAGACATAATATGCAGGAAATGTTATGAAGGTATGATGTGTAGTTTTAAAGATGTGGCTGTATATAATAATATAAAAATATGTTTAATTTAACATTTCACAAGAACCCTGAGCCAAGTGTCCAAACAGCATCTCATCATTTTCATGAACTTAAAGATAGCATTAAATAATAACTGCTCCCATTGGCCACACCTTTTTCCCGATGCACTGGTGAGCTGTTCACACAGCGCCACCATGTGGGAGCGCAGGGAAGACAACAGCGCCACCTCACTGGAGCCGTAGTTACTTCGGTTGTGAACGACTCTTTGTAGGTCAATGAGAAGTCGTTCCTAAAACAGACACAGATATTTATATATATATATATATATATATATATATATATATATATATGTACATATATTCATATATATGAATATATGTACAAGATGATATATATTTATATATGTATATATATATATATATATACATATATTCATATATATGAATATATGTACATATATATACATATATAAATATATATCATCTTAAAGGCAGTGTCAGTTGACCACTCCATTGTTAGAGACAGGGTATACAATCACTGATAACAATTATCTCAAAATCACCAGATTTTTGTGTGCAATTTGTGAAACTTAATTTTGATTATCATTGTATGTTTAGGTATACAACCAGCTCAAATTTTTAAATAACATGTCTTATTCATACAACCAACTTTCAAAACTTAATGCAGACTTTCAATGTTTAAATGTAACACAATATAGCATAAATGGTTGAGGTATTGTTTTATACTCCCTATAAAAGCAACTGGTTCGACTCACAGTTCATTACAGATTATGTAAGTTTGCAAGAAGCAATGTACTAAATGTTATGCAGTAATTGTCACATGTTTACTGCATAGCGGTGGATGCATTGTTGAATGGCTGAGATATGTTTACATACACAGTTACTGTCATGTCACAATAATAATAATTTGTAATGGGGAGGATGCTGTCTAGAATGTGGGAAAGATAAACATCAAAGGCTATGCAGTTAACTCTGCTCGCCTTGGCATTATTGCCAATCAACGTTATTTTGAAACTGGATGTTTTATTTAACAATTTAACCTTTCAAACCGTGAACACAGTTCCGAACTTAATAAAGTACCTAATCACAAATTGGCAGTCAGTAAATCTACAACATGCATAAGAACATAATGTTAAATAAAAAAGTAAAATCTAGAAGCTGGCACCCTTGCTTTAAAGGTCCATTTGGACATTTGAAATTCAAGGCTATTCAAGACTTTTTAAGGCTACTTGAAAAAGAAATTCAAGACTGTTTTAATGACAATGTACTTTTAAGCACAGTAAATTAAGTTGACATTACAAATTTTACTTGACTATGAAAACAATGGTGCCGACAACAATGAAATGCCGATTGCCCAATGTGCATAGGCTTTTCCTTTTCTGGCTGTTATTTGTCACAACAATTGAGCCAAAACAATATTTTATTGACAACAATTAAATTCAAGACTTTTCAAGACTACTTTGTAAAATTCAAGGATTTCAAGGCATTGAATTTGGTCCAATCAAACTCAAAGCTTTTCAAGACTTTCAAGGCCCCATACGGACCCTGAGTACTGCATTCAAACTTTGACACAATGAATCACTACCCATAAACATTATTTGACCGATCATGGGGAAAAATAGTTTAAATTGACGACCAATTGTGAGCAGTTAACGAGAGACTCACTATGATGGAGACACAGGTGAGTTGAACAGACACGGTCAGTGCTTCCTCATCTGTTTCCATCGCATCCGAAGACTCTGAACCACAAACAAAGTGACGAATTCAGGTTCTAAACTCTACTCACAACTGACAACACAACGCTGGACTTTCCACGAAAATGCCCCGTAATTGTTTTCAAGAATTATCCAGTTACCATAGTTGCCATTAAGCAAATTTATTTTGATTTAATATCTGGCATTCTATTCACACACACGTAATACATTGTGAATTTGGTCAAGATAAAATGAGTTGTTTTTAAGATGTAATATTTAATTAAAGTATGGCATTTCACGAGGACTATGACTTCTCCATTTGGCAGACAGAAAGTTGCACCCAAGAAACAACAATTTAGTAACACCTGTAACACCTGCGGGCAACCCTGTCGAATTGGTGGGAGACGCTGTGTCAAAGAGGAACTCCATGACAGCATAAGCCCCATCGTCCGTCCGCATTAGTAGATGCACCACAAGGCTAATGAGACTGAAACAAGACATTACTGAAAGGTCAGTTCTCATATACAGCTTAATTCTGATTCCTTAGGACTTTAGCTTTAGCCTCGCCATCTCTGTTTCTCCCGCACTATATATGCAAATATCTACCACTGTCTACAGCAACAACATTCATACAGTTGATTGAACTAGAGCAATGTAGAGCGAACTAACTTGCCCAATGTTCTGAACGGCAGCCAAGGATTCAGTCCAGGAATCTCTTGACTGAGACTCCATTCCTCTAGTCAGTATATAACTGTGCATCTTGACACAGGGAATACAGCTGTCTGACAGCAGATCATTCTAGTTTATCTCCAACATTATCAACGTATTTCATTCACAAAAAGATGTTCAGTGGGGTAATAATGTAATGTAATGGTGGGTGGTGAATATGCAGTAGTTTAATGTTCATCTGTGTAATGATTACTGGTGTAATAATCAGAGGTTACAATCAGCAGTGTCGTGTAATGGTTGGCAGTGTAAAGTTCAGTGATGTAATCACCAGTAATGTACTGTTCAGTAAATACTAGCAGCACATCAAAGTGAGGCTGTCTACCAACTAGTTGTGTATTCTTCAGGTGTAAATGTTCAATTGTGCAATGTTTGGCTATAGTTTCTACCAAGCTTGGTAGACAATTGTAGTTTATACTTTTGGTGTTCCAGCAAGTGACTCAGAACTGGATGGGTGTCAGGGCTTAATGCAGGATAACATTTCTGCCAGTCACACATTTTTTGGTGGACAGTGTTTTTTTATGGCTGAAATGGACTACAAACATACATGTAACCCAATTTACACTCATTTCTAAGGCATAACTGGCAATATCCATGATTTTTGAAGACCTTTTTACCATCCACCTATATTTCTTCCCATCCAAAACAGGTTTTGTCCGTCCAAATGACGGGTGGACATACAATTCTGCATAAAGCTATGACGGGTGGCTACGTCACTCGAACAGATATCACCTGTTGTAGTCGTGACTTTGGCCAATCTTCTTGAACTGTTCAGCCAGTCTGTTCATGACTGGTGGTGTCACTGCAAACAACAGTGAGAGACAGTCACTACTCAACGTCCACAAAGTTCTATTATACCACCGGCGTATTTCAAAATTCCAACTAATGTTGCCATCAATATGTTACCCAGATCTCCATGAAAACAGGGTGAGTTGGAGTAACTGTTTGACTGACAAAAGAAACACTCTTGCAAGATATAAAAGAATTTGTTAAGAAATAAATGCTAAATGTCAAAAAAACCTGAATGTTAATCCATTCAAAGTACATTAATTGTGTACACATAACAATTAATATTGAAGTGAATACAACATTGCAGTTAATTAGTGTAATTTACTCTTGTGTCCCTGATGTGCGTATTTACTTGTCAGGGAAAGGACACCATGAAGAATTGAGTGGTGGGCAACTATGAAGAGGGCAGCACTGTGACTTCACAGATGTCTCTGTTAAATGCATGAAATTAGCATAAACATATTGGTCAGCTGGAATAATAAAACTTTATTTTGACACCATCAAATCCGGGACGTATGTCCCATTCACGGGTGTGTACATACATGTAAATAGGTAAATAAATAAAGAAATATAGTGAAGCTAAAATATAATGTTCGTTGTGTAAAACTAGTTATGTAGAAAATAAAAATGTTTTTAATTGTTTCTTAAATTGTGCTAGATTGCCGTTGTCACGCATATTCCTAGGGAGTTTGTTCCACAGAGTGGGTCCTGCACAGGCAAATGCATGGCACCCGAAATGTTCTAACTTCACTTTTGGCACTTCGAGGAGTAACCCGCCTGCAGAGCGCAGCGATCGGCGAGGTGCGTGCTGGAGTAGCAGTGCCGCGAGATACCCTGGCGTGCCGTCGTATAAAGCCCTGTGCACAAGTACTAGTAGCTGGAATAAACTGAACACGCTGCTAACATATGAATGTTATGTCGCCTTCCGCTGTGGTGTAAGTTAGTAGCATGTCTATCTGCAGCTGTGGCTGCTACTTACACGTGTGAACCAGGTTTGTGGCAATGACTGTGAGCAGCATGGGAGACATGGAGGCGAGCTGCAGCATGAATGGAACTGCACACTGCTGCATCTCACTGCTGCTGGGTTGCAGACTCTCCTACAAACAGACCACGGCCAGTGTCATAGAGCGTACTTAAGATGTCATAGCGGGCGATAACCCGATGAAAGCCTAAAACATTGTAAAGTTACGCTAGTTCCATTTCACGAGTCTGCTCCATAGTTATACTTAGCCTGTGCCATGTATTTAGTAGGTGTAAGTTTACGCTAGTTTAAATATTTACGGTATGCTCCCGAAGTTGAAATATGTACGGTATGCTCCCGGCATGCCCACTCTCAACATAATTATTTTTTATGTTTACACTGGATATCCTTTACATTCACCATAGCTTCCCATTTGCTATGCGAATGACAAAGGCAGCAGCTAGAAAGAAAAAGGTTGTTCAGACACAGCACACATACACGGATTCCTCACCGCGACCTAACTAGGTCAATTCTACGTCAATTTAGTGGCGCGAATGCTAAATTGGTCTCATGAAACCAACCATACACTGCATTGCCTATTCGCTGTTAGCTGCGACCAGTAGACCGCATAATTGCGCGAAAAGTTACACAGCTTTATGAAACTGGGCCAAGGGCCAGTTTCATGGCGTGTACCTACAACGTCGGAAACTACATCGACTAGTCGCTGTTAGCTTCGACAGTACATGGCCTTGTTGCGTGTAAAGTTGCGCTGCTGTATGAAACCAGTCCCAGTACAGCACAAACTACCACATCCATTCTGCTAAGAGCACTATGCACTAAAAGGATGCTTTATAAGCTAATATACCTTCAAGATGTACCGTATCAAAACGTGATGATTTCCCATATAAATACTTTCTACTACTTATGTCCAGCATATCTCTGCATAATTTGGGAGTTATCTGTGCAAAATATTGAGACAAATAATTGTGTTTATGCGAATATCATTTGCCACTGCGCGGATTATGCAGCCCAATTGTAACACATATTCACAAATGCGCAGTGAACAAGACGAAGATAATTGACGTCAAACACAATCAATACACTGGTGATAATGTGAAACATGTATTTCTTGAATCATAAAACCAAAGTTTGGCAGATGGATTAACCCATTTTATCCGGAATACGATTCTAGTCGTAGTTACCCTTTTTATCCGGAATACGATTCTGGTCGTAGTTTGCACTTGGCACGGCTTCCCCGCACTCTGACGTTTTGGAATCCCATTGGCTGGTTAACACCGAATGACGTCAGTATATCGGGATCACTAGGAAACCCATATTTTTCAACCAATCAGTGCCGTTCTTTGGGTATTTGCCGTACAAACCGGGCACCCTCAAGCCAAAGTGAAATCAAAGATAGCGCCGAGTCGCAAAGATCGTTAAATTTTGACGTATTTCGAAGGATAACTCCATTAATTTACTTCATACTGTTGATGACAAGAAGGCAGACAAGTGGATAGCCGATATAAGATGGACGGTTATGGTATTTGATGCGATATTTGTCCATGAAGACATACTTTGAAGCCATCGAAGTGGGGTCGACCGACAACAGCATCCATTTTCGCCCACCGCATCACGCCGGTTTTTTTTGGCGCCAAACAAAGTTAAGATTATTTCCAACGACGGTAACTACTTCATCAATAAAGTGACGTTGAAATATTGACCAACTTTGTTACTTTAGAGTACTTCTTTATTAGTTATAAGAAATAAGCCACAAAATTATACATCGTTGACAGAAAATATTAAAAAAAATTGCATAATTCCGCTCAGCGGCGCCACACGTTGGCGATTCAATCGACTGACATGAGGGGTAATTACAAACAATTTTACATTATGAGATTATTATCCAAGATATGTGGACAAGTTGTATACCTTTGTTTTCAGCAGAGAGTAATGCATAAAATAAACTCAACTTGCTCTTTGACATGTTGTCTCCTTCTTGGCGAAAATGTCAGGTGAAAAGTAATGTGACAAACCTCAACATAGGTTTGAATTTATTGGGCATGTTTTGTCATATGCCACATAAAATATATATGATAAAACTATGAGTTTGTCAATGCGACTTGATAGTTTATTTTATCTACTTTCTAAAGGTATATCACATTTAAAAATTGATTGAGAAATAATAAAGTTATGTCCATTTTAAATGAAGGCCTGTCATTTTTTAATGCTGACAGATTGATTTGAGGAAATGATCAGGAACTGGCTGCAACTCGTCTGTACTAGCTTCAGGATAAAATGGGTTAATAAAACTAAAAAAAAATGAAATAAAGGCATAGAGTTAGATGAAATAATTACATAAACAGGATAATAAAAAAGCACACAGAAAAATTGTAAAAACAAAATTTTCAAAGGATTCCGAATAAATTAAGAATGAAATAAAATATGCACATATCAGTTCTAGTAAACACACACGATTACCTGAAATAACGTGAGCAATGCCTGGCGGATGTCACGACTGTGGTGCCCGGCAAGATGTCCCAGAATGCCTACGACAGACGCCATCTTGGGAATCTTCTCCTCTGACGATGTGGTCACTGCTGATTGGCTGCTGCCGTGGATGTAGTAGTCTTCTAGGCCGTACATCAGCACACGCGTGATGATGGTCTTAGGAAAGCAAGAACTGCAATCATGGAATAAACACCACACGTAGACATTGCCATTAAATCTACCATATAAAATGTTTCTTATTTCTCATAACCATATATTATTGTAGCAATGCATTGGCTAGAGCCTGGCACTCTTGACTAAGAGTTCGAATAATTTGTTGCTGGTCTTAGGAAAGCAAGAACTGCAATCATGAAACAAACACTACATGTAGACATTGCCATCAAATCTACCACATAAAATGTTTCTCATTTCTTATAACCATATCTTATTGTAGCAATGCATTGGCTAATGCTTTGCACTCTTGACTAAGAGAACCCGGGTTCGAATAATGTGTTGCTGTATCTAACTTTGGGCAATTTCATACACACTCTACATTGTTTCATTTCACTTAGCTGTATGAATGAGTACCTGGCTATAGATAGTGGTGGATATTTGTGCATGCATTAATTGCAATGCGGCTATTCTCCCCAGAGAAGCCAATATGGTTATTGGCAACAACTGTCGCTAAAGTGACATTACTCAAACAAAATTGTAAAATGTTCTTAAGTTGTGCCACGGTAACAATACATACAATTAAATCATATTATATATATATATGTATATATATGTATGTATATATATATATATATATATATATAATATGTATTATATATATATATATATATATATATATATATATATACAACCATAATGGCATAATACGGGAGGGAATAACAGTAAGAATACAAACCCAATATGTGCAACGACCCAGTCAAAGTGCGGTGAATGTTTCACTGAAGCTTCAAGAAGTGCATCGACACACACATCTGGGGCGCCCCCGATCCTGTTATAAGTAAACATCGGAAGTCAATTAATGTGATCTGTCAAGGAGAGTTTTGTAGTACTTTTAATTCCACAGATAATAATACCTCATTTGTTGAAATATGTTCAGTATTTTTGTTCATTCTTAAAAAACATGAATAATATTTAAAAAGTGATGTTTTGACTTTGAGAAAAAACATATTTATAACTTAGGCTGCATGAAACTATAATGTATAAGTCAACTGTGTATATAATTTTGTATTACATTTTTTTTTTAAATCACACCGAACTCCGACATCCACAAGATACAAGAAGCTTTATTTAACGTCAGTTTACATGTGAATTTGATAACATTAGCTCGTCTGAGCTGTTTTCCGACAAACAAGTGTAAAGCAACGAGACATAAAACATAAAAAAACATACAGAGTATTTAAAATGACAGCAATAAAACATATAAAATAGGGTAGTGAGTACAAATAAATATAATGCATGCATGTATAATAATAATATGATTATGGGTACATAAAACATGCAAAGTATATTTGTTAAAATACATTGAAATAATATATAATTTAAGACATTAGCATAAATATATATTAAAATGTAGAGAATATATGATATGTATATATAAAACTAATTTAACTATTTGAAATGATAATGTATGCGTTTCTGCTAAAATCATAACTTTGGTGGGACTGATAAATAAAGCATGGTACTCACATGGAGGCGAAGCACTCGGAAGCCATCTCAATGAGTACTTTTGTGGGTGCACAGGTCATCCACTTCTGAAGTAGTTCATTGAGACTGGACGTATGGGGCACCCCATGGCGGTCAGCATACAGGCTACTGATGTGTCCAAGCAGTTCTATTGACCACTGCAACGGTCAAACAACACACAATGCATTAGCTTGTCGGTCAAACAATATGCAATATCTCAATTATAGCTTTTTTCTGGAGGAACAAAGTTAATTTTTTATGGGAATTGTTTTTTAATTAAGGGTAGACATTTTGGCAACAAATCTTGATATTGTTCACTCTATCTTTATGCATGTTTGCACTGGATTGGGTGCGTGCATACACAAACACACATATCTATGACGACATTTCTGGTAAAAGTTGGATCCTGCATGAAACCGTAAAGACCTGGTCTCTGTCAGTATGACTACTTTTAACAGTTACTTTCCATGAGTTGTTTCTGTGTTAAATTTGTATTTCTGTATTAAAGATATAATTCTACAGTTTTTACACTGTATTAATTAAAAGTAATTGTTAAGCCACATTGTTTTATTACTGTAGCACATGCCAAATAAGTAATTTACATTTTAACACAAGTCAAAGTAAAGATAATATGCAGAACGTTTGCAACATTCTGTTTGACCCAGCTTGAAAGAAAGAAAACCCTGAAACGTTAGAAGACGGTACTAACTACTTACAGCTGAGATGATAGGGGCCCAGGCACCAGCATTTCCTTTCACTAATTTCATCATCACCTGTTGCACGTCGTTGATGATACTGTCCAAACGGGCACCGCCAATATCTGAAACATTTACATTTACACACACCAACTTTTCATGTTCCACAATGCTACATCAACACTAATCTTATTGTACTGTAATTTAACTTACTTTGGAGCTTAATGTCGAAGATGAGTACAATGTGGATAATTATCCTGCCAAAATCTGAGGTAACACACGTGACACCAATATGTGAACAAGGTCCGTAGCTGACGGATCGAAATGTCGTACTCATCTTCGACATTAAGCTCCAAAGTAAGTTAATTACACGACAATAAACCATTCTTGGAGCCATGAACAATATATTCACTAACATTAATCTTGATTGTTGTAGCACATTTATGATAAGAAACCATACAATACCTAAACACCTACTTTACTACCTCTTTAAAGATGGAAATTTATTGGTATTTAATTAAAGTAAAATAGCACAGCAATATATTAACTGCCAAATTGTGTATAACTTTTATAATCAGATCATAAATGAAGAAATTGAGAACTAAGATATACTTAAAATAGGAATAAATATGACTTGAATTATGCTACAAACAGTTACCCATCTATGGGTGACCACTTACTTTATATTTAAACAGCATATATATTAACTGTATAATGACAAATCGTCCCAAACTCCATAAGTATTAGGGAAATGTCGTATTTATTTGTTTGAAATTACAGCAGCTGCACATAAAATATAGGAAAATAGATAACAGCAAAATGGGTATTAATTTGCCAAATTATGCTGTGTTTCCCCTTGGTAAAACAATGAGCAAGATGGTAGGGTGAGCCAAGCAATTGTCGAACGCATAATGTGGTGCTATGGTAGTCTGGCAGCATACCCCTTGGAACTATTTTAAAACTAGCTTAAAATGGTACATTATTAAGTGTGTTTTAACATATTCCCTGGCATTTATTGGGGAGAGAAACAACAAGGGAGCATGTAAATGTGTTTGTAGCAGTAATTACCTTTAAGTAAATAGTCAGTGAATAGTTATATAAGAGGTGGCAATTTTGGCATATTTTGGGCTTAGAAAAGGCAAGGTGGCCCACCTCACTCATCATATAGCAGGGAAACCATTGTTATGAAATGAAGGTGAGGAACTTTTTATTTGACAGATTATAAGATTTACATGTCTACCTAATTTGCTTGCGTATATATATACATTGTGTCAATCTCAGCAGCTTCAAACGTCTACTGAAGACAATTTTTTTTCATATTGCTTATTAGTGTAATTCGACATGAACAATATAATATTTTTTTTACTAGATTATTTGGCAGTATTATCAATACATAATTATACACTTATTTATTGGGATTATTGTTACGTAATTATTATTATTATTTTTAACAGTTTTAACATATACCGGGGTAGTAAGTTATGTATTACTAATAATAATTATACATATACCATCATTTATCAGTATCATTGCGATGTAGTTATTTTAAAAGTGCTATGTACTAATGTTATTTATTTATATACCTATATATTCTTTTACATTTATTTTAAAACAGTAGTATTTGTCTTATCGTATAGCGTGTGGGTACCTTTCATCAACAGGGTCCCTAATGATCGACCTTTTCATAAATGCAATAAATTTGGTGTTGACTGTTACTATACTAATGTAATTGATGTCATGGGCGAATAAAATCATTGTTGACATATCATTACTCAAGTTTATTTGCTGAACGGTCGATCATTATGGACCTCCCTGTGACCTATTGGGTGAGAAGGTAATCACTGCTTATATTGTGTCACCAAATTGTATCAAACTATTGTTTTGTGTTTGTAGAAATCGTCAATGAATTGAATGAATATGCTTTGAATAGAGAATAATTTAAATTGCGTAACTTTACATCAAAGGCGAATAAAACGCGGAAAACTACGAAAAAACGGTCGATCATAGGTATCCTGATGCTACATATATCTTTTTATGTCTTTTAAATTGTAATATGCTGTGAAGCGCCACGAACGATTATGGATGTGGCGCTATACCAAATAAATATATTATTATTACCTGAGGTATCCTTGCTGACAAACTCATTGTTGACGGCATCATGGAAGAGACTGGAGAGGTACTGCAGTACGGCCTGTCTCGCTGACGGCAGATGCTCCAGAAGAAAGAGAGCCGACTGAACGAGTTCATTGATGCCTATCTTCCTCCCATAGGTGGAGCCAGTAACAAATGTCTTTACCTGCTTCAGAATCAACTGCAAACAGAGCATTTAACTTCGTTCTTTTCTGTGTAAACAGCATTTTTACTTTTCATATGATATCATTATCTTGTAAAAGTATATCGTTATTTTAATTTTTATTTCTTAGTTGGCCTGAGAGCCAATCAGCGTCTCTACCCTAATCTGGGGTAAGGCCGGGCACTTATGTACAAGTCGGACCCACCTCAATTTTGCCATTATAACTGTATTTTTGCCAACATTTGATATTTTATTTTGTTAACTAAATCAATTATGATCATCTTGCGCATATTTATGTTTTATAAACAGCGCGTCTTGGCATACTTTTGAGGTCGAAAAGACAGCGCGATTTGTGCCAGTCGCAAGCGCAGCGGTGCATGTGTTACTGCGCTGTGGCCTGTGCACATGGAATGAGCGATAAACAGTTTGTTTATGCCGACCGCGCTGTCTTTTCGACCTCAAAAGCCTGCTAAGACGCGCTGTTTATAAAACATAAATATGTGCAAGATGATTATAATTGATTGAATTAACAAAATCATGTATCAAATGTTGGCAAAAATACAGTTATAATGGCAAAATTGAGGTGGGTCCGACTTGTACATAAGTGCCTAAGGCCGCCCTGGCGAGTCGAAAATGCAGACTCACTCTTTCCCCAGGCGGAGTTGAGGGGCCTAAAAGTGCTGCCACCTAACGGAGCCTGGGTAACCGAGGCTACACCGAGAGACTGACGGTTACTGACTAAAGTCTAAACGCACTGTGACTGTGAGCGATAATACAGTATACTTTATCAGAATACGCTAAGATTACGCTCAACGTGTTGAAGTATATTTAACAAATATTCTCAGTCATTAATAAAGTACAGATGCAACAGATTTATTACTAAACATACCTCAGAATGCACCGAAACATCCCCTTTTGCTGCCATCTCGGCGTCGATAGCTGAGCGCTCCGCAAAGTGATGTGCTATAGCGCCATCTAGCGTTTGAGATTCACTCACATTCTACTAGTCGTAGCCACTCATCCGTGATGGCTTGCAGCGTTTGCGAACACGAGTCGTTGAACCGTGAAGATACTACGATAAATAATGAATGGACTCTGCACCGACCAATGGGCATGCTGACTCTTGCGAGATTTGTTTCGGTATCTTCCGGGTTTGCAGAACAGCCAACAGGTAAAGGAAAGAAACGACATGGACTTTATAGCCTAGCTGAAAGAAAGGCAAGTGAAACTTCGTTTTTAAATGTCATACATTATTTAGTTAAGCTCGATTTAAGTCAACTAACTGTAAGTCTAACATTTGATTTAGTTATATATATGTATATGGTACTATTACATGTTAATTTGTGTTATATAAATATAAAGGTTAACTTCTACCAACTTCCATGTTGTAGAAATCTAGAATTCACGAGGGACCTATATATTATACTACCACTATAACTACACGTAGATAGATAAGTTTGGGTAATAGTTGAAACTATGGACAGGTGTAGACAGCAAGTTAGTCATTGGCAGACTGGAAGGTTTCAATCTTGACTATATTAATGTTTAATTATCAAATTGCAGTAGACGTGTGCACAGGAATCCATATAGAGGTGCTGTTTGCTGAAAGAACATTCAAGCCTTAATTGTGACAGACTAGAACGTAGTAACAATAAACAGAGGGGGAGAGAGAGGGGGAGGGAGGTGAGATGTACAGATGGACAGAGAGAGAGAGAGAGAGAGAGAGAGGGAGAGGGAGAGGGAGAGGGAGAGGGAGAGGGAGAGGGAGAGGGAGAGGGAGAGGGAGAGGGAGAGGGAGAGGGAGAGGGAGAGGGAGAGGGGGAGGGGGAGGGGGAGGGGGAGGGGGAGGGGGAGGGGGAGGGGGAGGGGGAGGGGGAGGGGGAGGGGGAGGGGGAGAGAGAGAGACGGAGAGAGAGAGAGAGAGAGAGGGAGAGACAGAGCAGAGAGAGAGGGATAGACAGACAGACGGACAGACGGACAGACGGACAGATGGACAGACGGACAGACGGACAGACGAACAGACAGATAGAGAGACATGCTGACAGAGATAGAGAGCCAAACAGACAGAGAGACAGCGAAACAGAGAGACAGCGAAACAGAGAGACACAGAGACAAAAGACAACAACTGTCAGAGGGAGAAAATGAGTGCCCCCCCCCCTTCAGATCACTGAAATTATATTTTGGCAATCTGATTTTGTGAACATCACTGTGAAACCAGAGATATACCGTCGTAATACCGATGCCAGGATTTATAGTGACAATTGAGTCATGCTGAAGTTCCAGGCTTATAGCTCAGATCACCCAATATGTTTGAATTTGATACTCCCATAAATTTGTGTGAGCCTCAAATGGGGTGCAGTTGGGAGCTTAAGCCCTCCTGATCTGCCCCTGTATAGATAGAGAGGTATTATTTTGTTTACAACAACATTATATCACACAGTGGGATAGAAGGACAGTGGGAGATTGAGAGACAATTTTGGAATGCAGCTTGAGACCAGCAGAAAGTGTAGAGCGAATGAGTGAGGGAATGTGAGCCGACAGAGCATTAAAACATGGAAGAAGAGGAAGATTTGCTTAGACTTAGGAGCTGCTGCATTGTCAGACACCTTTAGAATGCAGTTAGATTGATCAACAGTGACTGATGTCACTCCAACTTACGTTAACTCATTGGAATCTTGTTAGATGATCTGGTGCCAGTTCATTTTGGGCTGGTTCCTCTTCCTTCCTTCGGGCAGGAAGAGGCTGAAGAAATTAGAATTGAGAAACATTATATATGAATAATAATAATAAGAAGAAGAACATTTATAAAGCGCCATAAATCTAGTACTCATGACTCATGTACAGCGCCTCAGAATGGATATTTCTAGATTTATGGCGCTTTATAAATACATGTGTCGTAGAATTATAATATTAAGTTTGTTAAGTTAAATAAAATACCTAAAATATGTATAAAAAGTAATAGTAATAAATAATAAAATAAAGAAGGTAATTATTAAAATAAATGGTATATTGATAATAAAATAATGAGTATGACATTTTGTAAAATTAATGTAAAACATGTACAAGATAATAAATAGCCATTAAATAGGTAGAAATAAAATACAAATTAAATAAACTGACAGGTGTCTACACTTCGTACACAGCCCGGAATAGGTGGGTTTTCAATAGTCTTTTAAAAGTCACGAGGCAACATTACCAAGAGAGTACTCAGAATAGCAGGTGGTTTGTGATGAACAGCTGAAAGTGGCAACAAATAACTACAGAAGATGGGGATATGTGCACTGACATGGGAACAGACTAAATATTGGGTAAGCTGATAACTGGACCTTCAGCAACACTCTGTTGTCTTAGCTCAGCTCCATTTGTGACAGGCATCAGCATGGCCTCCTTGCCTGTTGTTCCCAAGCCTAGGGATAGGTGAAAGAGAAGGTCCTATAATCACGTATCACAGGTCCTACAAGACTATGTGATTGGGAATAAGGAAAACTGAAGGAGAAGATCGTGATACGAAAGCTGATGTTGTTAAGATAGGAAAGAGGGAAAGGGAGAGAGAAGACCAAATTAAACAGGTGAATAAGATGAATAAAATTATTTGTTGGTAGTATGCATTTATTATTTGATTATGGACATAGTGTGTGGGGCAGAGGCTTTGTAGCTCAGGTCGGACAAACCGCCCACCGACGGGCAAAACACCTGAACGAAACCCTACACTAATGTCATCATCAGGCATGATGGATGCCAGAGAGTGTGCGTGTGTGCGTGCGTGCGTGCGTGCGTGCGTGCGTGTGTATGTTAATATATATGTGTATGTGTTATGCTTGCAAATGGCATGTGTGTAGGCGTGCTATTACACACATTGTTATTTGTAGTAACAGCAGTAGTAGTATAGTATCAATAGCTACTAATGTGTAACTAATGGGAAGTACTTGACTGTTACAATCACAGCTACAGGGGGTATTCCCCAGAGCACTGTGCTGCTCCATCAAGGTGATTCCCCTACCATAAACTTGATACAGCTACCATTACTTCTACAAAGCAGCACAGTGAAGGGTATTCCCCTTCATTGATGCTTGAATGTACAGCACAAATTAGGGTATTCCCCTGCTATACATTTCGAATGGAACCTCAATATGCCCGTACAGCCATTACACACAAAGGCATTTCTCAATGCCAAGAGGAAGTTTAATACCACCTGAAGAAAACCCATTTGCACAAGGCACAATTTACCTTCCTGGATACATATGCAAGCATGCTCACAAACACACCCACACATACACACACACGCATGCACACACATGGCATGTGCAAGCACATACGCATGCATGGACGCATCTCTTTGAACTAGTCGGCCTGTTTAAGAAAATTTACGCCAAGCTGACCTTTCAACCCTGATATTGAGGGTGGTCACCACAAATTGAGTGCCACATGCCTGGCGGATGTGCTAATCGTTATATTATCACGTGTCCTTTGATTTGACTGCCAGGCAACAACAATTCATGTTTGACCATTATTATCTTTGATCGCTAGAGATTATCAGTGCATTTATTGCGCTGCTGGACAACATCCCGCAGCGCATTACCAAGACAAGCCTTGATGAGATTCCAACTATGGATGAGATGGCTAGAGCAATCGCCAGCCTGAAAGATGGCAAAGCACCTGGAGGAGATGGAATTCCTGCAGAAGTATGGAAGCATGGAGGAGACAATCTGTTCAGCAGACTGCACCAACTAATCACCAATGCCTGGGAGATGGGTTCTGTACCACAAGCATGGAAGGATGCAAGCATAACCATCTACAAGAAAGGTGATCGAACAGACTGTGGGAACTATAGAGGAATCTCTCTTCTTTCCATAGCAGGCAAGATCTTCGCCAGGATCCTCCTCAACAGACTATCTACCCACCTAACACCAGACGTAGTTCCGGAGACACAATGTGGCTTCAGAGGTAACCGGAGCACCGTGGATATGATATTTTGTCTCTGACAACTACAAGAAAAGTGCATTGAGCAGGACCGACCACTGTACATGGTATTTGTCGACTTCAGTAAGGCGTTCGATACAGTTGGGAGGACCGGACTATGGCAGCTACTGAAGAAGTATGGCTGCCCAGAGAAGTTCACAACAATGATCGAGGCACTACATACTGGAATGATGGCGACTGTTAATGTTGGAGGGGAAGTCTCGGAATCGTTCAGGGTCACAAATGGGGTCAAGCAAGGCTGTGTACTGGCGCCCACGCTCTTTTCCATCTTCCTATCAGCAATGCTCGACAATGCTTTCCGAGACATGGGGGATGGCATCTACATACAGTCCAGACAGAGCGCTGACCTATTCAACGTCGCACACTTCAGAGCGAAGACCAAGACTACACGGATACTGATGAGGGAGCTGCTGTTCGCAGATGACAGTGCACTGGTTGCACACTCTGCTGAAGAGATGCAGAAAATAGTGGATGCTTTTTCCAATGCATCAAAGAAGTTCGGCCTGAAGATTAACATCAAGAAGACCGAGGTGCTGTACCAACCCAACTCTACAAGAACCCGAGAGGAGGATATCATGGTTGATGGAAACAAGCTGAACTCTGTTATGGAATTCACCTACCTCGGAAGCACTATATCAAGTGACGGATGCATTGACGATGAAATACAGAGGAGAATGGCCAAGGCTAGTGCATCTTTCGGCCGACTACGCCAGAGACTCTGGAACAACCACCATGTGTCCATGCGGGTTAAAGGCAAGATATACCGTGCAATTGTGCTGTCCACCCTCCTATACGGAGCCGAGGCCTGGACAGTGTACAGACGACAGGTGAAAAAGTTGCATGCCTTCATGATGCGACATCTGCGTTCGATCATGAGGATAACCTGGATGGACAAAGTGACAAACAAGGAAATACTCGAACGGACAGGGCTGCCATCTATGGAAGATCTTCTGATCAGAAAGAATCTCCGGTGGACTGGACACCTCATGAGGATGTCACCAGACAGGCTACCAAAGCAGGTTCTCTACTCCCAACTGTCTTCTGGTCAGAGAAAGAGAGGGCCCCCTCGTCTCCGGTTTAAAGATACCATCAAGAGAAACCTGAAGCTGAGAGACATAAAGATCGACTCCTGGACATCACTCTCACAGCAGAGAGACAAATGGAGAGCAAGAGTCAAGTGATGGAAGCAGTCTTTGTCGATTCGCGACCGACAGCATGATGAGTTCCTGCCTCCAGGGGACCGTGTAAACAATGAGACAACAGTCACAAGTGTCACGTCACACTCTTTGATCTGCTTTGTGTAGAAACATGTTACATATGCATATTTTAACTGATGTCAGTATGTGATATATATATATATATATATATAATTATATATATATATATATATATATATATATATATATATATATGTATGTATGTATGTATGTATGTATATTTATATATATATAATTATATATATAATTATATATATAATTATTTAAATATATATATATATATATATATATGTATATATGTATATATATTTATATATATATTATATATATATATATATATATATATAATATACAAGTTATATTGTGTATTTTGAGGATGTGCGACTCCCTCTCACTGGCATGCAGCCTGCACCATTATTATATTCTATATCTACATAAATATATTCTACAAACACACACACGCATGCACGCACACACATGCACAGGCACACATATGCATGCATCAAATCATCGATATATGAGTCATGTTATATCATTGTTACAGGCTACATTGTGTATAAATAAATATAGGTTACATATAAATGCATCAAGCCATATCACTGTATGAGTCACATACATGGGCCACATGCCAAGTCATTCATCACTTCCTTGTTAACAAAACTGATAATGTCTTTGTGCCAAATTTAGAATAATCAGTTACCAAGTTTATATGAATATTAAGCTAACCAGGGAGCACACCACAATAAAATTACTAATCAAAAGGTATTGTTACCCATTAGCATTCGGCCAATTTTTACGTGGAGCCTGTGTCTCCTCAAATATTTGACCTAGATGTTTTTAAAATATTGGTAGCGCCATTGTCTTTGCTCTAGCACCTTTATTATTCAATTCTCGCAATTGCATGTTGTATGCATGTTGTATATAATAAAAGTACCTACACAGTTGTGGCAAAACTGTTGTTGTAACTTTAAAATATGTTGACCATTTCTTGATTGACATTATGACATTTTGAATTTTTTGGTAAACAAAATACTTTGTTGCGGTGTAACTTTTTTATGCTTGGATTTGTACTGCTACAATTTGGGTTTATTTTAAAGAACATTACATTATCTACACACTGATATATAACTTGTTATAACATGTTACATATTTTAGCTGTGGCCAACTTCCTGGCTGGAGGACATTTTTTAATGTCCAAAAACAAAAACTATTGCTGTTAAATTTAGAAAACGCGGTAAATATTTTTGAGAACGGAAGTATCCAAAGTAGTCACAATTTAATGTTATATGTCTAGATAAGTGTTGCGTTTATTACATATCTTAATCACTAGATGCAACTGTCCGGCTATGGCTGACCTGAGGAGATTCGGGGTGACCATCATTGCCCGACTTGAGTGCTAATCGGTTAACTTAATTTTAGTAAAAACTGCATTGTTAGTAGTTTATTTAACCAGTAGTCAAGATTGACATTGCATCCTCCACAATATTCCATCCAGGATGTTTTTATTTTCTGACATATTTTTCTTGACCTGTCCCGTCCAGCCACGGAGGAATATATGATGGCAGATGTGTCCAGTTTGAACTGACCAGTGCCAGCAAACGGAAGCCTTGTGCAGAGGACAACCAAGATGGGCACGACCGAGATACACATCATCAAAGACTTCATGGTGAAGCGGTCAAGACTGAGGGGTCAGCTGAAAGTGGTCAACTACAAGAGTCGCTGGTTTATACTGACCCCAACAGTTCTACGTTACCACGACGGATCCCTTGAGGTGAGGCACATTCTACTTAAGTGTGCACTTATTTATTAACCCTTCTGTGCACATTAAGTGTGCACTTATTTATTAACCCTTCTGTGCACATTAAGTGTGCACTTATTTATTAACCCTTCTGTGCGCATTAAGTGTGCACTTATTTATTAACCCTTCTGTGCGCATTAAGTGTGCACTTATTTATTAACCCTTCTGTGCGCATTAAGTGTGCACTTATTTATTAACCCTTCTGTGCGCATTAAGTGTGCACTTATTTATTAACCCTTCTGTGCACATTAAGTGTGCACTTATTTATTAACCCTTCTGTGCACATTAAGTGTGCACTTATTTATTAACCCTTCTGTGCGCATTAAGTGTGCACTTATTTATTAACCCTTCTGTGCACATTAAGTGTGCACTTATTTATTAACCCTTCTGTGCGCATTAAGTGTGCACTTATTTATTAACCCTTCTGTGCACATTAAGTGTGCACTTATTTATTAACCCTTCTGTGCGCATTAAGTGTGCACTTATTTATTAACCCTTCTGTGCGCATTAAGTGTGCACTTATTTATTAACCCATCTGTGCGCATTAAGTGTGCACTTATTCATTAACCCTTCTGTGCGCATTAAGTGTGCACTTATTCATTAACCCTTCTGTGCACATTAAGTGTGCACTTATTCATTAACCCTTCTGTGCACATTAAGTGTCCCTTATTTATTAACCCTTTTGTGCACATTAAGTGTGCCCTTATTTATTATCCATTCTGTGCACATTAAGTGTCCCTTATTTATTAACCCTTCTGTGCACATTAAGTGTGCCCTTATTTATTAACCCTTCTGTGTGCATTAAGTGTGCACTTATTCATTAACCCTTCTGTGCACATTGAGTGTGTGCTTATTTATTAACCCTTCAGTGCACATTAAGTGTGCACTTGTTTATTAACCCTTCTGTGCACATCAAGTGTGCACTTATTCATTAACCCTTCTGTGCACATTAAGTGCAGTGGCTTAAGGGTAGAGCTTCAGACTCTCAATTAAGATACAGGCTCGAATCCTGTGCTGCAGTTTTAATCCTTGGGCAAATGTTTTCACTTTACATTGCTCTAGTTCACTCAGCTGTATAAATGAGTACCTGGCTATAGACATAGACCTTTGCTTACATTTAGTATTGGTGCATTGTGAAGCATACAGGTAATTTTCCAGACCACTATTAGGTAACAGGATGTTGTAATTTTAAAAGCATTGTATTTATGATTAACCGTTTCTGAATTATAAATGACAGTAAAGTTACATTGATACAAGTATGTGAATAGGTTAACACCCCAGGCATGTTAATTCAAAACCCTTCTATTTATAGTTGTTTCCAGCACTCGGTAGGGTTATAATAACTGACCAGTTTGTATATGTTGTGGTGACAACAGTGTGATCTTATGAGGTATAATTGAACTAGTCAGTCTTTCATAACATTTATGCCAAGCCAACCTTTCTGTGCTGGCACTGAGGGTGGTCCCTGCAGTGCAGGGTGCCTGTAATTCTCAGTGGTTCTTTTACGTCGCAATTTGAGACGGGACCGAATTCAAGTGATTCTCCGATTCATAAGAGATACACAGTCCCCAATGTTGAGAGCCAGATGTTTACACCAAATACACCATGTGACCGGGAAGTGAACCCATGCCACTGGTGTGTCTGGCGGAAGTGCTAACGATTACATTATCCACGTCTCTGTGAAAGACGAGAGTCAAAGAGGAAACTGGACGTTTCTTGACCTTATCTCCTAACGACTGAAGAAGTAAAGAAGGAGCAAAGGTTAATTAATATTAATTCAATTTCTTTCTCATTAACTCACTCAGAAGCAAAAAAGAGTAAATAATTATAACTCCTTGCCTTTCCCCTAAAGAACAAAGATTAATTCCATTTCTTTCTCATTAACACAGCAATACAGAACTAAAAAAGAGTGAATAACTTTAATAATAATAATAATATAATTTATTTGTATAGCGCCCGAATCAATATTATTGCTCTCAGGTGCTTCACATAAATGTACAAATAGTAGATAAAATTGGATGATAAATGATTACTAAAATATATATATGTATATATAGATGATAAAATATTATTCAGGTAAATAAACTTATATATATATATATATATATATATATATATATATATATATATACATATATATATATATATATATATATATATATATATATATATATATATATACATATATACATACAGATACATATACGCACGCACATATATATATATATATACAGCATACACACCCCTGTATATATATACACATATGCACACTACAAATATAAGCCTATACCTGAAACAATAAAATAAAATAGCACAGTCGTTACATTACTTAATATTCTTCAGTATGCTAAAATAAAATAAATTTAAATAAAAAGTATATGATTAAAATAATAATAATAATAACATAGCTAATCAATCATAAAAACTATCATACTAAAATGCTAATAATGATACTAATTGCATAATAAAAATTGTATAGCTTATTGATAAATGTATGTCATTAAAGTCCATATGATCACGTCACATAAACGCTAATCTAAAAAGGTGTGTGTTTAGAAGTGTTTTATATTGTGGCTGTGTCTTTGCCGTCCTAACACTGTCCGGCAGTCCATTCCACAGAGCGGCTGCTGCTACGGCAAAACGGCGATCACCGTGAGTGACCGTCTGCGATGCAGGTAGTGTCAGCAGTGGCAAAGACGCAGACCTCAGTCGGTGATTGGGTTGACGACGTGACAGTAGTTCCTTGCCTTTCCCCAAAGATACGCCTCAAGCAGGAACAAAGATTGAAGAATATTAATTCCATTTCTTTCTCATAAACACAGGACTAAAAAAGAAAAAAGAGTGAAAAATATTAACTCCTTAAATTTCTCCTAAAGACAGGGTTGAAGAAGGAGAAGGGCCGACTAGAGCTGCCAGAGGTCGTAGCAGTCGAGGAAGTCGACGCGGACTCCCTGGAGATACCTGGGGAAGCCTTCCAGGTGGGTCGGACTAGCTCTACTACAACAATTATAATTCAGTGTAAATAGTGTGCTTTTGGTCTTTTCTTAATGTAGGTTATGGTTATGTTTTTCATATAATCATAATGTACTTTTTAAATCTGCAAAAAATGGGTAGTATTAAATTTTTTACATATCTAAAAAAAACAGTTTCCCAGTCAGCTATGTTTTATGATACACTGGATATATGTTACCTTTATTTCATATATTAACATATATATATATATATTATATATATATATTATATGTATATATATATATATATATATATATATATATATATATATATATATATATATATATATATATATATACATTGTACTTCTGCTTAACACCATGTACCCAGGTATATATTGCTTTGACCATTTTCAGTTCATTTATCTTTTACGTTATACATTTATGCATGCAAATGTGATTATAAACATCTGTGTTTTTCAGCATCAATATTTAAAAAAACAATCTTAGAATGAAACATAAAAGGTAAATTCTTTGACTTGATGACTGGTGATGGTCGTTAGAATTGTAAATTCAGTCCTCTCTCATGTAAACACACACCCAATAATTGTTTAGTTGTGGGGCACAGTGGAGAGAGTATTGAACTCTCAGTTGAGTCTGGATTCAAATCCACTTGAAGCTGTTTCCACTGGGGTGTGGACTGTTGCCCAGTGACCAGTTGCCCATTGGTCAAATGAAAACATGGACTCAGTAGCCAAACATTGGTTTATGTGTGTAAATGAGAGGAGACACGTAGGAAGTTACATGCACACTGGCATTGGGGTTAGGATTAGTATTATTGTTATCAAAAATGGGCTTTTATGGAATCTTGTCACTGAGTCTGATTTTACATTTGACCACTGGACAGCTGACTAATAGACAACTGTGGTACCAGAGGACCATTTCTTGAGGAAAATAATCTTTACTTAAACAAAATCTGTTTTTAAAGTAAATGGGTGTTTTGAAAATGCAAATATCCACTGATTGATTTTAAAGTACAAAATTGGGTTTAAGAGCACTTAGCTCATCGAAATGGTCCCTGGTCTGTTCACTGAGCCGTACAAACAAATCCACAGATGACTGCCACTACAGCAGTTATCTGTGGACAGATAATCTTAACATAGTAATTGGAGTGTGGCTGAATACTTTCCAGAGAAGATGAGCAGTCCTGTTGTGCTATACAAGAACTTGCCTTTTTAGTCCCTTGGGCTGATGGTTTAACGGCATCACATTGTGTTCACCCTGCACCATCTGCCATGCGCCGTTAGTTCTAAGATCTCAGAAACGGTTGGAGATCTGTTTTTTTTAAATTGGTACATTTTAGGTTTTCCTATCGTATTCAAACATTTCTGAAGCTTTTCCTCTAATTTTCACAGACTTATCTGAAGGACAGTATTGCTCACAAGAAATTTGTAATTCACCAGTCTTTTGTAAGGGCATCTCAGGCCTCCCCAAAAAACATAATGTTTGCATGTTGCGTGTTTCTGTCTGTTTCTGCCTGGGCTTTTAACAGATCTCTATTCATAATGGGTTTCTGTGTATTGAGGCGACTACCCTCTAATTACCTTTCCCTGTCCACCTGCAGGTAGTCTACAATGACAGACAGTCACATCAATTGTGTACACTCTATGTCATCACCACACGGAGCAATCACAGAGATGAGTGGATCAAATTCATCAGAGAAGGTACATAGTTTATAGCATGATCTGTACACATTGATAGTTAGCTATATAACACGTTTCGTTCATTTTGCATCTTCATGATTCTCTGCTAATTGTGTTGCTGGTAATTAACAATAAGCTTATAAATTTAACGTAATTATCTGGATTATAATTAAAGAGCATGATATATTTATGCTGAGCGTAATACCATACAATAACAGTTCTCAATTTGCTGTACCTTAATTTGAGATAATTTATGTTTTAAGTAAAGAACTCAATATATTTTTAGTGTATTATTGTACAATAATAGTTATTTATTTGCAAGTCATCAATTTACTCACTAATCGTTATACAGTGAAATAAAGTTTTGAAATGCTACGAGCTACTCTGTCATATTACAGGAAATAGTGTAGAAAATATTTAGTTGCAAGTTGGACAACCACTTTACAATAAAAATTATTTAGTGACGGAAACAGCCGGACTATATAAATATATTAAAAGTCTGTTCTGTATTGCTGCCAGCATCTGAATCAAGTGGGGCGGAATTCGCAGAGATGTTTCACCCTGGGGTGTATAACATCAGCCCAGGGCGATTTACCTGTTGCTACAATATTGACCGCTTCAGTCAAGGGTGTCAGAAAACTACGTTCTGTCCGAACCGGCAAAAGGAGCCAAAGTCCAAGCCAGGTAAATACAGTGTGTGTGCCCAGGTGTGTGTGCCCAGGTGTGT
Organism: Oasisia sp. SBJ-2009; assembly: GCA_964017155.1. Taxonomy (NCBI): domain Eukaryota; kingdom Metazoa; phylum Annelida; class Polychaeta; order Sabellida; family Siboglinidae; genus Oasisia; species Oasisia sp. SBJ-2009. The sequence continues at coordinate 24,883,136 of OZ024859.1, forward strand.
GTGCCCAGGTGTGTGTGCCCAGGTGTGTGTGCCCAGGTGTGTGTGCCCAGGTGTGTGGCACTGTTAAAGGGATACTCCAGTCAGTGAGAGATTCACACCATTTACTTCCATATGTATAATATATTGGTTGTGCATAGCAATTGTGCACAAAGCTCGTTAAGAAACAATTAATTTATAGTATACTTATACCAGAAACACTCCAAGTTGGATTCAGGGCACTGCCATCTTGAGACTTATGCGCCAGTGACGTAAACCGCTTACGTCACTGGCGCATGCACGTTCAAACATCCTATGTCTGTCCAATGGTATCTGATGTATCCATTACGTCGCGGATTGCTTATGTCACTATCACAATTTTTAGCGAAGATTCCGCCAATCCTTGCCTTTTTCAACAATGCACCAGTGACTTAAACGATTTGACTTACCTCATTGGTTCTGTGCCTCAAGATGGCAGCGCCCTCAATCTAAGATAGCATGTTTTTGATACCATAAAACTATAAATATTTGTTTATTAATGCTCTTTATGCACAATTACTAGGCACAACCAATATATTATATATATATGTAAGTTAATACTGTGAACCTCTCGCTGACTGTAGTCCTGTCCCTTTAACTAATTATTTATTCACACATCTTAAAAAGTTATGTATGTATCTATTTACGGTACATATTTCTTTTTAATGACAGTGTATCAATTTTATTTAGTAGTAATGATTGCATGTATTACCATTAATTTGTTTATGATTTTATGTGTGATTGTGATAATTTGTCCATTGTAAAGTGCCAAAGAACAATTAAAAAGCCTATCGTACATGGTTTGCATTGTGAAGACAATAACTTTTATAATGGTTGTGACAACTTTATTGTTTTGAAATTTTCAAAAATTAATGTGGAACTACATTTTTATTAAATACAAAAATAATTGGAACTGGTGAAAATGTAATTGGTTTCTCAGTTTTTAATTTATTTTAATAGGTTCATTCTAATTTTTATTACATTGTCAAAACTATCAGATTTATAGTGCAGACAATGCTGTAAAATTATTACATGTGTTTTGCCGACAGAAACTCCGAAGGAGAATGGGACAGACACAGTGGGAAGTGGGAGGGAGCGCCCCGATAGGAGGCTCCCTCCCCTACCCCCTGACAAGACACACACACAGGTACGTTGTGTGTCTTCTGAGAGTTGGACTGTTATTGAATATATTGTTCATGGCTCCAAGAATGGTTTATTGTAGATAATTTAACTTACTTTGGAGCTTAATGTCGAAGATGAGTACGCCATCAGCTACGGACCTTGTTCACGTACTGGTGTCACGTATGTTGCCTCAGATTATAGTACACCCTAAAGACAAAACACCTAAAGAACGCAAGTGTGGAACCATCTATAACATCACATGTGACATCGACAGCAGTCACACATACGTAGGTGAAACCAAGAGAACACTCAGCCAGAGATTCAAAGAACACACAAACCTGGATAAACCAAAAGGAGTAGGAGATCATTGCCGGGCCACAGGACACTCAGTGTCCGTGAAGAACACAGAAATACTGACATGTGAATGCAACTGGCACAAGAGAAAAGTGAAGGAGGCTATATACATCAGAGAGAGAGCCCCTACCATGAACAGAGACCAGGGATACCATCTGCCTGCCATCTACAACCAAATTATCCCGCAGAAATCTGAGGCAACACACGTGACACCGGTACGTGAACAAGGTCCGTAGCTGACGGATCGAAACGTCGTACTCATCTTCGACATTAAACTCCAAAGTAAGTTAAATTATCTATAAGTTGGACTGTTGATTGTAGGCCTCATCAACATCGTAGTCGTTGAACGGTGATGTTTCATGGCTCTACCGAGTTCCCCTTCCTCCCAATTACCTTGCTGCAACTGGCATGGTCCTGAGCATCCTATCTGTTGAAGCCCATCAGTGTTGTAAATGTAAATACTGTAATAAGTTGTAAAATGTAAACATTGTTGTAAAATGATATAAATGGTGTAAACTGGTACAGTATATGTAGAATGTTGTGACATTTTGTAAAACATTGTAAACTGGGGTAAAAATGTAAAGAATACAGTGTAGACATTGTAAAATGTTGTAATTAAGTCTTTGTGGAGTCATCATAAGTGTTTAACGGCGATGAAGGTCTGCTGGGTTCGCCTTTCTCCCAGTTGCCTTCCTCCTGGCACGGTGCTGACCATCACCCGGGTCAACACCCGTCAAGCACTAGGTTCAAACCCTGGAGCTGGTTGGTCAGTACTTGGGTGCTGACCATCACCCGGGTCAACACCCGTCAAGCACTAGGTTCAAGCCCTGGAGCTGGTTGGTCAGTGCTTGGGTACTTGCTTTGGCCACTGTGTCAAAATTCTGGCAGTTTCAATCACTTTACATTACCTGTGTCTTTCGAGAGAGTGAGGAATGGTGGTCGCGTGGTAGAGCGCCGGACTGTCAATCGAGGGGATGGTGGTTCAATCCCACCAGCCGCCATTTCAAAACTTAGGCAATTTCATTCACCTCACATTTGCCTGTGTCTTTCGGAGGAGCCACTAAAAGCCGGTGGTCCCTTCTATCTGGTGTCTATGCCAGGGGAAGTAAAAGATCCCACACAGGGGGTAAATGTGTAACCTGTAGTGGACTCACTAATTCTAGAGAAGGACAACTCTAAAAACCAAGCTCGACAATATTCTAGTCACAAACATGTGGCTAATATAGGGTGATGAGCTAACCATAAGAAAGAAGTAAAAAAAAAGAGAAACTAAGAGCCATTGGTCCCTTCTGCCTGGTGTCTATGCCGAGGCAATAAACAGGATTGCTGGAACTATTACCCACTTCACGCTTCCAATTGGTCTATTAGTGAAAATAACACCAGAACAGCTATACACTTGCTGCTAGGTGTGTACACACTACACAGCAACCCTAGACAGACATTTCACCATCCTATGCTACAGCAAAAATATGTTATGATCTTATAACTAATTGCTCTGTTCCAGGACCCAGAAACAAAGAAAGTTGTGATTGCCGTGTTTGACTACGACGCAAAAGAACAACCAGGTGACATGAGCCTGAAAAAGGTCGGCAACTCTCTTTTCTAGTTACACCAAGTGTGTGTCGAGGGTGTTTGCTGGCGTACTTATTTTATGATGTGTGTGTGCGTGTATGTGCATGTGGGTGGATGTGTGTGTTTGTGTTTGCGCGCGTGCGTGTGTGTGTGAGCCTGTGTGTGCCTGCGTATTGGAGTCAAACTGTACTTCCTCACGCCAAAGGTCAAGTGACTTACCTGGAAAGCATAGATAATTGTTATTCCATCTGTGGCAGCCAGTTTCTGCAGGTTTTAAAGGAAAAAAAACGCAACGGTTTCACGTCATATACCTAATAGAGTTTATATAAAGTAACAATTTCCACATATACTGTACTCCACTATATTTTTTAAAGTCAGCGGTTTACTCAGAATGTGACCTTAAAGTCTAAAATTCTAACGAAATCCACGATGGTCTAGACGCCGCCATCAGTGAAGGGTTAACTTGGCTTGGCCATTCAGCGCGCGGCATTCTATGCCTCTGCTGAAGCCGGTCAGCTTCCTGCGACGTTGTTAAGGGTCAACAGCTTCGAGTTTTCGACAGTTCGTTCAGTTGGCGTGACATCTAGCAGCTGCTTATAGACGTGTATCTAAATCTGTGGTTAAATCTATGGTAAACTTGAGTAATTATGTCTTACTGTTCAGCATACGGTTGCAATAATAGTTGAAACAACCGGTAGTATTGAAGCAATGGATTCACGTTTGCGGGCGTACTGTTTGGAATCCCTCCAGTCCAAGTACAGTTCATTTTGCTCGGTCCATTTTGAGGAGAAATGCTTTGAAGTAGACATGTATCATCAGTTGATAGGATGATTTCAGCGATAACAATAATAGACAACTTTATATTTACCGTCATCAGCATGTTGCGCGCGTTGCCGAGTTGCAGCCATTTCATGACAACAGCCAAACCCCATGCAGGGAATCTGCGTGGAGAGCGCCTCGATCACCGTCGTGACGTCATTCTTCGTCTAAGATGGAGTAGCGCATAGTATTTGGATGGCTGGGTGTTCAAAAATATTTTTCTGGTAAACCGCTGGCGTTAGAAAATTGAGTATATGTGGAAATTGTTTCTTTATATTAACTCTATTAGGTGTATGCCACAAAACAGTTGCCTTGTTTTTGTTTTTTGTCCTTTAATTAAACTGTATTTTCAAAATTATTGATTTTCTATAAATGCAAGTTGAGTTGAATTTAATGCTTATTTAATTATCTTTAGAATAGTATGAATGTGGTATTTTATCACATGTAGGTGACAAATATATAATTAATATTCTGAACAAATATATGTCATACACTTAATTGCTATCAGCAGCATTCTGGTCATTGATTGGGCTGGCTAAATGGAATGTAAATAGATAACTCTATGTTGACTAAAAACCACTAATGTCCAGTCCTGTCGCTACATTCACACAGAATGGCTGTGTTTCTTGTCATATCATATGAATAACCAGAGAAAATGCCAACTAGGTGATTATGGTGAAAAGACAATACAGTGACTATGATTCACGAAAACACATTTCATTCATATTTTGCAGACTCCCTCCATATAGAAGGCACTTCTCGGCCCATTTTGTTTTAAGTTAAGCACAGTTAGTCTGACTTAGCACACAGAGAAATGAGTGTTGGACTGGTGTCTGATAAATGTTAAGATAATATTTGATTTTTGCAGGGAGAATACTACAAGATCATTGATGACTCTGAGCTCCACTGGTTTCTCGCCATCAGTCAATACGGGTATGCAGTTGGGGGGCAGGATAGTTTAGACACGTGTAGAAAAATCTTCAAGTACTGCAACAAAGCAATGCTTTTATACGTTATACATATATATATTGTAAAACGGTTACTTTTTGTCATGTCATGTCACTTTATTTAATCATTTATAATTTTTTTTTATTGATTTATTGGACTGATTGGTTGGTTGATTTTATGATTGATTGATTGATTGGTTGGTTGGTTGGTTGGTTGTTTGATTGATTGATTGGTTGGTTGGTTGGTTGGTTGGTTGGTTGGTTGGTTGGTTGGTTGGTTGGTTGGTTGGTTGGTTGGTTGGTTGATTGATTGATTGATTGATTGATTGATTGATTGATTGATTGATTGATTGATTGATTGATTGATTGATTGATTGATTGATTGATTGATTGATTGATTGATTGATTGATTGATTGATTGATTGATTGATTGATTGATTGATTGATTGATTGATTGATTGATTGATTGATTGATTGATTGATTGATTGATTGATTGATTGATTGATTGATATGTTTATTTATAAACTTTGTAAAACTTATTATCTTATTACAATTTTTTATTTGTCTGATTATATTTCAAACTTATTAACTTTTGTAGGCTACATTATGTTCATAATTATTATTTAAATATTCCCATTGTCTACAAAAAATTAGTTATGATGAGTAAAAACCAGTTACAAAAATACTGATATCCAGCTATAGTTGACAGTTGACGTGTGAATAAAGTCTTTGTTGACATTGCAGGGAGAAGGGATATATACCGGCAAATTATGTGGAAGAGAGAACAGAACTCGGTCTAGAATCATATGAGTAAGTGTTTACACATGACCCTGCATACATGACTTATACAACATGTATCGTACTTATTAAATGGATCAGATTTTAGACAGAAATAGTTTCATTTGATTCAGGCACAGGTTCATCTGGTGTTGGACATGGTTTTTTATTTTATGACTTATATATCCGCCTTCTCACAAGGTGAGGCAGTGCAGAGAAAATGATTACATCTTTTTACTCTTTGTATTATATTGTGACATAATTAGTCAGTCATCTTGAAGTGAAGTTTTTTGTTGTCCCCTGTGAGTATCCCACCCTCAAGTTATACTCTGTGAGTATCATGCTCCCCTGTCCTCCTCTGAGTACACAACCCCCAATTGTCCTCTGTGAGTATCCTGCCCTCCAGTTGTCCCCTGTGAGTATTCTGCCCTCTAGTTGTACTCTGTGAGTATCCTGCCCTCCAGTTGTATTCTGAGTATCACACCCTCCTGTTCTCCTCTGAATTCACCACTGTTAGTTCTCCTTTGTGGGTAACTGAGTATCCCCCCCTCCCACTGTCTTGTGTGAGTATCCCGCCCTCCCACTGTCTTGTGTGAGTATCCCGCCTTCCCACTGTCTTGTGTGAGCATCCCGCCTTCCCACTGTCTTGTGTGAGTATCCTGCCTTCCCACTGTCTTGTGTGAGTATCCCGCCCTCCCACTGTCTTGTGTGAGTATCCCGTCTTCCCACTGTCTTGTCTGAGTATCCTGCCTTCCCACTGTCTTGTGTGAGTATCCCGCCCTCCCACTGTCTTGTGTGAGTATCCTGCCTTCCCACTGTCTTGTGTGAGTATCCCGCCCTCCCACTGTCTTGAGTGAGTATCCCGCCTTCCCACTGTCTTGTGTGAGTATCCCGCCCTCCCACTGTCTTGTGTGAGTATCCCGCCTTCCCACTGTCTTGTGTGAGTATCCCGCCCTCCCACTGTCTTGTGTGAGTATCCCCCCTCCCACTGTCTTGTGTGAGTATCCCCCCCTCCCACTGTCTTGTGTGAGTATCCCCCCCTGTCACTGTCTTGTGTGAGTATCCCGCCCTCCCACTGTCAGTTCTCCTGTGAGTATCCAGCCCCCTACTGTCTTGTGTGAGTATCCCGCCCCTTGCTGCTGCAGTTGGTACTACCATGGCATCACGCGGAGTGAGTACGAGGACATCCTGCGGAAGGACGGGCGTGAGGGGTGCTTCCTGGTGCGGGACTCGAGGGAGCCAGGCTGCTACGCCGTATCTGTGCTCACGTACACCAAGGACGAGTAAGTCACCCCGCATGCTTAGGGCCGAGACAGGGTGCTAGGTCACCAGTAGACTACTTTAATTGTGTGGGAATGTGTGAGCGGGTCGATCAGTCGGTCGGTCGGTCGGTCGGTCGGTCGGTCGGTCGGTCGGTCGGTCGGTCGGTCGGTCGGTCGGTCGGTCGGTCGGTCGGTCGGTCGGTCGGTCGGTCGGTCGGTCGGTCGGTCGGGCGGTCGGGCGGGCGGGCGGGCGGGCGGGCGGGCGGGCGGGCGGGCGGGCGGGCGGGCGGGCGGGCGAACATTTTATAATATTTTACTCTTGCTAGAGTAACCTTTAATTAATTTAATGAGCTTAAATTTAAATTAAGCATATTCATGCAAGTTTTTTCTTCTCTCTATACTTAAACATAAACATAATTATTATATAAATTATATAGATAAATTTTAAATGTTCTTGTAAAGCACATTGAACTTTTGAAGAAATGAAACGATGACAATTAATTTACTGTGTGTTATATGTTGACAGAACGTTAGGGACGATCCACCATTATCACATCAAAAGGAATGAGAAGAAGGAATATTACTTACATGAGTCTCATCCCTTCAAGACGTTGCCTGAGCTGATTTCTTTCCATAAACGCTACAATGCTGGTACAGCCTCATATCTTATGTACATTATGTCACTGTTCATTTAGTAAGAATAACTTTATATTAAATATAGCGCCATGTTTCCGGATATAAGTCTATTCAAAGGCGCTTAAAACACAAACTTCAAATTATATCAAGCGATTCATCGATGGGGATTCTGATATAGTCCCTTCCACACAGAACAGTTGCCATAAACACTCAAACAAACTCATCATATTGCAGGTCTGATCGAAACACAACCTGGCGAGTTCTTTTAATCACAGATATCCAAATGTTGTAACAGATTTGTTCTGCATTAAACAATATCTTTATCTCGGGACCTGACCAGTGCCCACCCAACATTTTGATGGGTTAGTACTAGTTTAGACAGGCAGAAATTTGATCTGACAGGGGCTGCCGCACCCTCTGACATCATCATATAGCAGCAGGCTCACTGCCAGTCACTGGTAGATAATATTTTAACTTGCATGGCCTACATTTGTTGATCTCCTGCTGAAGCCAACCCTCTTACCATCCCAGGGAGTACCTACTACATTGATAGTGCTAATAATTTACGTTGATCGAGATCAGGCATGATGTGCATGCATGCAGTGATGTGCACACACATATACTAAGAATTTATCTGCAGGATGGCAAAGATGTGATCCTTCATACAAGATAGTTTATTACATTTCTTAAAGAAGAGAAAATTTTCTTTTGGTCAGTCACAAAAAATCACAAAAACAGTAGTTACATGGGCAGTCACTGACTCATATTCCCTACATTCGCACTGGTTGTGGCGATGGTGACAAGGTACACAATTTACAGTCAGTTATAAAACAAATACATAGATAAATATTCATTTTGCTCACGGGCACTGTGCTAAATAAAAGTAATGGGAGCCTGCTGTGCTTTGCTCAGTTTATGGAGCAAGAAAGTAGCAAGAAAGAACAGAAACAAAATTGGGTGGAAAATGACAGTGCCTTTAATTACACAAATAAAGAGAAATGACATAGTAAACAAAACTATGGGCATTGCAGTTGGCCTAGATAAATATAGCAAATGCCCTAAAAAACATAAATGTCATGTATGTCAATGGGATTGTATGAGAAATTATCTAAGCTAGCTATCTAAGCAAAATAAATGTGGGGCTAGAAACCAACCCTTTAAATAAATATTTTAAAATTAAATATAATAAAAATAAATAAATATAAGGGACTGCACCGAACCAGAAGGCACCATTTGCCTCCTGTTTGTCTGTGTACACTGTCCTTCATCTCAATGTAAAGTACCATTAATTCACCCCGACTTACCTGTTCCCTGTGTGACCAGTGTAGTTTCTGCACTCCAGGTCTGTGTACACGACTCCAGGCCATTCCAACAAACACAGTGACCACTCAGCCTCCCACTGCCGGCTTCGGACACGGTCAGTAGAAAACGTCCAGAATCTGTCTGATGAGTACAGAATATGGACAGTGCCAAGTAGTGTGTGTGTGTGTGTGTGTGTGTGTGTGTGTGTGTGTGTGTGTGTGTGTGTGTGTGTGTGGGTGTGTGTGTGTGGGTGGGTGGGTGGGTGGGTGGGTGTGGGTGTGTGTGGGTGGGTGTGTGTGTGGGTGGTTGGGTGGGTGGGTGGTGGGTGGGTGGGTGGTGGGTGGGTGGGTGGTGGGTGGGTGGGTGGGTGGGTGCATGAGTGCGTGTGCACATGTGTACATAAACATGCACACATGTATGTATGTGTGTACATGTCTATGTGTGTGTGTGTGTGTGTGTGCGTGCGTGCGTGCGTGCGTGCGTGCGTGCATGCATGCATGCATGTATGCATGTGTATGTGTGTGTGTGTGCACGTATGTGTGTTGTGTGTGTGCACGTGTGTGTGTGTGCACATGTGTGTGCACATGTGTGTGCACATGTGTGTGCACATGTGTGTGTGTGTGTGTTTGTGTGTGTGTGTCTATATGTGCATGTATACATGTGAGCATGTATCCCCAAAACTCACACATGCGTTACTATGTGAACATGTGTGTACACTGTACATGATGAATTCGTCCTCTAAAAATGCAATTACTTCAATTTGGTTCAATATCTTTATTTCAGACTCAACACTGCAACATGTACAGATATACATATAAAAGACAAAATATAAAAAACACACACATACATAATATATATATATATATATATATATATATATACATATATATATACATATACATATATACATATAAATATATATATATATATATACATGCATACATTATTTTACATATAAAATATAATGTGGTTGCACAAACACATAGATATACAATAAAAATATGTGCTGGTAACTATATTTTATAATCTCAAACTTAAAATAGATCATGTTAATTACAGCCAAGCAAACTTACCTTTGCTTCTAGACGATGTGATGACATTACATTTACAACTTCAGTAACATATAAATTCTTCATAGTCATCAACCCACCTCTGTTATGGCAGGTATGCATGAGATTGACCACAAAGACTTGGAATTTTGCGAGGAACTCGGGGCAGGCCAATTTGGGGTAAGTACGCAGCTTAACTCTTACCCTATATGAAATATTATCATTCATGAGTTACCCAGCAACTGTCTACCAAGCCACATGAGCATGCCAAATATCACAGGACTTGTGAGGCCCATCCAGAAATATAACAGAACATGTAATTTCTATCCCAACATATTTTCAGAAATTTAAGAGGATTTTTTTTTTCTATTACATTTTTTCTCATATAATGAGTGGCCTGTGATATACAGTTCTATACGAATGAACGAAAGTTTAGTCATCAACATATACGATTGTCCAGTGTAGTCACTACGGTGGACAATCGTTGTTGTTGGAGTGAGTTTTTAGGCACTGAACATTGTAATAAATACATTACAAATTATACGATGAAGTACAAGTAAAATTTAACGATTCATTGGTAAACTTCGCTTTGCTGTTTCCAATGGCATCGAAACAAATTTTAGCCATACATGTGAACAAGAAATGAGTGCACTATTTTTAAATATAAAAAAACTTTGAACGAACAGTTATCAAATCTATAAATTTGTGTATCTACTATTTATCAACTGTTTTATTATTAATAATTTTTATCTTGTAGTATAATCAACTAGTATTTATTAACATTAGTGTTTTAGTACTATTATGACTAATATTATTAATTTATATTGAGCAATTTATTTGATAAGATTTTAACTTTGTAACGAAAATCTTTATGGTGCTGTAAGGTGCCTCTGAATGTTCATAATTACTATATTTGATTATTATGATTAATATTATTATTGTAGACGGTCAAGAAAGCAATGTATATCCCAAGAAGCCAAGAAGTGGCCGTCAAAATGCTGAAGCCTGGAACAATGTCGGAGGACAAGTTCATTGCTGAAGCGATAATCATGCAGTATGTGTCATATTTCTACCCTCTACACCCTTCTCACAAGTGAAGTATTAATGTTATCACTGCATTACACCAATGGACTGTTCTACTGAGGTAATGGATAAAATCAGTCATTAATCAGGATCCATCATTAAGTTTTAGGAGCTTTTTTCAAAATACACTGCCATATAATCTAGGATGCTATTTCTTAATTAAATTTAAGGATCATTTAGGATGCTATTTCCATAATTAAATTTAAAGAGCTTTTTTTAAATGCACCAACTTTCCACTGTATCATCTAAGATGCTATTTCCGTCATTACATTTAAGAAGCTTTTTCAAAATGCAGCAACCCTCTGAATTGGCAGTAAATTTGAAGGCAGAATTTTCTGTCAATATTCATGATGTGTAATAATAATCAATAACATTGGGAAGGTTTCCTCAAATTACAATTTATTGCAACATTTCAGTTTTTAATGTATTCTCAAGTAACTTTCAGTGCACCTTTCAACCACCTAATGTTTGAAAAGGCATATTCCATTTGCAGGCAGCTTCAGCACAAGAATCTAGTACAGTTGTACGGTGTCTGCACCACGAGACCCATTTACATAATCACAGAGTTCATGAAGAACGGTAAGCTCGATTTAGTAAACATTTCTTCAAATTCAGTTGTGATTATTGTGTGCAGAATTAACTTTTTGCTTACTGGCACTGTGCTAAAAATAAGTAATGGGAGCCTGCTGTGCTTTGCTCAGTTTATGGAGCGTGAGGTAGCAAGAAAGAACAGAAACAAAATTGGGTGGAAAATGACAGTGCCTTTAATTACACAAATAAAGAGAAACGACAAAGTAAACAAAACTATGGGCATTGCCGTTGGCCTAGATAAATAAAGCAAATCCCCTATAAACACAAATGTCATGTATGTCAATGGGATTACACGAGAAATTATCTAAGCAACTACCGGGTAACTATCTAAGCAAAATAAATGTGGGGACTAGAAACCACCACAGTACAAATAAACATCTAGATATACATGCAACAAGAAATACCGTGGAAGGTAGCTCAATGTGCCTATAACCCCAACTGACGTAGGGGCGCACTTCCTCTTGCTACCAGCAGTGCACCACATATGTAAGTCCAAGTATAGAAAGACAAGGGGGTAGGTACATACACACATGTCCTCGCCCTAAAACCCCTGGGCAGAGCAAAAGCGACAAAATAAGCAGCACACGGCAACCGGCTGCTCTGTGAAATGAACTTTGAATTAAAACTGAAGTCGCATGATATGCAGTGCCTAGCACATTTCCTAGAGGTGACTGTGTTTGTGTGTAAAACGACTGGATTCCAAATGTGATCAGCCGCTTTAACTCATGTCAATTACGGTATGCTCCCTGCTCGTAGGTTCTCTACGACAATATCTGCGGAACAATGACAAGAAACTAATGCACGGACCCGTACGACTCGACATGTGTATTCAAGTATGCTCTGGAATGGTCTACCTCGAATCAAAACAATACTTGCATCGCGACCTGGCTGCACGCAATTGCCTCGTAGGTGAAAATAACCAGGTGAAAGTTGGTGACTTTGGCCTTGCAAGGTACGTAGTGTTTACAATAAATTTTAAATAATAATTTTAAATAAATAATAATAAATAATAATTTTAAATAAATAATAATAAATCATTCAAAAATTATATCATTTTAATCATAATCAATCAAGCACAATAATTATAAAAAATTGTACTAAAGATTATATATATATATATATATGATTAATAATAATAATAAATAATTTAATAAAACATTTAGTATATGCGATGTATCATGAAGCATTAATATTCATTATCTCGAATACAGTAACTAATTAAAATTGGTTTATATCAGGCGGATGTTTTAACCATTCCTCTGTCACACTCCACCAGTTCATGGTTGATTTCCTGGCTATATGGAACGCCGTGGCTCAGTGGCTAGAACTTCAGACCCTCACTCTATTGAAACCCGATTTCATATCCTGTTCCATTGATTCCAGTTCTACTTTGCCCCTTTGTGTTAGTGAGCAAGTGATTACAGACAATGTAACCTCACACTCCATACTCCATGCATTAACACACATAGCTGAATACTTCCCAGAGATGTCAAGATGGTGTTTGATTGAACAGGTCTGCCAAGTGATAAAGTTGGAAGCATTTTGAACATTCCCATTCTGGACACTGTGCAATGTTCCTCGACCTTCCCATTTACCTGCAATTATTTTACCTGTCAGGTTTGTGGAAGAAGGCATCTACAACAGCAGCAAGGGCAGCTTCCCGGTGCGATGGGCTGCCCCGGAAGTCCTCAGTTTCCTCCAATTCAGCATCAAGTCAGACGTGTGGGCATTTGGTGAGTCCAACCAACATAGTAACAGAAATAACTGTAACTGTAATAATATTAATAATAATAATAGTTTATTTCACTCTCTCGGCAATCGTAGAGATTGAAATGGGTACATAAAACTTGCAAAGTATATTTGTTAAAATGAATTCAAATAATATATAATTTAAGACATTAGCGTAAATATAAATTATAATGTAGAGAATATACGATATGTATCTATAAAACTAATTAAAACATTAAAATAAATAGATCTAAAAATAAATTAAGGCTTTACAATAGTTTACACATATCCATATCAGCATGCAGGAAAGTTTGTCAAGAGTCACTGTGAGTTCTTGTGATTGAACAGACACCAGTTAATGAAACAGTTCTTGGTCCTGTTGGTTTTTACTCTGGGTAAAGAGTATCGAGTACGGCATCATGTATTATGGATTGTAGTCCTTGGTTTTGTTATAGCGTCTATATAATTTTAAAAGTCATACTTAGAGAGACTGCAACAAACTCATTTGGTGTAATCATAAACAGGGACATTACATGCGAAAGTTGTCAATGGAGCATGGCACCGTCACAACATTTTATAGTGGAAAAGCAATTTCAAACAAATATGTTTTGAGTTTTTACGAATGGTGGCTATAGTTTCAGAAGCCTTTAATTAACTGGGCCAAAACAATGCCTCTCCAACATAGCAGTTGAACGTCAGATGAGAAAGTGTTCATTTTTACAGAGGAAGATAAATTACCAAAACTAAGTAGCTGATGACCAAATTTTATATATATCTCATAACTCCAGGTCATGCCAGAATTCATTGTATGCGACCCAACTCTAGCAGGTAGGAACTTCCTGTGGCACATGTATCCGATGATGGGAGCAGTGGTCACGCAGTAGAGCATCGGACTGTCAATTGAGGGGACGGTTGTTCAATCCCACCTACCGCCATTTCAAAACTTAGGCAATTTCGTTCACTCCACATTTGCCTGTGTCTTTTGGAAGAGACACTAAAAGCCGATGGTCCCTTCTATCTGGTGTCTATGCCAGGGGAAGTAAAATTAAGATCCCACACAGGGCGTAAATGTGTAATCTGTAGTGGACTCACTAATTCTAGAAAAGGACAACTCCTGCGTTAGCCCAAGTTTGGGCTGTTTATAGGAAACCACCTTAGACAAATATCTGGTTAAATACCATATTAAATATAAGTGAATTGTGTTCTTTGCTGCTTTTTAAATTTCTCTCTAGGTGGTTTCGCATTCATTGCTTCCTGTCAGTGTTAAATCACAAGGTAATATAGTTTCATTCTGCCGATATCTAAAAACCTATCTCTTTAATGCTGCCTATCCTCCTTAGCTTTCTAGCTTCTTCATCCATCCACTGACAACTCACGCATTGTTTTCGATTATGAGATTGATTAATCCCCTGGTTTTGTCGCGCCACTGAGCTTGATTTTCGAGGATATTGGCGCTAAAGAAGTTACTATTATTATTATTGTGTTCCTTGCTTGTAGATATCTGCCAGTTGTTTTAGCTGTTGTTTCCTTCCTGACTCCAGTTGTATTTGCCAGGTGTGCTTATGTGGGAGGTGTACTCACTCGGAAAGTTGCCCTACTTCACGTTAAAGAACACGGACGTGATCGAACATGTCAAACGCACACAACCTCCGTTGCATAGACCAGACAGAATCGACACTGATGTGTACAACATCATGAAGAGCTGCTGGGAAAAGGTTTGGTTTCTTCTGCCTTTGTTAATAGAGTTGTGTCCGTCCGTCTGTCTATCTATCCATCTCTCTGTCAATCCGTCCATGTGTCCGTCTGGTGACAGATGCAAATAACTACCATTTTGTGTCACTTATTATTTTTATATTAAAATGTGGAACTCCCTTTCAGAAGACACAGTCGAGGCCAGAACAATAAACGAACTGAAGTCACGCCTCCGAAGAGATTGGCGAGATCACACAGACCTGTAAAATTATAATTTTTCAAATTAACCAGCCTTGACAAACCAGATAAAAACATATGGAAAAAAATACATCAGTAGAGAACTACAACATCACAAAACAAATCTTGAAATGGTCTCAATGCTCAGTTTGGGCAACTACTGACCGGTCTTGAGAACTTATATTAAAAACAAGGAAATGTTGTTTTTGACATTCTCAGTTCACTTTACAGAAGTGTTGAAACGTATTGGTACAGTCGTTACATGTAAGTATGCAATATTACTGAGAAATTTGAAATGTAAATCTGTTGTGGTTTTTGTCTTACAGAATGCGGATAATCGACCTTCTTTCAAGGGCATGTTTGAGAAGCTGAAGAAGCTACACCCGCGAGGCTATGACCTGTGAATCACAGTGTCATTTACAGGACAATGGGACAATATTGAATTATTTGGCAGACTACTTGCGATTCATCTGGGGACAAACATTCAACAGATATGTGCCGTTGTACACAAGACAATGTTTCACCAGCTCCAGGGTATCACAATATATATTATATTTACAGAAAATAGCCAAATCCAAAGACACAACTCCCCCTGTGATTTGGGTGGGGGACAGACATACGGTTCTGTCCTCCCCCAGTTAACTCACTCCCCCCCCTGTAAATGAGAAGATTCGGTGAGAGAGTTGCACAGATGTGTCACTAGAATGCACATACACAAAGGTGTATGAAAGAGCTGAGAGGTAATGGGGTAGCAGAGAGGTAAGGGGGGTAGCAGAGCAGACAGAGTGTTCTGTACCCCCAGTAAAACGGCAATTTTGGGTGCTGTGACAACTAAAGAAATTCCAATAGCACCCCAGTCGTCCTTTGATGTGTGGAGTGACCACAGATAGTGATGAAGGTGAAGTGGAGCTTAAGCGTAGGCACTTCTCAACGCCACTGGCCAAATCATTTTAGAAAATAGTTGTGCCAATGTTGTTGCATCGCTGTATTTTGTCTTTTTTAGTTATCTAAGTTGGCATTGAGTTATGAATGTGTACATATGTATATTATTGGAATGGCGAACATTCTCTGTTGTAATTACTGCTTTGTTAATAGCATGCACTTGTTAAACAAATTGTGGACATGTTAAAAATGTAGGAAGTAATTAGGAATGTCATTTGTATGTGTTTAAACATATGTATACAATATTATACACGTCAAAAAAAATTGTAAACTGCTTTTGAATGCTTTCAAAGGTAGGCATGTAAGATGTGCTGTTTATCAGTGTCTCATATTAATATTGTTCATTTGTTTTCAAAAATATACTGACAGAGGTGCATTTCTCATGAGAATAATGCCATTGATCTGATTTGCATATATTCACTGAATATATAGCATGAAGTTGGCTGAATCTACTCTACCTGAATCATAGTAATCATTAGCATGAAGTTGGCTGAATCTACTACCTGAATCATAGTAATCATTAGAATGAAGTTGGCTTAATCTACTAACTGAATCATAGTAATCATTAGAATGAAGTTGGCTGTATCTACTACCTGAATCATAGTAATCATTAGAATGAAGTTGGCTGTATCTTCTAACTGAATCAAAGTAATCATTAGAATGAAGTTGGTTTAATCTACTACCTGAATCATAGTAATTATTAGCATGAAGTTGGCTGAATCTACTACCTGAATCATAGTAATTATTAGCATGAAGTTGGCTGAATCTACTACCTGAATCATAGTAATTATTAGCATGAAGTTGGCTGAATCTACTACCTGAAACATAGTAATTATTAGCATGAAGTTGACTGAATCTACTACCTGAATCATAGTAATTATTAGCACGAAGTTGACTGAATCTACTACCTGAATCATAGTAATTATTAGCACGAAGTTGACTGAATCTACTACCTGAATCATAGTAATCATTAGCGGGAAATTGGCTGAATCATTAGCATTGGATGCAGAAACAACATTATTATCCCAAACACCCAGGGGTATTGTGGGTAATTCAGTTTCTCTCCGTTTACAACTCTAATATTACATTTCCAATCTGTTCAGGTTGTAAATGTAATTGTCAACGCTAAGATTGTCAGAAATGCTTTGGCTAATTAAATACAACCGGGCCGGCAGTATACCTTTAACATGGCTGTAGTTTATTGTAGTATAATTAACTTACTTTGGAGCTTAATGTTGAAGATGAGTACGACGTTTCGATCCGTCAGCTATGGACCTTGTTTACGTACTGGTGTCACGTGTGTTGCCTCAGATTTCCCTGGGATAATTTGATTGTAGATGGCAGGCAGATGGTATCTCTGATCTCTGTTCATGGTAGGGTCTCTCTGTCTGATGTATATGGCCTCCTTCACTTTTCTGTTGTGCCAGTTGGAATCACCGGTCAGTATTTTTGTGTTCTTCAATGACACTGAGTGTCCTGTGGCCCGGCAATGGTCTCTAACTCCTGTTGGTTTATCCAGGTTTGTGTGTTCTTTGAATCTGTGGCTGAGTGTTCTCTTGGTTTCACCTATGTATGTGTGGCTGCCGTCGATGTCACACAAAGTAAGTTAATTATACATGTGTACTAAATAATACACTGTAATAAACCATTCTTGGAGCCATGAACAATATATTCACTATGGCTGTAGTTGTTTAGTATTGACAACAGTATATTAATACAAGTGCAACCAACAGTCACTGTTTAATTGCATCTGTTGAGACGTTTTATAAGTATTGGCTGAGTGGGCGTGTTCCTGTGTGACACTTATTTTCAAAGCATAATAATTATTGGCAGTATCTTTTTTGGTTCTTTTTACCCTTCCAAAATGGGTTTTACCCATCCAAATGATGGACTGGTGGGTCTCTAGATAAAGCTGTGAGTGCATGCAACAGATGGAACGCAGCTTGGTTAGATAGGTTTTCAAATTTACAATATATTGACTTATTAAATTATGAAAAATTTAGAATATATTGACTTGTTAAATGTGTCGTGAGATTATGAAAAATATAGAATATATTGACTTATTAAATGTGCCATGAGCTTATGAAAAATATAGAATATATTGACTTATTAAATGTGTCTTGAGATTATAAAAAAATAGAATATATTGACTTATTAACTGTGCAGTGAGATTATGAAAAATATAGAACATATTGAATTATTAAATGTGCAATGAGATTATGAAAAATACAGAATATATTGGTTTATTAAATGTGCCTTGAGATTGTGAAAAATAAAAAATAAAATACACTTTACCACTTTGGTACATCTGTTCACATAAAGACAATCGTTTAATTAATGTAGCCATGTTATAGCCAGGTTGTAGCGACATTATATGTAATGTGGTCCAGTTATTAAGTGTACACCTTATTTGTAGACTACCCTGTATAGCTGTATTTTTTGAAGTTCTGCTTTAGACAGTTATTAAAAAATAACATAGTTCTTCATCAGTGCACAGAGGCAGCACCATTTTTTAATATAATTTTTATAAATAAATTTACATATGTGTTTAGCGCATTGTGTGAAAACTGTGACTTGTACAAGGCCAGATGAATGTTCATTGTTGAAAGCAGTTGTTGATATTTGTTTCAATCAATATAATAAAAATAAACACCTGTTGTATATCTTTTGACATAGTTGTGATGAGATGCTTGGTGTTTTTTCCTGGGCTTAACAAAGCAGTGTGATAATGTATAAATAACCAGAATAAACATGTTATTAAAAAGGTGGTCATGTTGTTTGAAGGAAATACAGTGTGCTTTTTCAGGAATTTGTTTATCTAAAAACAGAAAGGATGCCGGAAGAGTGGGAGAAAAGTGAGATTGTTCCCATATACAAGCAAAAGGGGGACCCAATAGAATTTGGGAACTGTAGAGGCATTAAGCTGTTGGACCATGGGATGAAGATGTCTGGGACTGGAGCGTAGACTCAGAAAACTGACCCCGTGCAATTTGGATTTAGTTAAGGGAAAAGTTCAACAGATGCAGTATTTATCATAAAACAAATGCAAGAAAAACTGTGAAAAAAAAGTGAGCAAGGTTCTATACCTTTGTAGACTTGGAAAAAGCATATGAGAGGGTACCAGGGATCTGGTGTATTGGTGTCTGATGGACAGCAATTAAAAAAGGGACTAAAAGTCAACACTGGGAAAACGGAAGTGATGGCCAGTAGCAGGAGAGGAACAAAAGTAAACATCAAAGACAGCCAAAGCACGAGCCTCAGACAGGTGAAAAAAAATTGAGATGTCACCATCAGTTGAGGAGGATCAGAGGAAGCAGTAAGAGCAAGAGTTTGTGCAGCGTGGAGCAAGTGGAGAGACCTTTCCGGAGTTATCAGTGACAAGAACATGCTCTACATGACTTTTATTAGACCAGTGCTCTTGTAAGGAGCAGAATGTTTGGACAGTTGGAAAGAAGGAAGAATAGTTTCTCGAGAAAACAGAGATGAGAATGTTGAGAAGAATTAAATTTAAGGTGTAACACTGATCGAGAGAAGTACAGAGTAAAATGTGTGGACATTAGGAAGGAGCTAGGAGTGAATAGAATAAAAGAGAAAGCCAGAGAGATGAGACTACGCTGGTATAGACACATGCAGAGAATGGAAGAGAACAATGAAGTGAGAGCAATTGTTAACATGGTTATGGTAGTGCCAGGAAAAGATCAAGGCAAGGGGGAGACCAAGAGGGAGATGGGTGGATTGCGTCTGAAGGGACATGCAGGAACTGCGGATCACCCCGGAGGATGCCCAGGACAGAAAATTGTGGAGGTCAGGAATTCGGACCGCTGACCCTAGTGGGAAAAAGCGAGGAAGACGAAGAATTAAGTTTATTCTAAAAACACCCTTTCCCTTCCTATACATTTTCCGACTTAGCCTAGGCCTTACACAATTATTAGTATTACACTGCTACATTTCCCCTCTGTAAGATTATTTCAAAAAAATTATAACAGGATGTTTCATATAAAAATCGAGGAGTGTTATCAGGCAAAGTTAAATGGTCTTGAGTATCCTTGACATAAATTACACATTTACGATGCAAAATATTGGAATGTTGTGATCTGATTCCGCAAGCCAACTTCCTTGATTTGAGCACCAGAGGGCAGTTGTTGACTGGTGGCGACATCTGTGGATCATTGGAAGTGTTACAGCAAGATGGTCGTCGCTAAAGCCTGAAGTCAAGTATACCAATGTCGAAGAAAAAATACGTGCTAGTAGTTAACTATGATTACTTGAGTTGACATGCTTTTGCCGCTGCACTGTTCAGATATTGGTAAGAAGAACAACTGCGCAAGTCGTAACCATTTTTAATACTAACGTTTTATTTAAACATGTCATGCGTGTGGCATGTGCACACCTCTCGCAGTCCCGTCCGCAATGTAAAGTTACAGACGCCTGAGGCGGCAGTTTAGTGTTCCGTTAGTGTTATGCCCAGGTCATGTGGTGTTCGAGCGTTCGTTCATACTAGAAATTGGACAACAGCTCTGCAGTGTACATGGGCTGTCTGTATATGCTATGTAATACTTCGTCATCATGCATTTATTTTAGCGACCACAATCTCAGAATCTGTGATAGACACAAGTTTGTCCTAGACGGACCTAGTCCTACTCCTAGACCTAGATCTACTTGTCAATTATTAGGCTAATGCTAAGCGTAATCAGGCTAATGGTGTAACTACTAACTAGTATAACAAAATCGTACTAAAGTGGCCTAAATCATTAGCACCATCTGCCAGGTAGACATACCCTAGATTGAACTTGAAGCATTGCTTTTGGGCCATTTCGGCACTTGTGTAGAATCCTCGCCCAACTGCACCCTTCATGTACCTCCCGTAGTCGACTACACACACCACCACCCCTGTTCCCCTCCACACTCCACCCCTACCACACACCCCTACCATCCCCCAACACTGGTCTATAACGATCATATGTTTCATAAAGTTACTGTCTGTGATTAATTTTAAGGATGCGACATATCTGGAATTTCAGTCGAATTTAATCGAATATCCTCAACATTTTGAATATGAATGGAATAATAAAACAAACTCGGGTGAAATTCGGCATGATCTACGGGGTCTATGGCAGCTACACGTAGCTCAGTGATTACTGTAACATCGGTAATTTATCGCAGGCGTTGCTACATTTAAAGGACCATCAAAAATTTTGGTGTTATGCTAATCCTACGCATGACCACCAGTGACAAGGATGACATCACATTGCCGCCATTTTGCCGGCGAGTTTGTTTTGTGAAGTTTATTTGTTCCAGTAGTGTTAGTGATTTTATTTTGTAACTTAGTGTGTTTATATGTATAGATATGTGAGGAGTAGTTTAGCAGTTGTATGTTGTCATTCTCATAGTTAAGTCAGAAAGTAAGATCGTCCCGTACCAATTTTGCGATGGAGGACACGGAAGAAAACATTTGAGCACTATTTGTGTTTATAGCTGCAGATTTATGAATTTTGAATCGAATAGCGGAGAAAGGTTCGAATATACGAAATTTCAAATACGAATAAAATGTTGTCCCATCCTTAATGTGTTTAGTAATTTTTTATTTAGAACAGTTTGCATTTGCATATGAAGAGACGAATGGGACAACAATGTTCAGGTGACACAACGGCACACGCGGACATTGGGCAATGTGCACAGCAGGGCGTCTAAGCGAGTCAAACGTACAAATCCGCAAATAATTTATAGTATCAGCATTAAACAAATTGATATAAAAACATGTACGCCAAACACTAGTAGATTCATCCAGCAGTTAGTCAATGCCAGAGTTATAGTAGGTTAATTTGTTCGGCGTCCGGCACTCTATCAGAGCTAGAGTCACTGTCCGGTAGGAGGCATTGTTGTACCTGTACGTTCCCACTGCACATTCGCAGATGAAATTCCGGAGCTATAGCAACTTGATTGTATGTCCGGGTCTGGATCAATAGCAACAGTCTATTTTGTTTGTACAAATATTGCATGTTACAGTAAAGACACATGTTGATACCCAAATAGCACTTCAAAATACACTATATGCCAACTGCAAATGCACCGGCCATGCGTCATTTGGAAAAAGCAATACACCTGTGAATGGGACAGTCGTCCCGGATTTGATGTTGTTAATATGAAGTGTTATTATTATTACTCTACTACAGTGTAAACAGTAACATGCTGTACAATGTATTTACTATAAATATATCTGGTTTTCTGTGCATTGTCCATTTTTATTTATAGCCTTGTTGAAGTGACATCAACATGAAACTGAGGTGACAAGATGCCTGCACTGCTAAGCAACCCTGTGAGGGTGACAGTGATTGGGGTGGGAGTCGGCATCACCCTCATTGGCGTGCTGGCCATGTACTTCAAGCGGCGGCGTAGATCTGTGAAGAAACGGGACCAGGTCGTCACCGAGCCGAAGATAGAAAAAGAACAATGGAGGCAACTTGGCAAATCACCCCCAACCCACAGAGGTGCGTTGTTTACAATGTGAAATTTGTAAACAAAAGAGTGTATTTTGTTCAGGTTGCAGATATTTGGGAATTGGTTGTTCTGCTATTGCTCTGTTGAATTATATTTCTCGCAGGATGCTCACAATTCCTTTAATGCTATTTAAATTTCTAAGGTGATTTTTCTTAACATACATCAAAATCTGCACTTTTGCATCTATATTATAATATTATTCATATGTTTAAAGTAGTTCTGTATTAATATCACCAGTTTAATAGGCAGTACATGACTCAAATGAACATTTAATTTTTTTAGCAACATTCCATTATAATTCCTGTGTTTCACAATTTGTCATCTAAATTAATATATTTTCTATAAATATTTGAAAGCAAGTAGCAAACACTGGTAGTGTTACGATTGAACTAATGCAGATTTATAGCAGTCTGGTTCAGTATAATACTTCAGACATTAATTTACATGTTCCTTCAGTACTTTCAGCTGGAGATCACCTGAGTTCAAGTTCAAGGGAAGCAGTATTGAATCATCGGTCAACAACGCCTTCGGTAGATGACACTGACGTCTCTATAGCAACCATCACCAATCACCAAGATACGTCCAATATGAACTCGGAGCAACTCTGTGATCTAGGTTAGTGTATGTAGACAGTGTCACTTGAAAGTTATTTTAAAAAGCATTGTGTGTCTAATAGGGCATGTAAGTCGCGCATGAAAACGAGGCTGGGGGCAGGAGGGCCATATTCTCCATGTTAACATATAGGATTTTGCTATGTTTTTTGTTGTAATTTTTATTCAGATTTGGAGCCACACAGTTATAGTCATATAGATGTATAGATGGGGCTTAATATTTCTTGTTCTAAAATATTTTATTAAATGGCCATCTGATTCACTACTTTGAATTTTATAATTAATTAACTTCTCAAAAGTGTTGCCATTTGTTACTGTAGTGTTAGCCAGGAATGATGCTTTATATCCATAAACATATATGCTTTACAACATTGCGCTTCATCAATTCAGTTCTTTTCTACTAAACTGATAAAAATTGAAGGAAGAACTCAGTCATATGTTTGTTTCTACATGGGTAGTTAGGTACCAGTGGTAATAGAGTCTGTTTATCTGTTGATTTTGTGTACATTTAGGAAACACCATGAGTGGGCACTGCACTATATAGGACAGGGAGTAAAGTGTAACATCTTCATGACTGGACACTGCACTATATAGGACAGAGAGTAAAGTGTAACATCTTCATGACTGGACACTGCACTATATAGGACAGGGAGTAAAGTGTAACATCTTCATGACTGGATACTGCACTATGTAGGACAGGGAGTAAAGTGTAACATCTTCATGACTGGACACTGCACTATGTAGGACAGGGAGTAAAGTGTAACATCTTCATGACTGGACACTGCACTATGTAGGACAGGGAGTAAAGTGTAACATCTTCATGACTGGACACTGCACTATGTAGGACAGGGAGTAAAGTGTAACATCTTCATGACTGGACACTGCACTATGTAGGACAGGGAGTAAAGTGTAACATCTTCATGACTGGACACTGCACTATGTAGGACTTATCTTCACACTGAATTATTTTGTTGTCAGGTTTGGAAGTTCTGCAGTTGGCCGTGAGTCACTGGGAGACGGCCCTGGACCGCCTGGAAGACATGGAGTATGTGGTGAGTGGGTCCTCGTTGTACAAGTGGGTCCTTAGTCCCTCCCTACTCACCACCAGAAAGTGACATTTGAGAAACAATGTCAGAGCTAGTGCTGGTTCGATACCAGGTTTTGTTCGATACCGATCGATACCTGAATTTTGTTCGATACTTACGTTGTAAGTCTAATATCCATATAGAACACAGTTCCCAGTACAAGAACAATATGCAACAGAAATAGTGCTGGTTCGATACCTTAGATTTTGGCGGGATGGTTTGGTTGTAGATGGCAGGCAGATGGTATCCCTGGTCTCTGTTCGTGGTAGGGGCTCTCTGTTTAATACATATAGGCTCCTTCACCATCTACAACCAAATTATCCCGCCGAAATCTGAGGCAACACACGTGACACCAGTATGTGAGCAAGGTCCGTAGCTGACGGATCAAAACGTCGTACTCATCTTCGACAATAAGCTCCAAAGTAAGTTAAATTATCTACAATAAACCATTCTTGGGGCCATGAACAATATATTCAATATAGAACATTGCTAGTTGTGTAATTATGACATTTGTTTGGAATGACTGTGTTGTGATGGCAGCAAGGCACCGTGGCGGCCCAGCAGTTGAGGGAGCAGCTTCAGGACCTGGTGGCCCACGTACAACAGATCCAGGACAACTACGAACAGCGACTGTTCCATGACGTCAACACACACGTCGCCATCGACGTCGCCCTACAGGAGATGGACAGAGAGTATGAGCTGCAGAGGAGGAGAAAGAAACACCCACTCTCATCCAGTTACGAGGATTCGTCCGAAGACTCGTTCATGTCGGCACAGGAGGTAGGGAGCAGCGTGTTTACAAAATAGATTTGTAAAAAAAATCCAAGTAAGTTTTATGCACTTATACCAAAAGGTTATTACAGTAAGATTGAACAAGTTGGCCATCTGGAGCTAACTAAGCTCCAGACGACATGTGGACAAGGAAGCCTTTGGCGTATCAAAAGTCTAACTAAAAGTAATACGGTAGATTTAAGACCACTCCCAAATCAGAATGAAGCGGTTTAAAAAAAGGGTTTCTCGTAGGGGTTTGGTTATTTTGTTGATTTGGATTAATTCACGCATTTACGCATATCATAATAATTACTGTCCATATAACATGTACACTTTTATAGGGGAAAAACTAAGTAGTAAAATACACAAAATAAAAAGTAGAAAATAAAAAATTAGACAACACATTAACAGCGAAAATGTATCTTTTCTGCTAATTTTGTGACATGTTTCAGTATAAGTTTAATTTAGAATAATTTTTATATAATCTGATAAAAAATATCCTTATTTAATTTGTTATTTCAAATTCGGTCTGAGCAGCTAAAAAGTGCTCCACCTCACAGCATCTGGGTAATCGCGCCGTGGTCGCCATTTTTTTCGCCAACATTAATATTCGTCATCATGCGATTTATTGTTTTTATCCGGATCCTTGCCCCTTTAGTCACGCGTTTAATGAGAGTTTGTTGCAAGATTTACGTCAAAAATGTGCTGGCAACTTATCGGATGGTCATTCATCGTGGTCACATTTGCCAGATGGTCATTGACGAGGGGACGTTTATACAGCATAAATAGTCCGTCAGTGGAAAAACAGTTGTAAAACGCACGTAGTTAGTTGGGGGGGGGGGTCACGAGGGGTTCTACTTTAATAATATTTCTAAATAAAGAAAAATTATAAACTGTCAAGCTACTAAATAAAATATGTGGTCTCTAAAATTATATAAGTAAAGCAGTTCTTTATATTTCCTTTCTGATGATATTACCACCATTTTAAGGATACAACTGTGCACCTGTGTGACGTGTGAGTTGTGATTGATTCAGGTGATTGATCTGTCAGACCTGGATCAGCTACAGACGACATACAGACATCTCAAGTTCTACCACGCGGGCCTCGAGACTCTCAAGAACAACTCTGTCTCCTGCAGAAAGCTCAGGTAAATGCCTCAGGTATGCTGTAGTGTTCTACTCACCCGTAGTAACGCAAGCGCCAATCCAATTACATAGTTGTTGTTGACTGAAAATAAAGTCTAACTGGTTTATGTTGAACAGTTAGAACAGTTACGTTTAGTTAATAAATTTGGTTCTACATCACAACTTTTACCTGAAGACTGAAGGAGTTATTTTTTGAGTTGGTGTTTCATATGTTGGTGGCAGAGTAGCACAGATAATTGGACAGTCATAGGGAGCATGCGTTATTTTGTGTCAGGGCATCGCTTGCTGTTGTGGAAAATTACAGTAAGATACATATCACAATGGTTACATTTTATATCGATTCAAGATATCTAAAAAATATTAGCTAATTCAATGTTGGTTGTGTTTGAGAACTATGCAGATGACGCTACTTCACTCATGCTCACAGTAATAAGCTTCTGTCATTATTGTCTGGTAAATTGTTGTGAATGTCAAAGGCATGATTTGTAAATGCTTGAAGGTTAAATAATATTTTTAATGGACCACCTTTTTGTTAAGATAACTTGCACGTGGTCTGGGATTCACCATTGTAATGTCAGAATCATCAACTCTTCTCCAGCATAATATACATATGTTGTACACCACATACATATATTGTACATCACATACAGATATTGTACAGCTATTTCCATAATTCAAAACAGTAATCGGGTGTTAATAATGTTTAGGTAAACACAAGATATGTGTAAAAGAAAATTACATATCCAGACTGATTTACAAATATGTTTATTTGTTTGGACATCGTGGCAACTGCATATCAATTTATTTTCAGAACAAAGCTATGCAACTGTCAATCTGATGCCGAGTTTCTTGCAAAACTCTACTGTCTTCGACTGGCATTCACGGTTAGTATGGCATTTTAATGTCTCATTTCTGACCAAACAAATAACTTAAGGTTATCATGGACCGTGAGTTCTGTCTTGCTTGTCAGTATTTTTGTTAACCATAAAATTAGAACTGTTAATTTGGGCTGTTCAATAAATTTGTTCAGAATTGTGGCTGCTTAGAAAGAATGACGAGAGACATTGGTAGTAGGGAGATGGGACACTACAGTGCACCTGTACTGAATGTTTTTGTGACATTATTTTTTGCAGCACATGATATCTGTTTTACCCTCTCCTTCCTCTAGCCGGGGTAGAACATCGGCATTTATTTTATTAGACAGCGGGGCTAGTAAAGTCAAAAGTTTACTAGTCCGCCAAAAAGACTAGTCCACCAAAAATGAAAACAATCAAAATTTAAGTTGTTCCAATTTGTTTTGAAACTAAAAAAGGTATATGTTGCATCCCCAGTTATATAACAATGCACTTTTCATAAAGGTAACAAAGAAATGATACAGAAATAATAAGTTATTAATTAAAAAGTGAATATATGATCTGTATTAAAAAAAATGCGCAATTGAAAAAGAATACCAATTGCACTCATTGACTGGTAGTACCACCCTACCATTATGAATTTTCTATAATAATTCTGGAAATTTACCTCACATTACAGTGGTATGAAACAAAATGTTCTACTGGACTGTATTAATGGAAAATAAAAATATCACACTAGAAAATGTTAGACATCAAAGAACAGTTAATCTTACAAATACTGCCTAGACAAGTTCATAGCTGGTGTCATTATTTATCACTAAAGGAATCTGCTGTAGCAAGTTGCTCACTGGCAACAACTTATCAACGTTTTAATGACTTAGATTTAGTTACATCCCCCCAGCCTGTGGATGTGTTGGGGTTAGGGTCACTGTGACTACAAAGACTGGATTGATTGATGTAGGGTGGGGCGGATGACACATTGATCTTTACTAGACAACTGGACTAGTTATTAGGCAGGTTTACTAGTCCGCCCTTATCTTTACTAGAGTACGGACTAGTGGGTAATTCTACCCCTGTCTAGTGGTAACCTGTATTCGAAAGGTGTAATTATTCAACGGTAAATTGCATACATTTAGCTCCAGCATAGACTACGCCTATATTATGGTATTACTTTTTTGGAGGAATTAATATACCCCCAAACAGCAGACTACTTGAATCGAAGCCATGCTGCCATGTTGACTTCACCGGTGAACTAGTAGATCCCTGTAGGCTGCTGCATGTGCTGGGTCACCAATCACCACTGGGTGTTATGGGAAGGAGTGTTCCGTCTCCTTATTTCCCAGATCTCTGTAGTGATTAAACACGTCTCACACTCTGTTATAGAACGCCTTCCGTGACCAGACCACTTGCACTCTGTTGTAGCATGTCTTCAGTGATCAGATCACTTACACTCTGTTGTAGCACGCCTTCAGTGATCAGATCACTTACACTCTGTTGTAGCATGCCTTCCGTGATCAGATCACTTACACTCTGTTGTAGCATGTCTTCCGTGACCAGACCACTTACACTGTTGTAGCATGTCTTCAGTGATCAGATCACTTACACTCTGTTGTAGCACGCCTTCAGTGATCAGATCACTTACACTCTGTTGTAGCATGCCTTCCGTGATCAGATCACTTACACTCTGTTGTAGCACGCCTTCAGTGATCAGATCACTTACACTCTGTTGTAGCATGCCTTCCGTGATCAGATCACTTACACTCTGTTGTAGCACGCCTTCAGTGATCAGACCACTTACACTCTGTTGTAGCACGCCTTCAGTGATCAGATCACTTACACTCTGTTGTAGCACGCCTTCAGTGATCAGACCACTTACACTCTGTTGTAGCATGCCTTCAGTGATCAGACCACTTACACTCTGTTGTAGCACGCCTTCAGTGATCAGACCACTTACACTCTGTTGTAGCACGCCTTCAGTGATCAGACCACTTACACTCTGTTGTAGCACGCCTTCAGTGATCAGATCACTTACACTCTGTTGTAGCACGCCTTCAGTGATCAGACCACTTACACTCTGTTGTAGCATGCCTTCAGTGATCAGACCACTTACACTCTGTTGTAGCACGCCTTCAGTGATCAGACCACTTACACTCTGTTGTAGCACGCCTTCAGTGATCAGACCACTTACACTCTGTTGTAGCACGCCTTCAGTGACCAGACCACTTACACTCTGTTGTAGCATGCCTTCAGTGATCAGACCACTTACACTCTGTTGTAGCATGCCTTCAGTGACCAGACCACTTACACTCTGTTGTAGCATGCCTTCAGTGACCAGACCACTTACACTCTGTTGTAGCACGCCTTCCGTGACCAGACCACTTACACTCTGTTGTAGCACGCCTTCAGTGATCAGATCACTTACACTCTGTTGTAGCATGCCTTCAGTGATCAGATCACTTACACTCTGTTGTAGCACGCCTTCCGTGACCAGACCACTTACACTCTGTTGTAGCACGCCTTCAGTGATCAGATCACTTACACTCTGTTGTAGCATGCCTTCAGTGATCAGATCACTTACACTCTGTTGTAGCACGCCTTCCGTGACCAGACCACTTACACTCTGTTGTAGCACGCCTTCAGTGATCAGATCACTTACACTCTGTTGTAGCATGCCTTCAGTGATCAGACCACTTACACTCTGTTATAGAACACCTTCAGTAATCAGACCACTTACACTCTGTTATAGAACACCTTCAGTAATCAGACCACTTACACTCTGTTGTAGCATGCCTTCAGTGATCAGATCACTTACACTCTGTTATAGAACACCTTCAGTAATCAGACCACTTACACTCTGTTATAGAACACCTTCAGTGACCAGACCACTTACACTCTGTTGTAGCATGCCTTCAGTGATCAGATCACTTACACTCTGTTGTAGCATGCCTTCAGTGATCAGATCACTTACACTCTGTTGTAGCATGCCTTCAGTAATCAGACCACTTACACTCTGTTGTAGCATGCCTTCAGTAATCAGACCACTTACACTCTGTTGTAGCATGCCTTCAGTAATCAGACCACTTACACTCTGTTGTAGCATGCCTTCAGTGATCAGATCACTTACACTCTGTTATAGAACACCTTCAGTAATCAGACCACTTACACTCTGTTATATAACACCTTCAGTGACCAGACCACTTACACTCTGTTGTAGCATGCCTTCAGTGATCAGATCACTTACACTCTGTTATAGAACACCTTCAGTGACCAGACCACTTACACTCTGTTGTAGCACGCCTTCAGTGATCAGACCACTTACACTCTGTTGTAGCACGCCTTCAGTGACCAGACCACTTACACTCTGTTGTAGCATGCCTTCAGTGATCAGACCACTTACACTCTGTTGTAGCATGCCTTCAGTGACCAGACCACTTACACTCTGTTGTAGCATGCCTTCAGTGACCAGACCACTTACACTCTGTTGTAGCACGCCTTCCGTGACCAGACCACTTACACTCTGTTGTAGCACGCCTTCAGTGATCAGATCACTTACACTCTGTTGTAGCATGCCTTCAGTGATCAGATCACTTACACTCTGTTGTAGCACGCCTTCCGTGACCAGACCACTTACACTCTGTTGTAGCACGCCTTCAGTGATCAGATCACTTACACTCTGTTGTAGCATGCCTTCAGTGATCAGATCACTTACACTCTGTTGTAGCACGCCTTCCGTGACCAGACCACTTACACTCTGTTGTAGCACGCCTTCAGTGATCAGATCACTTACACTCTGTTGTAGCATGCCTTCAGTGATCAGACCACTTACACTCTGTTATAGAACACCTTCAGTAATCAGACCACTTACACTCTGTTATAGAACACCTTCAGTAATCAGACCACTTACACTCTGTTGTAGCATGCCTTCAGTGATCAGATCACTTACACTCTGTTATAGAACACCTTCAGTAATCAGACCACTTACACTCTGTTATAGAACACCTTCAGTGACCAGACCACTTACACTCTGTTGTAGCATGCCTTCAGTGATCAGATCACTTACACTCTGTTGTAGCATGCCTTCAGTGATCAGATCACTTACACTCTGTTGTAGCATGCCTTCAGTAATCAGACCACTTACACTCTGTTGTAGCATGCCTTCAGTGATCAGATCACTTACACTCTGTTGTAGCATGCCTTCAGTAATCAGACCACTTACACTCTGTTGTAGCATGCCTTCAGTGATCAGATCACTTACACTCTGTTATAGAACACCTTCAGTAATCAGACCACTTACACTCTGTTATATAACACCTTCAGTGACCAGACCACTTACACTCTGTTGTAGCATGCCTTCAGTGATCAGATCACTTACACTCTGTTATAGAACACCTTCAGTGACCAGACCACTTACACTCTGTTGTAGCATGCCTTCAGTGATCAGATCACTTACACTCTGTTGTAGCATGCCTTCAGTGACCAGATCACTTACACTCTGTTATAGAACACCTTCAGTGACCAGACCACTTACACTCTGTTGTAGCATGCCTTCAGTGATCAGATCACTTACACTCTGTTATAGAACACCTTCAGTGACCAGATCACTTACACTCTGTTGTAGCACGCCTTCAGTGACCAGATCACTTACACTCTGTTGTAGCATGCCTTCAGTGACCAGACCACTTGCAGCTGGTTCGTTGACACCGGCAAGACGTTGCTGGCCAACCTTCTTGTGAAATCTGACCGTGTGAGTATCTGGTATCTTCTGACTGATTTGCAGATGTAGATTGAAATCTTACAGAATATTGTTTAAAGGTCAGTGGAAACATTTATCAGTTGATCATACTTATGATAAATTAAGTAGTTTAAATAATAATTCTTTTAAAAATATATGTGTGTTGTTTTTACTATAAAAAGTATTTAAGTGGACAGAGTTAAACCAAATTTGTCAATTTATCAGTCCGGTATTTGTCGTAATTTTTCTAATTTCCAGTCAAGAGCATTCAGGTCAGTTAGAAACTTTGTACAATTAAACAGCGTAGTTACATACCGTAGTTTGCAATACTTATAGAAACTTCTATGATTATTCCCAGTTATGTATAATTTTACACAGTCTAGACGAAATGTCGCCATCCCAGTGTCCACTAACCATTGTTCCTGTTTGCTCCTGGCAGACTACTTCACTGTGGTCATGACTACACCTCTTCAACAGATGTCATGTAGGCTAGTTAAAGGCCATATCCTCGGATAAAATCTACTCTGCCCCTTAATGACAAATGGTTGATGCTCTTCCAAATTATGACAGTGCCAAAAGAGAACACGACATAAAACAAAGCCTTTAAATTTGCCATTTGCTCTAGCGTGACGTCAGGTGTATTTATGGCATAATCTAGAGCAATGCAGTCGGGCCGTGTCGTGTCAATAACACTGAGAACACTGGCAATCCCAGCAACGTTTTCCACAAGTGATGTCACAATTGTGCCCCTCGTGGCATTACTCAAAAACATACTTTTCCTAGCGAGCATCGCGACAGCTCCTGCTTAATGGCAATTTAAAAAAATATGTTTCGTCGGTTGGCACGTTTCCAGGTAAAATTTGTTTTAGGTAGAGCAGTAGGAATAACCTGGTATGTACCAGGGAAACAGTATTTACTGGGAAATATGTGGGAATAAGTCCTTAATTTATATTACCACTGGCTTATTCCTGTAATTACACCTTGTCTATTTAGGATTTAGTTAATATACATCTAAAGCTAATAGGTTGACTAGTTGCTAGTTCATGTGTGTCCTTGTATTTGTTTAAAGCATAAGTTCAATAAGATGTTCAAAAGAAAATTGATCAGTACTAGTACGGAAATATGGTGACTGCAGTCTAGTACTGTCATGTGCCAATTTGCAATCTATTTAAGGAGCAAATGAAATGTTGAGTTCTGGACATTGGTAGGCGCTACTGTACCCAGTACCCACTCAGCACACATTAGTTAGCCTGCCACAGCAAGCCTTGTTCTTAGCTAGTGAGTCTGTATTTGTCTAAACAACCAAGGGACAAATACAGGCCAACTGGCTAAGAACCTGCACACAGCTGTAGGCATTGTCTCTGTGAGCCACAAATCAGCTCCAGCTTAATATTTGAACTTGTTGTATGCTAGGATCCTCTGCTGGTTAGCTATGTATCACATAATCAGTAGATCAGACTGGACAGAGACTGACAGATACATTCTGTCAGGCATCCTGTTACTGAAGCACTGGTCAGTTAGCATCATGAGTGGTGGAGGAGGAAGACCGGTTGACAATGTGTGGCAATTTATTTGTGCAATTGAAGAAGACTAATTATGGTTGTCCAGAAATGGCCAATACTGATGTGTGTGTAAGACTGTAAGAATGTATCATTCTGGTGCTAGTACAATAGGTTGTATTGCAATTTTGTCCAGATATAACCCTTTTAAGAGTTTTTCCCAGCTAGTTTGGTATTTACAATGATTGAGGCTTTTCCCCAGAACAGGATTTACTGGTAATTTACCAATGTGGGGGAAACATGCCAACCCTGTTCGTCAAACTTATGATTTCGGGATTGTCATTATATTGCATAATATACATGTACATGCATATATTTTTAGATATTATAATTTTTGGGGAAAATATGGCCTTTAACGCATCTACCTGAACGATTGTGTGACGTCTTCATTGTTGTTGAAGGACCCGCGGTCGTTCCTGCTGGCGTACGACGACATGATTGCCTGGCTTCAGGAGGACAACTGGGCCATGATAGAGGATGAGCTGTTTGGGCGGGGGGTAAGTACGGGGGGGGGGGGGGGGTGAATAGCAGAAGCGGAAGTAGACAGGATTTTTTTGGGGGAAAACCTATAATGATTGAGGCAGATGATCAGTGTACAGAATTCATAAACAGCTGGTAATCATAAAACTATAAATTAATAGGCTTGTGCATCTGACTGTTTTGTAAATTGTGTTTAATGTGGCACCCCTATATTGTGATTCATTCATTTCTCGTATGTTAATGAATTTGAATACTGACAAGTTTAGCACTCCTTAGCAAAAGCTGGCGTGTTCGGAATAACAGAATGCAATTACAGTTAATCTTTATGTGACATGTTTTGACGGTGTCGCAATTACATTTTCCCGGCGTTGTAAACGTTCCAATTGACGTTTCTGTGCACGCGCGATGAATGTAAAATCATCAATGTGCAGCGAAAGGGCAAAGCATTTGTGGCATAAATACTATGGGTTGTTCGTTAGAATGTATATAACCTCTCAGCAAAGTTATTTGTCACAAATTAACACTAGGCAAACACGTTTTGAGGCATATTTTGATAGCAAGCATAAATTGCGTGACTGTAGTACGCCATAATCCATGACAGTGATTTATAAAAAAAACGTTATATTTTATTGCATTGACCGACATCTTAAGAAACTTTTCACAGTAATCATCACAGGAGGGTTAACGAACAGCCTGTGGCATTTATACCGAAAATGCTTTGTCATTTCGCTGGACATTGATGATTATACATTTATTGTGCACGCGCAGAAACGTCAATTAGAACGTTTATAACAACCCAAAAAATGTAAGCGTGACAACGATGCTGCAGAAATCACTGAGATACACAGCATCAAACAGCGCATGAGTCACGCAGGTGTACATAATCCAGTTAGAGTGATGGCATTTATAAAAGCCCATGTATTTCATAATAATAACTAGAACTACCGGTAATAGGGAAGAGAAAATTGGTACATAAATATACATGTTGGATGTTGCAGTGATATAACATAATCGGAACGTAACAAATAGTTGCAGAACATACAGAAATTGTACCATTTAT
Organism: Oasisia sp. SBJ-2009; assembly: GCA_964017155.1. Classification (NCBI taxonomy): domain Eukaryota; kingdom Metazoa; phylum Annelida; class Polychaeta; order Sabellida; family Siboglinidae; genus Oasisia; species Oasisia sp. SBJ-2009. The sequence continues at coordinate 24,918,061 of OZ024859.1, forward strand.
TATTTTAATATTTTTTATTTTATTTGTTTACTTTTTTACATTTACAAAATTATTTATTAGCCATATGTATACATTTATTTATCAGTATTATTGTTATGAAATTATCTGACAGATTTATTATTATTATATATTTTATGACTAATAGGTAATTTACTTACTTTTTTATAGAAATGCTACGTTATTTAATACTGTTTTAATTTTTGTATTTTTACGTAGTGTTTTAGGCAGCAGGTAGCCTGGTATTCAGAAACCATCTTTTACTTAATCATGTGGGCTTTGAACTAATTTACTGCGTGATTACATGTCGTTCCTTTCCATTGTTCTAGGAATACCGCTACTGCTTTATATGTTGAAATGTGGGCTCTAGCAGCCTGAGGCCAGGAGACTAGTAGGTGCTCAGTCATCAACCTGGCCTCGGGAGGCTGAGTCCACATTTCTTTCGCTGAACTATTTTGGTTTGCCAAATAAGGCACTGTTTTATCCCTATAATAAACAAACGTCATAATTTGGCCTCTTTCATATCTACGCTTGGGTCCGTGTTGTTCCTTGCATAAATGTATATTTTCATTATTTATTTTAGAATATTATTCTTATTGTATAAAATTATCTTTTTATATATTTTAATAGTAATATGTTGTGAAGCAACATGAACATTTACTTAAAATCCTCTCCCAAGCCCAATGCGAACTGACGGGTGCTTGTTTGTGCATCCAGGTGACCAACATAACATTCTATGATGTTGTGCTGGACTTCATCTTGTTCGACTCCTTTGATGACCTGGAGGCCCCTCCCTCATCAATAGTGGCTGTCACACAGAACAGATGGCTGTCCAACGGCTTCAAGGAGACGGTACAGTCACCAGACTTACTTCATTTCTAGTCTCCTGCATAGTTCATAGCATTAGCACTATAACACTCTATGCTCTTTATGTATGTACATTGTTATGTATAAGCAGTTGAGTGTGTGTGTGTGTGTGTCTGTGTGTCTGTGTATATATAAAACAATGTAAGTTACATTTTGAAGTTACCTTTTAAAAGATGTGTTTTAAGTCGAGATTTGAATGCATCCAGGAACGTTTGCTAACATAAATTCATTCTTTATTGTATTGAAATTATGTTGCTCATTGCAAAATCTGTGTCCATTTAAATCATTAGATTGAGAAGAGACGTTTTGTTACAAAATGTGTCTGTCTGAAGCAAGTGTCACGTGTCTGTGTAGGCTCTGTCAACTGCCGTGTGGTCCGTACTGAAGGCGAAGAAAGGTCTCCTTCAGGTCAGTCATGGGGCGGGAGTCACGTCACCCCCTTATTCCACCCTCTCTTATCTTCAGTCCAACCAGTCAATCTGTCCTCATTTGTTTTATCACACGCTCTTTCTATATTAACTTTGTGACTGCCCAGTGTATTTATAGTTAATTTATAAAATGTATTTATAATTAATTTGTTAAATAATTTATTCAGTTAATTAAATAAATATTTTAATTTAAAATTGAATGTGAAATTTGACCGTAATCTGTTTAATTTGTGACTGATTTAAAAATGCAGCACATAATAAAAAATTGAACTCAATATGTTCAACACTTTGTTAGGCTACTTCACACGATAAATGTTTAAAAAAAATTGACCAACTGAATTGGGGAGTAATATTTTTAATGGCGCGTTCTTTCACTTGTCTTCAGTACCCAAGAGGCTTCATCGCCCATTTCTACGACGTCTCAGAGCACATCAGTCCTATCATGGCCTGGGGCTTTCTGGGTCCAGATGGACCCCTAAAGGACATGTGCCATGTCTTTAAGGTTTGTCATCTTCACTTTGTTCAGTCCGACACATGGTTACATTTTCCAACAAAATTTGTGACTAGTTGGAAAACCATGAAAATACCACTATTCACCAGGAAATACAAAATAGACTGATGTTATTAGTGATTTGTTGGATATTTGCTAGCATGTTCTCAATACTGTGTTAGCCACAGGTAATTTGGCACATTTTCAAGCCTAAGTTACCTTATTAGTGATTGTAATGAAGTCTAGTCTGTTGGAAGAGATAACGAGTTACGGCCAGCCATGCACATTTCCAAATTTGTATAATATTAAATAATGTATTTCACACATTTGTCTACTTTCGTATAATGTTTGTCTTCTAGAGGACACACTACTTTTTGTGTGTAGATTTTAAGTTATGTATTTCTGTATTTTAAGTATGTTTTACTACTATTTTTAGTAATAGCTTCATGTACCACGATGTGAACATTAAGGGGGCTGAATGGCTTTAACAGCAATTGACCAATGAACATACCATTTAGACGATATGTAGTATATTTAAAATAAATTAACTTATATCATTAACCACTGCACACTGCCATGCTATATTCAAACTGCATTTGTTAGTGACTAGTTCCTCAATGTAAATTTTCGATTCTTTCCAATTTACTTAATCAGTAAAGATTTCTGTGCAAAAAACAAGACTATGGTGTCATACTATTTAAAATATACTGTGATTCTGTGCTCATCAAATCATGGTCACATATCCTCAAAATGATATGTTCTTATGTTATGGCAATGTTAGTTCCTTTAACATGATATGGCAGTATATTAATAATGAATGTTATTATTACAGGACATGCTGGTGGAGTTTGTGCGAGACGTGTTCTGTTTTGAGAAGGTGCACTACACAACAGTGGAAGACTTGGCAGAGGACGTTGTAAAACATGCACAGAAACTGGCTCTACTGTCAGAACACCACTTGTCAACATGATTGTGTCATTGTCACTCACGGCTGTGCCTGAAGCGATCACCCTAGCTGTGTGTGTATGTGTGGGTGGAGGTACACCGCGTTAGGGTAGAGAACAGTGTACAAATGGGGGTCAGGACAGTGTGCCGACTGGTAAAACATTGGCTGCATGCAAACTGCCGACAATGAATGTAAATAAATGTTTGTAAACATTTTAAAGATGAGTGTTGTTATATGGCAGGGTCGGATGCTAAGAATTTGTCTAGAGCAGGGTCACAAAACCTCCACCTGCACCCATTGAGGGGTACCATAAAAACAAACCCTACTGTTTCGTAGCTGTCATTTTGCTCTGTGGAAAATGGCGGGTAATGTTGCAATTTCTTGCAATTGTATCACCTAACATTACATTTTAGATTAACATCACATTTCAGATTCTTCTAAGGCGGACACATGGCAGGCCACATTCAGGAAAGTCTAGGGAAAAGGGCAGACTTAATTAAGGTTTCGGACTGAATCCACCTATGGTTGGTAATAATTAAGAAATAGTACTAATGCATAATACCTTTTCCTCACTTTTTATTTTACCTAATAAAGTTAGCAAAATTGTTATACTAATCGTTATCCTGGGTTGATAAAATTAATAGATAAAGCAGAATATTGATCTTTGAAAGTACTACCAAGGAGTAAGGAAGCTCACATGATGATTTTGTTTCTAATTTATTGATCCTTCACTATGGTTATTTACATATTTTGTAGTGTTAACTCACATGACAATGGTTTAGTTGTACCAGGTGTGTAACCCCAAAAGTTACAGAGTTGTATAATAGTTTGTGGTTCACATCCTGGTCACTAGAGGTAGCTGTTTATTCAGGATACTTTCGGGAAAGCAATTTTGTGATATATAATATAGTTTTGTGTAGTTTAATGTGGTGTATGCAGTGCCATACACTGTACTTGTTTTTTATATGATGAGTGTTTGGTTTTTATTTGTGAATGACTATGACAGTTATCACAAATGCACTTGCACTGAATGTTTTATTGTTTCTTAGAGGTTAGTGCGGCTAATGTATTTTTGTCAAACATTGTCATATTTGCTTAGCGTTTTTGTGTAAGAGTTCTGTTGACCTTTTTGTGGCATTCAGCAACAAGGTTTGTATAATCTTGTGGAATGGTTACAGCATGGACTAGCTCACATAAACTTAACTCACCCTGCACTGTGGTAGTCAGTAATATAGCAGAACCTTCTACCGGTGTCCGTGCAGATTTTGATGTTTATAATATCACGTTATTTTATTTTAGTCGTAACTACCGCCAGAAGGTTTTCAGAGAATATTGCATTGTTTAAAGCTGACTTACGCAGTGCTAAACTACAGTTGTAACACTAATATATCACAAATATCGGGAGATGAGTTGTGTTCAGTTATGCTTTATATACAGAGCACTCACAAATGACAGGGATGTTGTTTTGTGCTCATTTCTCTATATACAGAAGAATGTAATAATTTTTATTATGCCCTTTTGGATGCATAGCAACTAGCCGCTATTGGTTTTAAGAATCAAGTAATTGTGTTTTGCCTAAAAATTAGTGGGGTGAGATTTTAGAGTAGATTTGTGTTATCATTTTCGGTCTCTAGAGTATTTGATGTGAGGAGTGTGAGATTGCAGCCAGAGGGTGACACTGCTGGTTCATGTCTTCCCACCCGTGCTTTAGGGAACCAGTGTGGTGCATCCATTACTAAATGGGGGACTTCAGATTTAAATCTGACCCATGTATGCTTGTGTCTGTTACAATGGTTGGGTGTGTAACAATGAATGACATTTTCGTAGTCCATGCAGAACAGCTGTTTTCGATATTGGCAGATAATATATTCCGGTGAAACATAGCATATTGGTGGCCATTGAAGCTTTGCCAGAATGTGAATGGCATAGGCCAATTAGCCAGATTCATACAGAAGTCTGGCTAATTGGCATTTTAGCAAGGAACTTGACATTATGAATTGGAGACCGGAGGTGCTGCTCGTATGTGGAAACAGATCTCACATTGAAAACTGGCTTAAAGGGAGTTGAACTGTTCCTCGTTTATATAATATTATTGACTAATCCAATGTTCTTAAGACTAGAAAATACATGTATACTGTTGGCCAACATGAGTTTACTGATACACCCCAAACAATTTTTGCAGTCAGTTTTGCTACAGAAAATGTAAACATAAAAAATTGTTTGTAATTTAATGGATGCCGAATTGTTAGCCAGTGGCAGCATTCCACACACGACTGATTTAGCGACTATCCTGCTAATAATCGCTGCCCTGGATGATTCTGGGAGTTGAGTAGACAACCTCTCTTGCCCCCTCTGCCCTCCCCTCCCTCTCACTCCCCCCTCCCTCAGTCTCCATCTGTCGCTATCTCTTACATTATATGCAGTGGCGTAAACAAGGTCTTTCTGTGTACTTACTGTGTAATAAATGAACATGAGTAGTTGATGCAATATACAGTTGTCTCAGTCTTTATTCAAGCCTGTGCTAGTTCAACAGCACACATCACCATCTCTGTATATTAACAATCACTACTACAGAAAGTTTCACTTTCTGCTTCATATTCTAGTAACAAATATGGCACATTGAGTCTTGAGGATTTTTATGTGTTTGAATTGCCGCCTATGACAATTTTGTATTAACATTAAAGGTTTATTTTCTCAAAATGTCAACCAAATATTCCAGTTTTTATTTCTTCTGAATGATTATAGTTATTCACGGTTATGTTTTTGTATATACACCTTTTGTACAAACCTTTATTTATTATTCCCTGAATTGTACTCTTACTTGTGCCAAATATCAACACTCCATATATACATAATATATTTCTATAGCCCAGTAACCAGATTCTCACTTGTATATCTAATATAGATTCTCATAGATTCATAGAGGGTATATATAATATAGATGTTCACGTGTATATCTAATATAGATTTTCACATGTATATCTAACATAGATCATAATTATTGTGTATATGTTCACATTTATATCTAATATAGATTCTCACGTGTATATCTAATATAGATCATATTGTGTGTATCTACTATAGATTATTATGTATATATCTACTACAGATCATCATGTGTATATGTAGGCAGTTATTGTGTATATCTAGGCACTTATGTGTACCAGTGCAACAGTCCATCTTGCCTCTGGATATCTTCGTGGGATGTACATAGCAACGGATATCTACTATTGCCACCCTGGATATCTTTAACATATATCATCTATCCCTTCAGCCTGGCTATCTTTACAGGATATCTATACCCATTACGGAGATCTACATTGGATTGATCTGTTGTATCTTTCCGTGAAATATTGTCATCTGACCGACTAATTCTGAACAAGCTTCTGTTTGCGGAAGTCCATACTACAGCTATATCTCGGGTACCGCCGGGGGAGTGGGTTGGCCAGTGACCCGGCCAGTGTGGGGGGGTTTCCGGTGGTGACGGGGCGGGGCATGTGCTGATGTGCACTGCTGCAAATGACGGGAACTTGTTTGGAATATCTGTGGCGCATCCTCTCTGCCCTTTTCTGGTCTTGCCACAGGTCGACGAGACAGCTCGTTGACTCGCATTTGCTCTTGCCAAACTTCTTCTGTGCCAGTGCAAGGAATGCTTCGACAAATGCCAGGAAGCACAGGCCTGGAGCGAGGGAGACAAGAAGTTAAGTGTTAAACAATATAGCAATTTACACAGCGACATGGATAGTCTGTTTATTGTGGCGTGGTTTTGTTTATTGATCTGTTTATTGTGACATGATTGGTCTGTTTGTTGTGGCATGGTTGATCTGTTTATCGTGACATGATTGGTCTGTTTGTTGTGGCATGGTTGGTCTGTTTATCGTGACATGATTTATCTGTATATTGTGGCATGGATGGTCTGTTTATTATGGCATGGATGGTCTGTTTATTGTGGCATTGTTGGTCTGTTTATTGTGACATGATTTATATGTTTGTTGTGGCATGGTTGGTCTGTTTGTTGTGTTATGGGTGGTCTGTTTATTGTGACTTGATTTATATTTTTATTGTGGCATGGTTGGTCTGTTTATTATGACATGATTTGTCTGTTTATTATGGGATGGGTGGTCTGTTTATTGTGGCATGATTGGTCTGTTTATTGTGGCATGGTTGGTCTGTTTATTGTGACATGATTTGTCTGTTTATTGTGGCGAAGATGGTCTGTTTATTGTGGCTTGGTTGGTCTATTTATTGTGACATGATTTGTCTGTTTATTGCGACATGATTGGTCTGTTTATTGTGACATGATTGGTCTGTTTATTGTGGCATGGTTGGTCTGTTTGTTGTGGCATGGTTGGTCTGTTTATTGTGACATGATTTGTCTGTTTATTGTGGCATGGGTGGTATGTTTATTGTGACATGATTTATCTGTTTATTGTGGCAAAGATGGTCTGTTTATTGTGGCATGGTTGGTCTATTTATTGTGACATGATTTGTCTGTTTATTGTGGGATGGTTGGTCTGTTTGTTGTGGCATGGTTGGTCTGTTTATTGTGGCATGGTTGGTCTGTTTATTTTGACATGATTTGTCTGTTTATTGTGGCATGATTGATCTGTTTATTGTGGCATGGTTGGTCTGTTTGTTGTGGCATGGTTGGTCTGTTTATTGTGACATGATTTGTCTGTTTATTGTGGCATGATTGATCTGTTTATTGTGGCATGATTGATCTGTTTATTGTGGCATGGATGGTCTGTTTATTATGGCATGGTTGGTCTGTGTATGATTTGTCTATTTATTGTGGCATGGGTGGTCTGTTTATTGTGGCACGTTTGGTGTGTTTGTTGTGGCATGGTTGGTCTATTTATTGTGACATGATTTGTCTGTTTATTGTGGCATGGGTGGTCTATTTATTGTGGCATGATTGATCTGTTTAATGTGGCATGTATGGTCTGTTTGTTGTGGCATGTTTGGTCTGTTTATTGTGACTTGATTTGTCTGTTTATTGTGGCATGGGTGGTCTGTTTATTGTGACTTGATTTGTCTGTTTATTGTGACATGGGTGGTCTGTTTATTGTGGCATGATTGGTCTGTTTGTTGTGACATGGTTGGTCTGTTTATTGTGACATGTCGATGATTTGTCTGTTTACCACATGGTGGTATGTTTATTGTGGCATGATTGATCTGTTTATTGTGGCCTCGGTGGTCTGTTTATTGCGACATGATTTGTCTGTTTATTGTGGGATGGTTGGTCTGTTTATGGCATGATTGATCTGTTTAATATGGCATGGATGGTCTGTTTATTGTGGCATGGTTGGTGTGTTTGTTGTGGCATGGTTGGTCTGTTTATTGTGACATGATTTGTCTGTTTATTGTGGCATGATTGATCTGTTTATTGTGGCATGATTGATCTGTTTATTGTGGCATGGTTGGTCTGTGTATGATTTGTCTATTTATTGTGGCATGGGTGGTCTGTTTATTGTGGCACGGTTGGTGTGTTTGTTGTGGCATGGTTGGTCTATTTATTGTGACATGATTTGTCTGTTTATTGTGGCATGGGTGGTCTATTTATTGTGGCATGATTGATCTGTTTAATGTGGCATGTATGGTCTGTTTGTTGTGGCATGTTTGGTCTGTTTATTGTGACTTGATTTGTCTGTTTATTGTGGCATGGGTGGTCTGTTTATTGTGACTTGATTTGTCTGTTTATTGTGGCATGATTGGTCTGTTTGTTGTGACATGGTTGGTCTGTTTATTGTGACATGTCGATGATTTGTCTGTTTACCACATGGGTGGTATGTTTATTGTGGCATGATTGATCTGTTTATTGTGGCCTCCCGGTGGTCTGTTTATTGCGACATGATTTGTCTGTTTATTGTGGGATGGTTGGTCTGTTTATGGCATGATTGATCTGTTTAATATGGCATGGATGGTCTGTTTATTGTGGCATGGGTGGTCTGTTTGTTGTGGCATGGTTGGTTTGTTTATTGCGGCATAATTTGTATGTTTATTGTGGGATAGGTGGTCTGTTTATTATGACATGATTGGTCTGTTTATTGTGGCATTATTGATCTGTTTATTGTGGCATGGTTGTTATGTTTATTGCGGCGTAATTGGTCTGTTTAGTGTGACTTGATTTGTATGTTTATTGTGGGATGGGTGGTCTGTTTATTGTGGCATGATTGATCTGTTTATTGTGGCATGGGTGGTATGTTTATTGTGACATTGATCTGTCTATTGTGGCATGGGTGGTATGTTTATTGTGGCATGATTGATGTTTACTGTGACATGATTAACCTGTTTATTGTGACATGATTTGTATGTTTATTGTGGGATGGGTGGTCTGTTTATTGTGGCATGATTGATCTGTTTATTGTAGCATGGTTGGTCTGTTTATTGTGGCATGATTTGTCTGCTTATTGTGGCATGGGTGGTCTGTTTATTGTGGCATGATTTGTCTGTTTATTGTGGCATGATTGATCTGTTTATTGTAGCATGGTTGGTCTGTTTATTGTGGCATGATTTGTCTGTTTATTGTGGCATGGGTGGTCTGTTTATTGTGGCATGATTTGTCTGCTTATTGTGGCATGGGTGGTCTGTTTATTGTGGCATGATTGTTCTATTTGTTATGTCACATCCTGGTCTGCTATATATGATTTCATCAGCAGTGTGTGTGTGTTAAAAAATCAAAAATTAACCAATTTCGTTTTGATTATGAATTAAAATACATGAATACAATCACCCATAGTGTCGCAGGTGATACCTGTAAATGAACCTTTAAATGAAGCCTCTGTGTACAACGAGAGTTTGAGGCAGGAAGTGTGTGGGTGGGCTTCTGTGTAGAAGCCGGAAGATCAAGGTGAACTTCCAAAACAGGTGGGACATGGGATGTTGACCCAAAAACTGGTGGGAGATGGGATGTTGACCCAAAAACTGGTGGGAGATGGGATGCTGATCTGAAAACAGGTGGGAGATGGGCTATTGACCCAAAAACTGGTGGAAGATGGGATGCTGATCTGAAAACAGGTAGGAGATGGGATGTTGACCCAAAAACAGCAGATCATTGGGATACTGACCTTAAACACAGCTGAAGCTTAAACAGGCAAGTTCTTATATAGCACAGTATCCAGTCCTGAGGACTGTTCAAAGCGGTTTACACTTTAGGTTATGAAAAGATGTTGGCCCAAGAACAGGCATGAGATGGGATCAGGGCTTTATGCAGGATAAAATTATTGCCAGTCACATGGTTTGGTGGATATATGGATGTTAACTGTTAAGCTAGTTTACAAACTTTCAAATTGTGCCTGATGACCTGAAATGGGCTACAAACACACATTTGACACCATTTACACTCACTTTCAAGGCATAACTAACAAAATATATGGTTTTGGAAGACCTTTTTTTTGCTCCTTAATTTTTGTACCCATCCACCATATTTCTACCCATCCATATTTGTTTTTACCCGTCCAAATGATGGATGGATGGTCTCTACATAAAGCTATGGATGGGATGTTAGCCCCAGAACAGGCCCAAAAATACAGGCGCACGATGGGATTTTATTGGGAGATTAGCCCTAAGCACATGGGATTTTATAATATGATAGCATTTTGGGGGCAGCATGACTAATGAAAGACAGTAAAACATACAAGCTATGCACAAGTGACACACAAAACATAAAACTGAGAAACTGAACACAAAGCTTTGCAGTGCAGCATTGCATGGCGTTCGAGAAAGTACAGTAATAATTACCCTGAGATGTCGGGTGAATGTGAACATGTTCAAGCGGACTGATTTGTTTTGATACGTCCCAGCGAATCCCTGCAATAAACAAAGGAATCTTGGTCTTTCTTCAACATCTCATCTCCTGGTTAAAGCCGCTTCGTCTGGGGTTTAGCTCATCATGAATGCAGCTCTTTGCTGGCCAAATGGCCCTGCAACTATTCGCCTGCCAGTTGGTCGAATGCAACAATTCGTCTACTACAACATTTGCTGTGACACAATAATTCACCTACTACAATATATGGTCTGACTGTAGATAAACCAGTTTTCATGTCCCAATGACAATTTGGATGCTTATTAAGATTTGCTTTCTTTAAATAAAGTATTTAAACTGCACTGATGTAGTACAGTTGGAGGAGAGAAAGGAAAAGTAAAAGATGATATAGAAAGTAACAGGTTACTATTACTTCTGGAAAACATTCATTTAAATTTATATGAAGAGGTTCTTCTAACTGGATGGTTTGAGTTGATATCCATCTTAAGTATTTCACAGACAAGTTACCTTTTTTATCTCGTAATGTTTTGTTTGCTGTCATTGACAGAAGGGGAAGATAAACTGAAAGAAAGAGAACATGTCAAAGAATGGACCATAACATTGATAAAGGGAAAGATGGAACAATAGAGGGATGGCTAATGTCACTAAGAAAACTGTAAACACATCAGCAAAGGCATGGTGGTACTTCAGTGAATCCAAAGTTATCTGAAACTACACCAAGAAACACAGATGAATATGGGAAAAACCTTGCAAGTCCTCCAAGAAATCACTGGTAGACCAAAAGACAAAGTAGAACCCCAGAAGATTTGCAAAGGGGCATATTTTATAACATACAAGAAGTTTACTGCCAGGACAAGGAGAAAGAACACCTATTTAAATGAATACTTCACACTCGCACACTGAGCGTCTATTAGGGACTATACAGTATTTCCAATACACTGATCATCTTTAATATTAAATGTGTTGCATGGACTACTACATATGTCTATGAACTATGAGTCACTTGATGTTTTTAAATAGCACCCATTCAAAAATGTCTTATAAAGTCATAATGATAAATTCCGCCAGGGCACAGGAGATACACTAAAACATCCACAGTAATACAAGTTACATAAGTATTCAGATGGTGGCATCCCTTCCATTCATTGTCCAAGGTAGAAACATTTGACTGTTTCTCAAAGAAACGGGCATCATTTATGTACTTTTTTATATCGTCAACATAAATTATATTAGTCTGTTTCTTGTAGCTAGATATCTAACTGACATGCCAATATTTCAACTTAATAAATATGTCCATCACCTGGAAGTAAGCAGAAGTAAGCAGAGTCGACACGATCAATGTAGATACACACGCATAGTTGAACCACAAGAGTCAAACTTTTGAAATTTATTGAATACAGAAACTGTATATAAAATGCAGATAAACCAGTTTCCACGTCCCAATGACAATTTGAACACTTATAATAAGATTTGCTTTCTTGAAATAAAGTATTTAAACAGCACTGGTGTAGTAAAGTTGGAGGAGAGAAAGGAAAAGTAAAAGATGATATAGAAAGTAGATTACTATTACTTCTGGAAAACATTCGTTCAAATTTATATGAAGAGGTTCTTCTAACTGGATGGTTTGAGTTGATATCCATCTTAAGTATTTCACAGACAAGTTACCTTTTTTATCTCGTAATGTTTTGTTTGCTGTCATTGACAGAAGAGGAAGATAAACTGAAAGAAAGAGAACATGTCAAAGAATGGACCATAACATTGATAAAGGGAAAGATGGAACAAAAGAGGGATGGCTAATGTCACTAAGAAAACTGTAAACACAACAGCAAAGGCATGGTGGTACTTCAGTGAAGCCAAAGTTATCTGAAACTACACCAAGAAACACAGGTGAATATGGGAAAAACCTTGCAAGTCCTCCAAGAAATCACTGGTAGACCAAAAGACAAAGTAGAACCCCAGAAGATTTGTAAAAGAGCATATTCTATAACTGAAACGGTTTTCCTAATTTTAATACTCTTATAATATATAAACACAAACAACTTGTCATGTTCAGAATGTTTATTACTACCGAGCTTTCTATATATACGTGTCTACAGTTCTAACCCTAGCTTAGACTGGTTCACTATAGAGGGTATTCACGTGACGTCACCAACCGGATGCGCGGCCATTGTGGCGGTACCAACCACATAAACAACCCGCCAGCAGTGCCTGTTGTCCGTGCGTACTGAACTGATATAAGTTTGCGAAGTTTGCAAGGAATTATCGACTCGACGGCGGAGATAGTGGTTGTCAAACCTAAACCAGGATTTCACTGGCAAAAACATCAGCAATGTCAGACAGAGTGTGTTCTGATCATTTTCTGTCAGGTAGGTGAATAAGTTACTGTTCTTTTTCACATGTCAGTGTCAAATATATTAATTAACTGTCGAGTTTGAACGTTGAATTTTATTGTAAACATCCAACCACGTCCCCTGCTGCCTACTCTGGTGTTGCGGCGGGGCTGTAGCCGCGTAGACGGTGTAGCCTGTCTCTGGGCCTAGCATAGCCTAATAACCCAGTTACAGGCTTACGTTGTAATATGTCATTATTATATTATAGCATCCTGTGGTTTATGTTGTCGACAGAAGACGTAATCTGTCACATGTTATGTAAGCCTTATTTGAATAAAAAGTAATTATTTTAATGTAGTAGGCTGACCAAGCAACATTAAAAAAAAATATTAGATAAGGCAGGAATAAAAAACTATTTATACTAATTACGTTTTGAGTGTTGTACATTACAGCAGTAGTATCATCATTTATTTTTAAGGAGACTACAGTGTACTCAATGTTCATTATTAAATTATACATCATATTTTACAGGGAAACCAGCTTCACTGTACGATGAAACCAATCCGGACTGGGCACCCACTGTTAAGATGGGCCACGAAAAATTGACATCTCCAGACATGCAACAGAAGCGACACAAGAGAGTGGAAAAGTGGGAAGTGAAGAAACAAGCAAGTGCTGCTGCTCAGTCCTTGCTACTATTGCAACATGTGGACGATGGTGCCTCATCAGCAAATCCAGAGGAAGATCTGTCTGTGGGTACACAAACAGACATAGACAGCACCCTTATGGGGGGGATTAACAACGAGCTAAAAGACCTAAGGGCAGAAAACATTGACTTGAAACAGCAAGCTGCTGTGTCAGAACTGACCCTAAACAATTTGGAAGGGAAAGATGACAAAGTGAAATATTTGACAGGTCTGTCATCTTTTGTTGTCCTGTCCACCCTGTTCAGTTATATTCTGCCATATTTACCAAAGAAAAAACCACTGTAAGTAGGATTTTTAGCAATGTTATTGATGTATTCTACATAAGAACAAAACCATTTGTGTTCTGGCCTGAGTGAGATGAACTGCAAAAGACAATGCCAATCCAATTTCGGAATATTTTGGGGAAAAAGTTGCTGTAATCATAGACTGCTTTGAAATTTTTATCGAAAGACCCTCAAACCTCATGGCCAGAGCACAAACATGGTCTTCTTACAAGCACCACAACACAGTAAAGTTTTTGATGGGCATAACACCACAGGGTGCAATTTCTTTCATTTCAAAGGGTTGGGGTGGTCGAGTGACTGATAAACATATAACAGAGCACTGTGGGTTTCTAAATTACATTCTTCCAGGTGATGTAGCCTTAGCCGACAGAGGCTTTGATATTCAAGATAATGTCGGTAGCCAATGTGCAGAAGTTAAAATCACAGCATTCACCAGGGGGAAAGACCAGTTATCCCCTCTTGAAATAGAAATGACACGAAAGATTGCTAACTGCCGCATCCATGTTGAGCGTGTCATAGGGGGTGTTCGACAGAAATTTACTGTACTTGGTAGCACCTTACCAATTGACTATTTAATAACTAAAGATGAAACCGACATGATAATGGTTGATAAAATGTGCCATGTTTGTTGTGCTCTAACAAACTGCTGCGAACCAATAGTCTCGTTTGACTGAGAATCGTCTCATTTGACTGATATTTTTCCTTAGTGAGTGCATGCACACAATTGTTTAAAGAGCACTCTTGCATTGATATCTATACAAATATCACAAATGAAAGTTAAATATTTACAATAATTTCAATGTTTTATTCGTTTTTACAAATAGGCAGTCAATTGTTTGTGTAATTGTAAAACATGACCTGTTCTTTATACATGTTCTTCTGTATCAACAGCGAATAGTTTGTGAAGTTATAAAACATGGCATGGCATGTTTACCTATCTTTTATATCACACGAATATATATAAAATGTTCATTTTATTTTCTGGTAAATAAATGTGTGCAACATGATTTTTCACTTTGCAGTTGTTTTCTTACTACGCTTGAATTGTGGAAGCTTCCTACAATCTGGACAATACCATATTTGGCATATTTTATTTTATTATGTATAGCATTATTTAATTTATCTAGATGTAGAAAATGAATAGTTAACTCATATTTGTTCAGTGGAATATTATGATTTATTTATTTCTTTAGTTACTAAAACCTATTTGCACACAATCATGACATTTACAATGTGAAACTTTTATTAACGACCTGAACTGAGTTTTACATTTTAGATTTTACATGAGACTTATAGCCAACCCTGGATCACAAGCAGTCAACTTAATCAGTTAATAAGTTATAATTACATTCAAAGAAACAAATATCATAAAATAAGCTAGTTGTAGGATTTGCATCACACTGCTACAAACAATTACATACACACACAAGTCATAGACATAGTTTAACTTTAAACATTCTGGCTGTCACAACACAGTAGTCTTCTTTCAGGTCAGGCACAGCTGTTTCTCCCTGACCCTGACCCATCCGCAAACAAACTGATTGTATGGGTCTAAAGTCTAGCTATGCTCGTAAATCCTCCATTGTATATGGACTCGGCAAAAACACGAGGTAGTTCATGATGTCGACGGCAGAAGTGACACATCGTCAGTCCAGTCTGACTGTTCGAATGCATACGGATCCCGGTTTCCTATCAGACTTAATTTCGCATCATATCGGACCCTGTCTGAACTATCCAACGTATCACGATAACTAGACGCCATAACACTCTCTTTGTTAGCTTCTATGTCACGAAAATGGTATAATTTAACTGCTATACAAGAAAATGATCGGACGACACGCGCCTAATGCAGCTTGTTGTTGCGGTTGCTATCGCCAACATGGCCGCACATCCGGGAGTAGGCGCTTTTCGTGACGTCAGTGCATACCCTCTATAATTACTGGCAGCGCCCAGTACTCTATATGCTAATTATGCTAATGGGTACCACCCCTAAAGTCCAGAGGTTGCTGTTAGGCAGCGTGTCCAAATATACCCTCCCTGCTGGGATCAGCTGGGTATCTCGTGACATCCCTTTTATTATTTTTATTTTTTATTATTTTCTGTTAGGATTCACGTCTCATTAATGAGTTGTTGTGTGGCGTAGGGTCAACACAATCTAATACATTCACATCTCATCAATGAGCAATAGTGGCGGCTTAATGTCAACACGATTTCGCAGTGTCATGCGTCTTGAACTGAGCTCGTCTCGCCTCGGCGTATCGCTCGGTGTTACTGGCTTGGCTCGACTTTTGTCTCGCCTTGGTGTCCCCCGCGGCGTGTTCAGGCGAGGACACGGCAACATCGGAATGTCAACAACATCTGGTTGTCGTTGACCTGTCTGCTGGGAGATTGGCGCTCAGGTCACCGAATCGCCTCCGACTGGCGTTTGATCATCAGCAATGAGCACCAATTCATTGGTTGCCCTCAGCTGTCGTCCGTTACGCCGATAGTTGTGACCCGCGACCTCCACAATGTAGGACCTTTGTCCTAACACACGTCACGACTTCAAGTGTTGCGTCCAGGCAACTTCATTCGCACTGCCTGTCCAACACGTAACTCTTTCAGCGGCATTGAGTGCGTGTCGTAACGTCGTCAGTATTTCTGCCTTCTTTTTTTTGATTGCGTCGCTGACATTTCTCCCTTGTACTTCTGGTGCAATGAGACTGTTTCAAGTCGGCAACAGTGTCCTAGTGCGGGGTGACATCAGACGTTGCGCTGGCGAACTTTCCAAGCCTTCCGTTGGCATGTTACGCCATTCCAGAATAGCTTTCAGTGGGTCACTTCCACTCAGTTTGGCCTTCTTCAGCAACGATTTTGCTGTTTTCACGGCGTTCTCCGCTTTCCCGTTGCTTTGCGCGTAATGCGGGCTTGATGTCACATGTTAAAAACTCCATTCACGAGCAAATTTTGCAAATTCCTGTGACGCAAACTGTGATCCATTGTCGCTGACAATTTTCACTGGAATCCCATATCGCGTGAAGTGTGGTCGCAACCCGTTGACAACAGCCTGTGTCGTTATCTTCTTCAGCTCATTGATTTCAAAGAAATTGCGGTAGTAATCAACCAGTATGATGTACTGGTGTCCATCGAGCTCAAACAAATCTGTTGCCACCTTGGCCCATGGCAGGTGGAGGAACTCATGTGTTTGCAGCTTCTCGCGACACTGTTCCGGCCTGTGTGCGTTGCAAACGTCGCACTTGCTGACGTGGTCTTTCACTTCAGCGTTCATACCGGGCCAATAGATGACTTCGCGCGCCCTGCGCTGGCATCCTTCTACACCAATATGTCCCTGGTGTATTTGTTTTATAATTCCCGCTCGCATCATACGGGGGATTACTAGCCTGTCGCCTTTAAAGAACAGTCCATCTTCAGCTAACAGTTCGTCTTTGAACTGCAAGTACAGCTTTAGTACTTCATTTCTAGTACTCACGGCTGGCCACCCTGTCTTGATGGCCTTCTCGAGCTCCTGCAGCACTGCGTCATTCCTAGTGGCATGTTGCAGCTCGATCAGCTTCTGTTCGGGCAACATCATGTTGTCACTGAACATCCTCTCTTCCGAGTCGTCCACTTTATTGACAGCACTGTCAATATCTCGTTTCGTTTCTGTGTTGTACGCTCGGCTCAACGTATCGGCCACATACATCTCCGATCCTTTCTTGTACCTCACTTCAAGTGGGTACTTCTGCAGTCGCAGTCTCATGCGCTGCAAACGTTTCGGTGCCATATGTATTTCTTTCTTGAAAATACTTTCAAGCGGCTTGTGGTCTGTTTCTACGTGAACTACATTCTTTCCATAGATGTAGTCGTTGAATCTCTCACACGCGAACACTATCGCCAACAGTTCCTTCTCGATCTGAGCATAGTTCTGTTCGGTGTCTGTCATGGCTCTGCTTGCGTAGCTTATCGGCTGGCTATCTTGCATGAGCGCAGCTCCCAGGCCCGTCTGCCTGAATCGTTACGCTTTTAGCCATGTCGTAGTAACGCAGCACTGGGCGTTACTGAGCTTCACGTGTATCGCACGCACAGCTTTTGTGTGCGACTCATTCCATGTGAACTCGCTGTCCTTGCGAGTCAGTTCTCGCAACGGAGCTGTGAGGTCGGTCAATCCCTTCACAAACTTGCCTAGGTACTGTGCTGTACCTATGAGACGTCGCACTCCTTCGACGTCGGTGGGCATCGGCATGTCGAGTATAGCTTCGACTTTCCTCGGGTCAAGTTTCATGCCTTCGTCTGTCAGCAGACAGCCCACGAAACTGACTTCCTGTAGCTTGTAGCGTACCTTTTCTGCGTTGAGAACCAGGTTTCTCTCACGTCATCTGTTGAGGAACGCTTGCAGATTTGCATCGTGTTCGGCGTCATCTTTCCCTGTGATGAGGAAATCGTCTGCGATTACCTCGATACCATCCAAGTCTTCGATGATCTCGTGCATCTTTCTCTGCCAGACTTCCAGTGCGCTGGAAATGCCAAACGGCATATGCTTCCATCTGTAGCGTCCGAATGGTGTGTTGAACGTTGTGAGTCGACTTGATTCATCGTCCAATTCTACCTGCCAAAACCCATTTTTGGCGTCTACGACAGTGAATACACGCGCACCACCGAGTCGTGTGGCAATCTCTTTTATCGTTGGCATTTGATAATGCTCTCGTCTGATTGCTCGATTTAGATCCCATGGATCCATGCAGATGCGCAGTTTCCTTAGCTTTGACACAAGCAGCAAGCTGGAAACCCTGACAGGCGCGATGATGTCATCGTTGACCATCTCACGCAGCTCATGTTTCAGCTTGTCTCTTAGTGCCACTGGCACTCGTCGAGGGGCGTGTACAACTGGATGACGTCTCTGTCAATCTCGATGTGGCACTGGCCTGGTAATTTTCCTAGTCCCTGGAAAACATCTGCATATTTGTGCTGTATGTCAGTTGCTTCAAAGCACGGCGTCGTCGTTGCCTGCTTAGCCTCAAGTTTGTTTATACTCGAGGGCTTCGGCAAGTCTTCAAACGGCCGGCGAGTCTTCAAACGGCCGAATGGAGTCCATATCCATCCACTTGATCGCATCGATGCCAAGACATGCCTGGCGGCTCAGCAGTGGCTGATGGTGTTTACCGCTCATCACTTTGAAGTGCAGATTGTGTTTACGGCCATTTCTGCGTACTTGAAGTGTTGTGATCGCCATCACTTTAACTTTCTTCCCACCATACACAGTCAGTGTGTCTGAAACTCGTGTGAGTTTCTTCAGGTTAGTGTCTCCAGTAGCTAACTTGTAATCACTTAGTGGCAAGATGTTACACTGTGATCCAGTATCGCACTCAAACTTCACTCTGTGCGACCCGATGCCAAGCGTGATGTAGCCTGGCTCTGTCTGCCGTCTGTTCACACAGTTTACCGTGTGCTGAGTAGCTGAATCATCTTTCAGACTACTCACACCGGATTGTTCTGTCTCGACTGTTTTGACGTCTCTTCTGGCTTTCAGTTTTCGACACTTGGCGGCGAAATGGTTTAGTCCCTGACAGACTCTGCATTTCCTTCCCCAAGCTGGACATTTGCCTCTATCGTATGTCTTCCCACAAAATGAACAGTTCACAACTATACCTGTTGTTGCGCGTCTTGTTTCTCTAGGTCTTATTCATTCTGCCTCGTTACCACGCTTTCTCCACTGTTTCGTTCTTGTGCCTTTTCTCATCGCGTGCACGTCCGTGTCACCGATGGAATTGTAACTGTGCGTATTCACATTACGATTAAGCTGAGCGGACGGCGGAGGCGTAGCCATCTTCTTGTCCCTCACTTAACCGGAGTCTAGGTGGTCTGTTATCAGGCGCACTGTTGACACAATCCCGCTGAGCGTGTATTCAGCGATCCAAATTGCGTAATCCATTCAACAGGGAGCTGTAGTTCACTTCTTGACACCATGTAACGGTATTGCTTGTTTTAATACTCTTATGATATATAAACATAAACACAAACAACTCGTCATGTTCAGAATGTTTATTACTACCGAGCTTTCTATATATACGTGTCTACTGTTCTAACCCTAGCCTAGACTGGTTCACTATAATTACTGGCAGCGCCCACTACTCTATATGCTAATTACAGTCCGAGTGGGTACCACCCCCTAAAGTCCAGAGGTTGCTGTTAGGCAGCGTGTCCAAATATACCCTCCCTGCTGGGGTCAGCTCGGTATCTCGTGACAATAACATACAAGACGTTTACTGCCAAGATGAGGAGAAAGAAAACCTAACCTAGGAACCTACGTCATCATTTGAATTGAACCAGCCAATGCAGGGCCTTGGGTTGTGTTTTGCTATTCATGTGACTAGACCTGGTTAATATGTAAATGCATTGTTAATTCAGCTGATTTAATAATTCATTAATTAGAAATAATTGATTCAAAAATTCAAAAGACATTATTGTCCATTTAAAACAATTGACATATACAGTTGATAAGACACATTAAAATAATAATAATACTAATCAGCACTAAAACTGGTAGATTAGACTATTTTCAAGATATTGCCACTTTATCACCCTTGCACGCCAGTTGTTGCTGCAGCTGATTACATCAGTTCCAGCTCTTCTCTACATGTGGCTCCTCTTTTAATGTCAACCAATGAAATCGCCAATAAGGAATGTGGTCGGCCTCCGGTCATGTGATATAATATTTTGGGTGATTTCAGCCACACACTGCTATTGGGATTCCCATCAGTCGTGTGTCTGTCTTCAAATTGGGGCAGGTATTTGCACTGTTCCCACGGCTGACACAGTAGCGACTGGTGAAGTCAATTGCTGATTGTATAGTTCGACTCCGCTCAATCCCAGCTTTACAGAGATGATCAGCCAGGGGTTTAGTAGCGATGTAACGACCTCGGCCTCATGTGAAACCTTGCAGGAAGATACCCAGAGTGCAATAGGCTGACACACCTGTGCTGACTCACATAAATGTGTGGATCTCCTGGACACCTGCCATGGACTGTGACTGCAAGCATACTACCACTGTGCAGAAGACCTATCAGTCTTGTGCCGTGGAAGTATAAGCTACTTAGAAATGTTACAAGTAAACAATGGTAAACCGACCATGAAATGCAAAGAAAACATTCAGCTAAACAGTACGTTTTCGTATTTTCCATCAAAAAAATTCAAAGGGGGTAGATAACATCAGAGGGGTTATCTGTTGATGACAGGACAAGAAAGCCATCATAGCTATAGAATCTAGATGCACTGTCTCGGGAGAGTATAATAGTATAGATCTTTATGTGCATAGCTAATTCTTTTCTTCTATAAATTGTATTAACATTTATTATATCAGTGCTTTGCAGACATTTTGGGTGATTGTATATGGCAACTCACCAGCATATGCACATGTTGTTTATTTTGTAAACAAATTAACTATGGCTGTACATCTGACAACCCTACACCACTTTAGTTGACACTGTTTCCATGACGACTACATCATACCTCCTTAGAGTTGTAATGTGAACTGTGTATACATAATTTCAAATTCTATAATTATTATTTTCGCTCAGTGGCTCCATATCCGATCTCAATATATTTCTTAACCCCCACTTGGGCCGCCCTGGTAAGCACAAAAATACCGTATATCTGTAAGTAGTTAGTATATGAAACAGCTTAGGTGATGTATAAGTCGAACAGTTCCACAGGGTATTCTTATGACATACATCATCATGTCTAACACATACAACAGTATGCAATGTATACATGCTTTTTGTGTTATCCCAACTCGATCATGTTAGTGATGTTACCATGCATAATGTTGCGAATGATCTACGAATGCTAAGGTAGTATTGCAAGTTTACTTACACCGACTGTGTGTCTGTAATACCCCGTTCACACTAGCAAATTTAATCCGGTGCAAAACCGGTTTTGCTCCCCTTAACCGTTCACACTACAAAATCTAAACTGGATCAGTGAGTTGAACGGGATTAAACTAATCCACCTCCTTGAGGTGGTTTCGAACCGGTTTAGTTTTGAACCGGTTCAGATTGCTAGTGTGAACACAAAGGGAATTAACACCAAGTAGCACTAACTTTGACCTAATTAATGCCACATGTTGAGGCCGGTGATGGTTGGTCAGTCTGGGCTCTTAGCATCACTTGACCTAATTAATGCCCCGCCCAGTTGCACCCCTAAGTCATTAATCAAAATAAACCAATTAGTGTATAGAAACTACCCCCACTCTGGCTTCTGTAGTGTGAACGGGTCGAGTTTTTGAACCGGCTCAGTTAATGCGCATTAACTAAGCCGGTTCGAAGCCTGTTTGTAGTGTGAATGGGGTATTAGATAGGTGGACAGACACATACATAGGCAGACAGACAGACAAATATATGGCCATATATAGACAAACACACTTTGCAGCAATCAACATAATGGTAATCACAACTCAACGAAACATACTATTTGGCATGGGGTGAGAACAGTTTTTAGTAAAAGGTACGAAAGTAACCCTCTTGTGAAGCTAAGAAACAATTACAAGTAAAATTAATTCCTCTATATTGCACTAACCTGACCCAGGCTTGTCAAGGTTCAGATGCTCCCAGCGTTTCTGCAGTGTGATGAACAATATGTCAAATTCGGCATTCGTGAAGCCGCATTGACCACCGGCTAGTTTGCACCTCCTGAACAGAGAGGTTTACTGGTGACAGCTGGGTGGACAAATATCTGAGAGGGGTGGGTGCAGACACTTGTTATTACCCTCTGCACTGCTGCACATGTATGTGCTTGTATATAATTGTAGTGAATAAAATCAATCAACAAAGCCAGTCTACTCTCTTTGTCTGTCTACTTTTAATTTCAATCTTATTTTCCAATACAATAGTAGGGGTATACATTTTTATACATATTTTTTTTCTATTTATGTTCTATATATATATATATATATACACATATATATATATATTATATATATATATATATTTATAATTATTATTATTTACTTATATTAAAATCCAGGGCTCTTATGTTTTTATTTTTTGTATAAACGATATAATATGAATATAACATGAGTTGATTTTCAAATGTCTTAAATATCAGAGGAACCTTTCTCCCACCTTTTTTAATAAAAAATATTATCATTATTGTTATATTAATGCATTCTAATGTATATTAGCCACAATTTTCATTGTTTATTTATTTTATTATGCGTTGTATATGTCTGTATATGTCCAAGGTCCACAATGTAGACAAGTGCATGCACTTTCTTGTGTTATCCTTATATATTATGTACTCTGTATCAAATGCATGTATATACAAGATTACATTTTTATATTGAATAAACCAACCACAAAATGGCTAAAGAATATGTGATAAGGAATAGAAAATACATGCAACATTGTGTTAAATTCACTAACATCTAGTATGAAGCTTAAAATAAGTATAACCCTTAACAAATGAGGAATTATAAAAATAAAGGCATTATGTTTCATCCATGAGGTCAATCGTGAACTACTGAACATTCAAGGCCTGGGAAACAGCACCAAGGAGGAAAAGCTATATATTTACCTATATATTTATATATGCCGACTGTTAAATGCAATACAATGCTAATGTGGAGGCTTAGTAATAATGAACTTTAGTCAGACACTGGAGTCATGTTCAATAGTGTGTAGTCTTAAATAAAAAACACGCCACAATAAAACAATCTAATATTACGTATACATAAATAAAAGTTAGTGATGTAAATTCAGCTTGAGAAGTTTTCTTTTAAAAAGATATTATGATTACATTACAAATTACAAAATAATGTGAGACGAATATACCAATATTGTAAATGATTTTTTTTTAAATTAAGCAAATGTAATATATACAATATATTAGTGAATAAATAATGATTAAAATGATATAATAGACACCTGGTGAATGTGCGGAAGGCAGTTGTGCCCATCCTCAGGCAGTGTCTTACTCCCAGACTGTCAACAAAGATGCTGGCAATCGCGTCGAGTATAAACAGGTCGTCGTAGAAGTGGTTGTCATGGGGAAACACAAGCTCCAGGGCCTCATAGGAGGGGCCACTACGCACTGATGACATCGGGCCTTCAACCAACTTGCCCCAGCTATCCCACGATGCCTTCTTGGCTAATCTATTTGTGTGAGACAGATACAAGGTGTTTTAATACAAGTACTCATATATTATTATTATTCTTGTTCTTTGTGTAACTATTTGGTATACTAACTGATACTGATACATTTCAACATAAGGACTAATGCAGGAAAGTATTTTTGCAATAATATTTTTTCTTCAGAGATTGGTATATTTAGGCTATATGCAATGTATCCTGGGCAAACATGCAGTTATCTATATAGCACACAAGACAATTTAACCTAACATTAAAGGACAAAAAAAGGCTACGGTTTCGTGTCATACACCTAATAGAGTTTATACAAAGTAACAATTTCTACATATACTCAATTTTTTAACGTCAGCGGTTTACTCTGAATGTGACTTTAAAGTCTAAAATTCTAACGAAATCCACGATGGTCTAGACGCCGCCATAGGTGAAGGGTTAACTTGGCTTGGCCATTCAGCGCGCGGCATTCTATATCTCTGTCAGCTTCAGGCGACGTTGTTAAGGGTCAACAACTTCGAGTCTTCGACAGTTCGTTCAGTTGGCGTGACATCTAGCAGCTGCTTATAGACGTATATCTAAATCTGTGGTTAAATCTATGGTAAACTTTAGTAATTATGCCTTCGTGTTTGGCATACGGTTGCAATAATAGTTGAAACAACCGGTAGTATTGAAGCAATGGATTCACATTGGTGATTTGCGGGCGTACTGTTTGGAATCCCTCCAGTCCAAGTACAGTTCAATTTGCGCGGTCCATTTTGAGGAGAAATGCTTTGATGTAGACATGTATCATCAGTTGATGGGATGATTTCAGCGATAACAATAATAGACAACTTTATATTTACCGTCATCAGCATGTTACGCGCATTGCCGAGTTGCAGCCATTTCATGATAACAGCCAAACCCCATGCAGGGAATCTACGTGGAGAGCGCCTCGATCACCGTCGTGACGTCATTCTTCATCTAAGATGGGGTAGCGCATAGTATTTGGATGGCTGGGTGTTAAAAAATATTTTTCTGGTAAACCGCTGGCGTTAATAAATTGAGTATATGTGGAAATTGTTACTTTATATTAACTCTATTAGGTGTATGCCACGAAACAGTTAACTTTTTTTGTCCTTTAACAAGAATAACTAACTAGGAGCAACGGAGCTGAACAAAAAATTTGCTTTTATTGTTAAGTTTTAGCTTAATATAATAACTTTAATTGGATATTTTCTAATTTTAAAGACTATTTTAGTTATATATGTTATATTACCTCTACATAATAATTTTGAATAGATAATTTCTCTTTATATAGAACATTTTAGATACTATTTCTTTACTTTATTTATTGTATTCCATTTTATTGTGTGCCCAAACACCAAAACACGTTTCAATTTGCAATAAAATGTGCATGGCAAAAATGGCCAAAAAACTGTATCTAATCTAATATTCCTTGAAATAAAAAAATGGATATATCGTGTTCTCCCCCCCCCCCAACCCCTTCCTATATGGTTGACCCGTCCACCCGTCATTTGGATTTGGACGGATAAAAATGAATACAGACAAGTAGAAATACGGGAGGTGGACGGGTAAAAAAGATCTTCCAAAACCATAGATATTCTTAGTCATGCCTTGAAAGTGTGTAAATGGTGTCATATGTTTGTTTGTAGCACATTTCAGGTCATCAGGCACATTTAAAAGTCTGTAAACTGGCTTAACAGTTAACATCCATGTGTCCACCGAAACATGTGTGACTGGCAATAATTTTATCCTGCATAAAGCCCTTATGGTTGACCTACCTCAATGCGTCCGGACCCTCAGTGACCAGTAGGAGAGTGTCGTGAACGAGAGGTTTCTTGATCTCGGCGTCCACTTGGCTGTAGATACACTCACAGATCCCAGGCACCACCTCACGCTCGTAGTCGATGCGCAGACTGGGGTTAGAGTTCACCTCCAACAACATTGGCTTCCCATCATCCAAAAGCAATACATCAAAGCCCAGGATCTGCAACATTTTATGGCCAATTAGTTCATTATTATGCAGAGAATGCTTAACCTTTTAATCTTTTCTTTTATCTGTTGGTTTGGAAACGTCAGTCAGAAAGACAAGAATACTTTGCAGTGCATTATAAATATCAGTAGTAAAATGACCAGTTAAAAATAATTCACTCTCACTACCCTGTGTGAAATGCAGGTACTCCAAAAGCTACTCAAATTATAAATGACAATACTCGTATTTTAAATGACGAATTGTCCAGAACACCTCTGACATTTCCACGAGAGACACACACTATTCAATATTGTATGCTGTATTTATTATTTGTGATGCGTCGACCACAAATACAGATATAATTATTATAATATATATTAGGCTTTTTATTTTAATGGCTCCAAGATCTCGTTGTGTTGTAAGAAACTAACTTGCTCTGAAACTTAGTATTTGAAATGTATGGCATTTCAACCCATCATCATGACCAAGATCTATAGATTATGAGTTGAAATTTTGTACGTTTCAAATACTATGCTCCAAAGGAAGTTAATTTTTTATATTACAACATAAAGAATGGTAAGTTATCATTTACTTGTAAATATAGCTGTATGCGCACCATTAGTATCATGTATGGGTAAAGTGTTAATTTGAAGCAATACAAACAATCATAATAATTTATCATATCACAATTTTACGTATGCATAGAATTGTCAAATTTGCCAATAAACAAATAGATGCTAAGTAGCTTTGAGCTATTGTTGTTTAAGTTATATGAAGGATACCAGGGTAAACACAATGTAAATTATTTTTCATTTTGAGATAAATCACTTTTGTTTTCATCATCAAAGTTTAAAAAATTATACATTAATTTGGTGAATACTGTATTAAAAACACAAAATCACAGAGATTGGTAACAGTCTGAAATATATTTTGCAGATCTTCTTAACAAAGTGTGATATTAAATTACCTTTTTACCAAACCACAGTATAATCATGTAGTGTGTCCCCTCACTCTGGATAGCTGTGACTTTACCTAAACAATTGTTTTTACTTGATTTGAGCTAAATATCTAAAATGGCATTATCATGTTTCATTTTGAAACCCTTACATATGAAAAAGTAAGTTGTCGGATGACAAGATTTTTGACCACTTGAGTTAATCATTTAGCATTAACTTGAACATGATTTATGACTGTCTAAATCAAACGAGGGAGAATTTTAAAATATAAATTATACATGTATTATACACACCTCACACTAGAAGAAAGTATATTCCAAAAAGTAGTACAAATTTAGCAGCTTCAAAAAAACCTTGTCCAAATATTAGTATGAAATAAAAACTATATGATCAAAACTGAACAGGTTTTCTTACTGTAATAAGCAACGAATGTAGATACAATGGTTGCTTACAGGAATGTGCTTTGTAGGTACCTGCAAAGACCTTAAAGCGACATGGTCCGTTCGTGGCTTTTTATTTGTATTGCAAAATCATGTTAATCAGTATAAGTTATAACCATTGTAGCATCCTGACCGCCAATATATGTTTTATCGAAACAGAACTGACTTTGTAATGTTAAACGTCGAATGTTGATATACGCTGTCACTCAAATCGCCGCAAGTGACACCCACCCTTTGACCTTTACCAACTGGGAGCTGTGCACCTGGCTGGGTGTGGCGTTATTGGTGTCAACTTGTGTTCACGTGATACTGCATCGCGTGATCATGCATTTCCTTCTAGGCTTTTAGTCACGCCTACAACGGTTTCGAAAACGCCTCGTGGTCGATGTGTAAACAGAGTTAAGCACCCCTTACTGTGTCTATTTTCAACTCCTAAATGGTACATGAAAACATATTTTGACTGGCTTTAGACTATAATAGGTATAATTTATACCATATAACATGATTTTGCAATAAAAATAAAAAGTCACGAATGGACCATGTCGGTTTAAAGATGATATGATGTCAGACCGGAAGCCAATGACTGAATGGGGGCATTACTCTCCAAAGTTAACAGCTAGAGAACCCACCTGGAAACAGGATGGCATGGACTGCCCAAGTGGCACTTCGGATCGATAATAGACTTTCAGGTCAGGCATAATCGCAATCATTGTCTTGACAACCAGTTGCTCAATTTCGAAGCACATCTGCCTGACATCGTATCCCAATTCTTTGAGGAATGCCATCACGCTGCTCATCGTACGCTTTGAGCCATCCTCGCTCGACTCCGTGTGCTGGTAACTGTCACTCTTCTTGTTGAGCGAATAGTTTGTCAGATGCATATACGTCTTGGAAAGATTGCGCTGTGTTGGCGGCTCATACGGCACTGTGCAGAATCGAGCGAGACCTTCGCGCGATATGTAAATCTGGAGCGGGTCAAGACAGGTGATTACGACATACACGCGCAGGTCAAACTTGAAGTTGTCAAGCAGCAAGGGGGAACTGAGGTACTCCTGGACGACGTACGAACGCTGGTTGAAGATGAAGTTCTTCGGGTTGGATATGAGGTATATGCCCTCACCCTGACACCCTTCATCGGGCTTTACGATGAACACTGCCTTTTTGCCATCGCTGTTTAGCTTTCGGGAGGCACTGATGAATTCTGAGAGCTGCTGTGGCAGATACCACTGCTGAGGATGGAAGTCATACGCTTCGGGAAACAACTCTTGCATAACATCAAGTGTCCGTCCAAGGTTCACTTTCCGTAGTACCTCTACCATTCCTGCAACAACACACGGTCACCTCTATCATTCTTGCAACAACAACACGGCCACCTCCATCATTCCAGCACCTCCGAATGGGTTTATCTATATTTATGGTGCTATATAAATGTTCTTATTATAATATTATTATTATTCCTTCAACAATACATGCCCACCTCCACCATTCCTGCAACAACACATGGCCATCTCTATATTTGCTGGGATACATGGCCACCTTCCCCACTGCTGCAACAAGTGTCATGGCCACTCCCACCACCATTCATGCAACAACACCTGGTCACCTCCATAACTGTTCAGTAATACATGGCTGTATACCCCACCATTGCTGTAGCAACACCTGGTCACCTCCATAACTGTTCAGTAATACATGGCTGTATACCCCACCATTGCTGTAGCAACACCTGGTCACTTCCATAACTGCTCAGTAATACATGGCTGTATACCCCACCATTGCTGTAGCAACACCTGGTCACCTCCATAACTGTTCAGTAATACATGGCTGTATACCCCACCATTGCTGTAGCAACACCTGGTCACCTCCATAACTGTTCAGTAATACATGGCTGTATACCCCACCATTGCTGTAGCAACACCTGGTCACCTCCATAACTGTTGCACTAATACATGGTTGTATATTCCACTATTGCTGTAACAACACCTGGTCACCTACATAACTGCTCAGTAATACATGGCTGTATACCCCACCACTGCCGTAGCAACACCTGGTCACCTCATGTGTCCCATTGGCAAATCCATTAACTGAGACTCCACCTCCCAACATTTTAAGGATCCACTTCCCACCATTTTAAGGGTCCACCTCCCACCATTTCAGAATTAACTTTCAACCATTTTAAGACATAGAATCTACCTCTCCTCCCTGTTATCTTAATAGCTCTCATCTACCACCCTGTTCATAAAACATTTTATGCCAAGAATGTATTATAATTCTTGTGTGGTGAGTCTGAGAATTCAGTTTGATGGGGATACAGGAACTATACAAGTGTATCATTAATAAATATTATTACCTGGAAACTTGTTGACCCTCTCCCCTGTTGTTGACTTGTTGGCTTCCTTGAAATGCACATTATTCCACTGTATATTACAACAGCCTTCTCTTTTCCCCCAAGGAAACTGAAATCAATCCCACAATCATGTCTCTATAGTTCAGTATAGTGGTACTCAATACAGCTTTAGATGTTTAATAAGCATACATAAATTGCATCACAATTACATACTTTAAGGTGACAATTACAAACCAATTTACAATCACAATTGGTTTCACAGTAATTGGTAAAACTAACAGGACCATCAAATAAACTAATTGTTAGTGATAGCTGGTTTTGTTTTTTATTCAATACATATAAAAATCATGTAATAATTTCCTATATTAAACATGTCATATATAAGGATGTTACCAACTAAGACGAGAGTATTAAAGTATGGCGGTTTTGTTGGTAAAACTAAAATTGTATAATTTGGACAAAGTATGTTTAACAAGGTTTGTTCATATGTTACATTGTTACAGTTAGGTTTCTCTCATGCAAACCAATTGCAGCAAAACAATGTAGCACTTTAATTTAAAACTAATCAGTGTGTTAACTAATAAATATACTTCTTGAACTTCTTGCAATGTAATTAAATACCTTAATGCACAAAACTGCGTGTTTGTACTATTACATTGTAATGTTGTATAGTCTATAGACGCCTGAAATGACAACCATCCTGATTAGTAACACATATGACGAATAAACACAAATAATACGTGTGCACCTTGATTAGGGTTATGTACAATTGCTTTGAAATAGTAAATGGCCCAATGTGGATTAGCTGGGCCAATTCGTTGTACACAGTAAATCTGTAAGATAGTCATCATGTCTCGCACATAACTTTATTATTATTTATTATATACATTTTTAAAGTCAGTAAGTTGTTTATATAACTTACTTTTCAAACGGTGTTTATTTACATGAATTAATTGCATATTTATTATACAATCACATCCTGTATATTGCTAATTATTTTATCTGTTTTTTGTACAATTTTACATTTATCTAACTTAGATAGCTTTATTTATTTTTTATCTATTCATTTTTTAAACATATTTGAAATTGTATAGGCTACTTAGATGTGCTGATGTATGTACCAATTGTATATGGGTTTTTACCTGACATAAATGTATTCGTGTTCATATAAACCCGCCCCGCTCCAAAGAGTAACTTTACGGTAATCCTAGCAACGATACCCCCCGCAAGGTTCGTCTGCATAGCCATAGGCACTGTTGACTGTTATAGACGTTTAGCGGTTTACAGTTAGACATGCTTCTAACGAAGCAATCTCTCGCTCGCTTACCTCTCGCCATTTCAATTCCTTTAGACACAATCTAAGAACATCTATAGCGTTTCGGGCGTTCGATGTGTCAATGGTCACGGTTGATTTTGCCGCCGAATGTACCGCGCGATAACTGATGTGGAAGTTTCGTCGCATCGGTTTCCGTGCATCTTCGTCTTGGCGTGTTTTCTCCGAGTGTGTTTGCCGTCGGTCCGTCTTTTTGTAGCGCGATTTCACCGGTTTTGTCGTGCTTGTTGTCATGCTTCGAGCACCGATCAACCTCGTCAGTGCGATCGCTTGCGTTTACTTCCCCAACAACGGTCCCATTGCCGAATAATCCACGGTCTAGTGAACCGATTCATAGCGCATTCAAGTGATTACCGTATCATGGCCGCACGAGCCTGGCGCCGCGCGCGCCCTGGTTGGAAGTTGTCGTCTGCTAGCGGCAGACATGAACTGCCACCAGCTGATCGTGATTGCATCCCGTAATAATACACGTATTTTTCCTTGAATTTTCTACTTTTCATACATTTCTACGTTCGAATTGCTACGTATTTCAAATCGGGTAAAAAAAAGTTTAACATGGTCAACGTTTTTTCCCGGAGACGCTACGTCGGATGCCCAGCCCCAGGCAGGTATCGTTCGTCTGGTGTTATGACGTCATAATGACGTAAATTGTTCTATAATTCGTGCAATTTCATAGTCTTAATTTCAGATTATGACAGTATTTTATCCTTCGTTGTAAATGTATAATAGTATATCAATCTTCGGGCTTCAGCAGTCATCGATGACAACACCAGTCTAAGCACCCCTGCAGATCCACTAGCTGGCATTGGCCATTGCGAAACTCACGATAAACTTATTCAATAATATCGCGATTGTCTGTGTTACTGCTATCCTTCACGGGTGACCGGCGAAATTTCAGTTGCCCATGTATATTTTAGTTTGATGAAAAGTGTAAGATATGCCATGGCATCAGTAGTAGGCGTGTAGGCTCGATCTGTTTACTTCCCCTGGCGGAATTTGCAGTATACTAGAGAAGGAGAGAGACACAGTGGCATAGCCAGAGGGGGCATGCCCCCCAATCCCGGAAATAAATTAGATGGTGACGAACGGAGGACCAATAACTGGCTGCCTGGTTCATAGAGTCACAACATACAGTGGGTTTCAGGATGCCTCTAAGATTTCCCTTCCCAATCATACCTTTTCGTAAAACAATTGTCATCATTCAAATAGGATTACGTTAGGAATTCTCCTCTTTTGTCGCAGACTGCAGCATGAGAGTTGACAGAGCAATGAAAATGTCATTATTCCCAATGTGCATGATGGCTAATGACTGTTAAGGATTCAAAATAATAGTTGCCTGGTTACTAGACTAGTGTCAAATTGCATTTTGTTGTTATTATTTTCTTGGCGTCTCTGTCGTCAGTAGTTAGTTGACCATGATTTCCTTTTCTATTGTCTGTTTTCTTCCTCTCACTTTTCAGCTACTACGTTCTCTGTCAGCAGTCTCCAAATCTTCTATCTATCGTTTTTCCATTTCCCCCCACTCTTTCTAGGTCACTTTTAATGCAATCCCCATTGCAATTTCGGTCTTCCTCGCCTCCATTTCCCATCCACATTCTGGGCTTGTGCTCTCATTGCCAGTTTTTCATCTCCCAAGTTTTCAATATGACCAGCCCATGTATAGTACTCCTCACCAATTTCTGCTTAGAATTTTCCTTCACTCCAACCTCCACTCTCATTTCATCCAGTTTCATTTCCATGACACATGATTTGATTGATTTGTACATATTCGGTATAACATTAAGTACTTTTCCCGATACATCATATGATATTAGTTTTTTCCATAACATTGGTCTGTTGATCGAGTCAAATGCCTTACTATAATCAACAAAAGTGCAGAACAATCTTCTATCTTGATGTAAAGGGGTAGAATTGTAGTACAGGTGTAGCATTAAACATTATAATACAGTGGTACAGGCTCCCAAAGGACTAGAGCGGCCGCTATTACATTCTGGGTACTGTAGCTTTCCTGGTAGGGAAACTGGGAGGACGTGGCGTGGGAGTAGCGGTCATCGGTCGGGCCATGCGGGGGCGTAGCGCGTCATCTGTCGGGTCAGGGTTTATAAGCCGGCCTGCGGGTAAGCCACGCAGATGGACAGCGCATGTGGACAGCGACCAAGCACTTAATTGTGCCGGCGTTGTCGCGAAGGAGAGCTGGTAGGGGAGTACCACTAGGTATGTTGATTGTATCACACATCTTCTGAATGTAACTAGTTTGATTAATGCTATTGCTATTAGTTGTATTTTATTTGTATTAGTATTTGTAAACGGTATATTGATATATCATGCGTTCTGGAGTATTTTAAACGGTGTATGGATATATCATGGGTTTTTATAGTTATTCCTTAGTAGTCTGTGTGGATGATAATAGTCTATGAATGATATTGAGGTAACTGCGTTCGTGTACTACGTCAATGTATACGTCAATGTCGTTGTGTCTTTCGGTCACTCTATGTAACCTTAGTTATTGTTTGTTACACCACTAGTAGTCGAGTTGCCACCCTATACTCTACTGTACGGAATCTGGAAATGTTTGGTCGTCTAAGGTTTTTTTGCTGAATCATATAGATTATGTGTCCCTGAACTCAAATCCGTGGGATGGCAATGCGCCATCCTTGGGCAACTCGTGGGAACCACGATAATCCAAGATGGCTGCCGTGATCCTGGTAAATTACAAAATGTATATACTTGTAGGGCCTTAATTATTCGTGAAATACATGTACCAACACATCAGGAATTTAATGTAATCATGTTCTGTGGTCACGTGACACAAATTTAAGATGGCCGCCATTTCTACCGAAAATAGCTCGAAGATTTATTTTCAATTCCTCTTCAGCATTGAACATTCATCATGACTGAGTTCCATGAAGGCTAATTGTTTTACCTTCATGTATATGTATATGACAACAGCTGACAAGAAGCACAAAAAGATTGGGAAATGACACACAAAATGGTATAACTTTAAAAGTATAACGTCAGAGGTACTGAATTATATAATTGCTGATACACACTGAGAACTTGTTTGCAATGGCAAGTTTCATTTGGGCATTGACCCAGTGTACATTATTAACCATTGGTATTTAAACGATAAATCATTCCCATTACGTTCTCATAGAAAATGTTATTCACCCATTCTCTCTAACTCCCCTCTTCCTACGTACTATCACCTTCATCCTCATTATTATGTATAGCTTCATTCTCATCATGTTTGGTGAAATTGTTGAAGCATATGGCTTCGCCAACACAATAACAGTATGGCGTGCAAGACAATCATGCAGAATGACAGCTACATACATGATTGCTGCAAGGTTTCACGACGCTAGATACATTACATGGCATGTGATGGAAATGCAGCATTATGTTGCCAGATGATGCCAAGATGGATCTGTCAGTAGGTGCTCATCTATGTCGTCATAGGCCAGGCATATGGAATTCTTTGTCTGCAGACCAGTTTGGAGAGCAAACATACATCAAGAAGGGTAAGATGCCTGGGGTTTGAAGGGATTAACCATGTCAGAAGACCAAGTGGCCATTTGGGTAGAGTCCTACTCCGTCTGTGTCCATGTCACACTCGCCATAGAGTCATGTATTCAGCTGATGATGAAATGAAGGAGGAGAAACGTAAGGAGGAAGGAGAGAAGAGGCGCATACTCGATACATATGTCTGAGGACAGGGACACAGTCCACTCTCGTCTCTAAACTGAAAGTGGATGATCTTCAGCCACATGCTCCAGACATAGTCATCGTCGATGGCCAACAACTGCTATATGACATTGTTTGGCCATGTGCTGGGTCTGCTTCAGATCTCGCCAACAGCATGAAGGACAGACTCGGTCAGTACCAACCAACAAAAGTGCTGGTAATATTCGATCGCTATAATGACAGGTCAGCAAAAGATCATGAGCGAATCCGGTGTGCGGGTGAAGGGTATGTTAACTACAATATCACAACATCAAGCAAGCTCCCATGCCGCGATGCCATCACGAAGAGCAAAGAGAATAAGAAGGCTCTCGTCAGAGTTCTCTCACATACAATTTGGGCAACAACGTGACGATGGTTGGAAGAGAGGAGAGTATGAACAGCCACGACGAAGCATCAGTTATCTTCTGGAAGCTGTAGAGAATGGTAAGAATATTGTACGAGTGATCAACGATGACACTGACATCTTTGTTCTGCTTATCGTCTAGGTGTGGAGATTGCAGATGACAGCCCGTGTGCAGCTACGTCGATGGTGTGTTGGCCATCCTCAATATCAATGAAAGTGTTTCGCTCCTTGGTGCGAAATCCCTCCAATTGCTCGGTATGCATGGCTTTATCAGGCTGCGATGCTGTGACCTACCCAATTTGGTCATGGCAATGCAACGGCGCTAAAGGTACTGAAGTCCGCCGACCACTCTGGCCTCTACACTGTATTCGGTGAACAGAGTGCTAACCGCCAACAGTTGCTAGAGACTGGACTTTAATTTATTCGCTCGCTCTATGGTGTTGCTGCAGATGAAAGCATGGCTTCTGCCACGTGTGCCCCCTACACCAAAAGGACAAGAGGTAAAGCTGTATGTGTCAAAACTCTTTCACCGATAGACGCTAATTTGGCATATCACATCCGGCGAGCACACTACCAAGTAATGCTCTGGAAGGCAGCAGACCAGCAGATTCGGCCTGCTTTTGACATCGCTGCTTACGGCTGGGAGTTGGTCAGTGGTGCAGGGTGTGTGCCAACTCCACGCATTGCAAGAGGACCAACAGCTCCCCCTGCCCGCATCCACTTTCAGTTTAGAGACGAGAGTGGATTTTGTCCCTGTCCTCAGACATCCATATTCATCAATGATTGGTGCAAGAACAGCGCATAATTCATAGTCAAAAAGAGTTTGAAGTTCGGCTTGTCGGGGCTGCCCTACTGTGATGAGAACACAGAATAGTGATGCCATGTCATAGAGCGTCTTATCACCTATGGCTACTTGGCATTTAATATATTCCATGGTTTTGACTTCTTTTCAGGGGACCGTGGAAACCACAAGGTAATGACGATCTGAAATCAAGGAACATGCTCTCTCCCATCTTGAGGGTTTCCTGGACATTGACAGAAGCATTCACCACTTTGCCATTAATGATGTTATAGAGGCTAGAACTTGTCATTTGAGAGGATGGGAATGCTTCTTCAACTATTCGTAAACACACGTTTCTGTCATTTGTATCGAGTATGCGCCTCTTCCCTCCTTCCTCCTTACGTTTCTCCTCTTTCGTCTCATCATCAGCTGAATACATGGACTCTATGGCGAGTGTGACATGGGCACAGATGGGGTAGAACTCCACCCAAATGGCCACTTGGTCTTCTGACATGGTTAATCCCTTCAAACCCCCAGGCATCTTACCCTTCTTGGTGTATATTTGCTCTCCAAACTGGTCTACAGACTAATAATTCCATATGCCTGGCCTATGACGACATAGATGAGCACCTACTAACAGATCCATCTTGGCATCATCTGGCAACACATGCTGCATTTCCATCACATGCCATGTAATGTATCTAACGTCGGGAAAGCTTGCAGCAGTCATGCATGTGCTGTCATTCTGCAGGATTGTCTTACACGCCATGCTGTTATTGTGTTGGCGAAGCCATGTGCTTCAAATCCTTTCACCAAACATGAGAATGAAGCTAGACATGATAATGATGATGAATGTGATAGTACGGAGGAAGAGGGGAGTTAGAGAGAATGGGTGAATAACCTTTTCTATGAGAACATAATGGGAATGATTTATCGTTTAAATACCAATGGTTAATAATGTACACTTGGTCAATGTCCAAATGAAACTTGCCATTGCAAATACGTTATCAGTGTGTATCAGCAATTATATAATTCAGTACCTCTGACGTTATACTTTTAAACTTGTACCATTTTGTTTGTCATTTCCCAAGCCTTTTGTGCTTCTTGTCAGCTGTAGTCATATACACATACATGAAGGTAAAACTATTAGCCTTCCTGGAACTCAGTCATGATGAATTTTCAATGCTGAAGAGGAACTGAAAATAAATCTTCGAGCTATTTTCGGTTGAAATGGCGGCCATCTTGGATTTGTGTTACATGACCACAGAAAATGATTACATTAAATTCCTGATGTGTTAGTACATGTATTTCACGAATAATTAAGGCCCTACAAGTATATACCAGTACTATGTTCTTGCTCATATGCTAAAACGTAGGAATAGGCACAAAATCGTGGCTCTTGCATATATTTGGTTAAAATGACGGCAATTTTGGATATTACTCGGTTTTCTTGGGCGGGCATCAGTTGAAATACTTCCTTTTACTTCCTGATATGGTAAAACATAGGAATGGACAAAATAAAATCATATTTATTTAGCAAATTTCAATCAAATTATGCTCGATTTTAGCTATTGTTGGTGATCATGGCGGCCATTTTGAATTTTGGTCATGTGAACATAGTCGGACATTATTATAAATGGTTCCATTGAATTCCTCGCACCCCAAAGCATGCGTGTACATAAAAAAAGTATGTTCCTGGCATGATGTAGTGTAAAGGTGAACACATTTTGTAATTGACCAGGCCCACGGCAGCCATCTTGGATTTTCGTGGTTCCCACGAGTTGCCCAAGGATGGCGCATTGCCCTCCCACGGATTTGAGTTCAGGGACGCATAATCTATTTGATTCAGAAAAAAAAACCTTAGACGACCAAACATTTCCAGGTTCACAAAATGGCAACTCGACTATAGGTGTCCATTATGGTGTCAATTACGTCAATTATACTATACTGTCAATTAAATAGTCTCACATCGTCTATGTGTTGAGTCTGTCGTTCAACAACACGATCCCTTACATTGACATAAAATAATTTTTATAATTTTAAAGATTTATAATTTTATGTAACAGACTAATTCATGTGCAATTTTATAACAAATATTATTATTTTTGTGAGCGCTCGATAAGCAAAAGGCTTCCTTGTTCACATGCCGTCTGGAGCTTAGCTCTAGACGGTAACCATGTTAAACCATACGTATAAATCCTATTATGTAACATATGTGACAAATATTAAAATATTATTTGATATTATAGATATATTTTTATATCACTAAATTAATAAAATGCAAATCCCGTAAAAGACGCATACGGCCTAAAATCGTTAATACTATATGCGCTACGAAAATCTCTATGTCTATGACAGTGACAATGTGGTCAACTAAATATTAAATCGGACAGTTAAGATAAGAAAAGTATAACACAATATGTGTAGGGCATGACCCGATGTTCTAATATTATGTAACCGAAACTGAGCTGATGACTGTAATCCATATTTTATCAGCTTTTGCCCATAGCTAATAGTTCTGCTTTGCCTTTAGGTAAATCCGTGCGCTACTAATGGTATCCAGCTATGTATATATGTTCATAAAACGATTACCATGATATATAATTACTAATAAAACATTCCCAATCGCTTTACTTTATTTTCATCAGTCGGACACTACAACTTCGTCAGAATATCATTCTTGTGTCGTGTCCCCAATCAGTTCCAGTCGCGCGGAGACCCTCCTGTGTCGTGATGCACACCATAGCAGAAATACAGCAAGCATTACGTTCTATATGACGTATTACACGTTCGGGATGACGTGTTCGCAAATGATGGTGACGTCACTTCATAATAACGAGATAGCCTTATTCCAGCAACTAGTGTTACCCATTGAGGGAAATAAACTTAACAAATCATGTAAAAATTAAACCTTTATATTTAATAAAATAATTATGACATGCTTTAACTTGTGATGCGTAATGTCAGAACACACATTCGTCTACGAGTCACATGACTGCGAATATGTGACGTCATAAACAGTGCCCGACAACGACAACGGCAAACTGTTAAATTAATCGATCTTGATCGAGGCGGGGAATGAAGCAATTCAAGGACAACAGTTGCACGAAGTCGCACGAACATTTCGCAGATGAGTTCAGCTTAATATTTATAATGTTTATTATATGTTTGTGTCAGTTTGGCTTCGACGTTCCACACGGAACAGTAGGGAGTGCACACGCGAGTACAGAGCCAGATAAACAATCGGAAAGTCAAATCAATAACGGAGAATATGTGCAAGAAGTTACACGAACATTTAACATATACGACGTTCAGCTTAGGCTTTAGCATTAATTGTTTATTTAACTTTTGCGTCAGTGCAGCTTCGACGTTCGACCTAGAACAGTACATAGTACACAGGGTACTCACGAGTTTGGAGCCCGTTAAACAGTCGGAGAGTCAAACCAACAACATGAACGGAGAATATTTGCAGTTATACGAACATATAAGTGATACATTCAGCTATGCATTTACAACTTGTTTAATGGTTGCATCAGTTCAGTCTTGATGTTGTACTGGAACAGTAAATAGGGTCAGGACGATTGATTAGCCAATTATCAATGGAGACCCCATGAAGAGGTACAGTGAGCCCCAACCCGTCCACCACGCATTTGTTCACCATGCATCTGCATCCACCCAACGCTCATCGTTGCCTGCCTGCCTGCCTGCCTGCCTGCCTGCCTGCCTGCCTGCCTGCCTGCCTGCCTGCCTGCCTGCCTGCCTGCCTGCCTGCCTGCCTGCCTGCCTGCCTGCCTGCCTGCCTGCCTGCCTGCCTGCCTGCCTGCCTGCCTGCCTGCCTGCCTGCCTGCCTGCCTGCCTGCCTGCCTGCCTGCCTGCCTGCGATCGGTCGGGTCGGTCGGGCGGTCGGTCGGTCGGTCGGTCGGTCGGTCGGTCGGTCGGTCGGTCGGTCGGTCGGTCGGTCGGTCGGTCGGTCGGTCGGTCGGTCGGTCTGTCGGGTCGGTACGGCGATCGGGAGGGCGGTCGGTAGGGCGGTCGGGTGGGCGGTCGGGAGGTCGGGCGGGAGGGCGGGAGGGCGGTCGGTCGGGCGGTCGGTCGGGTCGGTACGGCGGTCGGGAGGGCGGTCGGGGGGGGGGGGCGGTCGGGTCGGGTCGGTCGGTCGGGCGGTCGGTCGGGCGGTCGGGCGGTCGGGCGGTCGGGCGGGCGGTCGGTCGGGTCGGTACGGCGGTCGGTAGGGCGGGCGGTCGGGAGGGCGGTCGGGAGGGCGGTCGGGAGGGCGGTCGGGAGGGCGGTCGGGAGGGCGGTCGGGAAGGCGGTCGGGAGGGCGGTCGGGAGGGCGGTCGGGAGGGCGGTCGGGAGGGAAGGCGGGCGGTCGGGAGGGCGGTTGGGAGGGAGGGCGGTCGGGAGGGCGGGCGGGCTGGCTGGCTGGCTGGCTGGCTGGCTGGCTGGCTGGCTGGCTGGCTGGCTGGCTGGCTGGCTGGCTGGCTGGCTGACTGGCTGGCTGACTGGCTGGCCGGGTTAACTGGGGATCAACTGGGGTCACTTCAGAAGTGGCCACAGAGACTGCTTGCCTGCCTGCCTGCCTGCCTGCCTGCCTGCCTGCCTGCCTGCCTGCCTGCCTGCCTGCCTGCCTGCCTGCCTGCCTGCCTGCCTGCCTGCCTGCCTGCCTGCCTGCCTGCCTGCCTGCCTGCCTGCGATCGGTCGGGTCGGTCGGGCGGTCGGTCGGTCGGTCGGTCGGTCGGTCGGTCGGTCGGTCGGTCTGTCGGGTCGGTACGGCGATCGGGAGGGCGGTCGGTAGGGCGGTCGGGTGGGCGGTCGGGAGGTCGGGCGGGAGGGCGGTCGGGAGGGCGGTCGGTCGGGTCGGTACGGCGGTCGGGAGGGCGGTCGGGGGGGGGGCGGTCGGGTCGGTCGGTCGGTCGGGCGGTCGGTCGGTCGGGCGGGCGGTCGGGCGGGCGGTCGGTCGGGTCGGTACGGCGGTCGGTAGGGCGGGCGGTCGGGCGGTCGGGAGGGCGGTCGGGAGGGCGGTCGGTCGGTCGGGCGGTCGGGAGGGCGGTCGGGAAGGCGGTCGGTCGGGCGGTCGGGAGGGCGGTCGGGAGGGCGGTCGGGAGGGAAGGCGGGCGGTCGGGAGGGCGGTCGGGAGGGAGGGCGGTCGGGAGGGAGGGCGGGCGGGCTGGCTGGCTGGCTGGCTGGCTGGCTGGCTGGCTGGCTGGCTGGCTGGCTGACTGGCTGGCTGACTGGCTGGCCGGGTTAACTGGGGATCAACTGGGGTCACTTCAGAAGTGGCCACAGAGACTGCCTGCCTGCCTGCCCGCCTGCCCGCCCGCCCGCCCGCCCACCCGCCCGCCCGCCCACCCGCCCGCCCGCCGGGTCGGTCGGTCGGTCGGTCGGTCGGTCGGTCGGTCGGTCGGTCGGTCGGTCGGTCGGTCGGTCGGTCGGTCGGTCGGTCTGTCGGGTCGGTACGGCGGTCGGTAGGGAGGGCGGTCGGTAGGGCGGCGGGTGGGCGGTCGGGAGGGCGGTCGGGAGGGCGGTCGGGAGGGCGGTCGGTCGGGTCGGTACGGCGGTCGGGAGGGCGGTCGGTAGGGCGGTCGGTAGGGCGGGCGAGCGGGAGGGCGGGAGGGCGGTCGGGAGGGCGGTCGGGAGGGCGGTCGGGAGGGCGGTCGGGAGGGCGGTCGGGAGGTCGGTCGGGAGGGCGGGAGGGCGGGCGGGAGGGCGGTCGGGAAGGCGGTCGGGAGGGCGGGCGGTCGGGAGGGCGGTCGGGAGGGCGGGAGGGCGGGCGGGCGGGCTGGCTGGCTGGCTGGCTGGCTGGCTGGCTGGCTGGCTGGCTGGCTGGCTGGCTGGCTGGCTGGCTGGCTGGCTGCCCGGGTTAACTGGGGATCAACTGGGGTCACTTCAGAAGTGGCCACAGAGACTCTGGTGGTGCAGGAGAAACCCCTGCCGCAACTACCACGCATAGACTCGCTTCCGGGCTCTTAGCTTAGAATCTCTTTAACTTCCTATGTGAAGCTAACGGTAGTGTCAGCTTAAAGATAAATCAGAAGCGGGTCTATGTTTGGCAAGTGCCCAGTCTGAGCAGATAATACGGATTCTCGCCATTGCACACGACTTTCTATTTAAATCTTAGCGGTAATTTTTTTTTTAATAACTAGACATTTAATAAATAACAGTTAATCATTTAATTCCATGTAATATGCAACCTTTTAGGATTTGTGTGATAGTTGTTATATAGATTGGTGCGTATGGTGGTGATTTCACATCCTGTTTGTACATGTATGAGTATAGTAAAGAGAAGCTACGGTGTATGGTAACTGGAATCAAGGCAACGATGAAGACGTGGAAGATGATTTAAATGAAGACCGACGAAGTATTCTACGTAAATAGAAAGCTTGGCAAGTCCGAGATGTACTCTTATGAAAACGGCCCGATAACCATTGTACACCTACTGCAGCACTGTCCACTACAGAATGACCATAGGCGACACACGTAGCCAGGCGGCACCCCTGAAAATTAAAAATGTAATGTATGATGATCACCAGGCATAGAGGAAGACAGCCTTATTCGCGAGGACGACTGACGTTCCCGTCTATAGTGATTGACATTAAAGAAGAGATGTAGCAATAGCTAGGAAATTGAGAAATATGTGTTTATCGATAGGCTTTATATGTGTATAAACTAACACAATCCTCGTGTGCATTGGCGTGGGGCCGGGGGACCACATACCATGGAGTGACCTTGATCTCTGTGTTTCGTTTCCTTATTCACACACTGGGCAGCATCATTATTAATATCTTACTTAAAACTTAATCTTAGCTGGTTCCAAAAACTCAAGCACTGTCATGTTTCAGGTGACCAACCTACGACGCGTCACCAGGATGGAAACAAGTTCGTCAGACCCGCTGGAGCACACACCTCGTCGTAAAGAAGTGGTGGGTGCGGCCGCCCGCCTAAGTGCAGTCGAATTGCTGCGATAACGGCGCCTTCGGTGGTACACGGGACACGGTCTGCGAACGAGGAAGACGACATCTAATGATGACGCTTTCTTGGTGAACTGATCAAACAGACTCATTGGAAGTGTGCTGTTATTATAAGGACTCAGTACACAGACTAGTCAGCATAACGACTAGGAATTGTGTTTTACGTCATCGATATTTGCGAACTCGTACTGGGATACGCGTTTTACATTACAATTCTCGCGTTGGAAAAGCCGGTGTACACTTTCGGTGCAACGTGCAAGTTGTCATTGTCATTTTACGCGTAGCTTGCGTGAATAAAACATTGCGTAACTCAACTTTGTTGCGATGTTCACAAATCATACATCTGCATAATGTGTTCGAAATATTTTTATACGAAATTATAACGCCGAAGTAGGCCCTATAGTGTAGACCACTTATAGGTATATGCTATTAACATGCGCATATGATAGCAATATCGGTGCAAAACAATGTGCTTGCAAAGAACAGAAAGGATGGTTAAACCAGATGACCGGAAACTGAAGAATCACCGATGTACTGAAAATGTTCTATCATTACCTGTACGATTGTGTGTATGAGGACCTCACTGAAAAGAAATCTAGTGTATATTTTAATGTGCACTGTATTTAGCTGAGCCATCCTGAATAAATATATTATATCATCATCACCTAGTTACAACAACATAATATGTTCCCCTTTACTGTGTGTGTGCGTGCGTGTGTGCGTGCGTGCGTGCGTGCTTTCGT
Organism: Oasisia sp. SBJ-2009; assembly: GCA_964017155.1. Taxonomy (NCBI): domain Eukaryota; kingdom Metazoa; phylum Annelida; class Polychaeta; order Sabellida; family Siboglinidae; genus Oasisia; species Oasisia sp. SBJ-2009. The sequence continues at coordinate 24,961,608 of OZ024859.1, forward strand.
GCAAGCATACAATGTGTGTATCGATTCATTCGCACCTGATAAACTCCAGGCATGGAGACATCTCATAGAAGAGAAATATTTAAATGTTAATTCGATTCCCCGTCAGCGCTCCCACGGGGGGGGGGGGGGTAGCAGGCAGCCCACGCGTTCGGAGGCCAAACATCCTCCAAATGCACCCCTCTTGAATGTCCACAATATCACGCTCACTGGCGTGGAAACTTCAGCCACCCTTCGACCTCCATCGATGGATCATGACACACGGGGGAAGGGTAGTATTCAAAATGTTTCGCTGCTAGTTCAAAATTATTGAAGTTCGCGAAACAAAAGTCCACTTCTTGCATCACCAAGGCCAAAAGACTTAATGCGGGGCGCATGCGCAAACAACCTTACTTATCCTCTTCATCCGCAGTGGGACATAAGGCTACAACAACAATGTTCCTCCACAGGGTCCTGTCCTTTGCTGCGGCCAGAGCCTCCCCTCCACAAGAACCCCACATCGTGTAGCTCTGACATTACTAGCTGTCTTCCGCCATGTTGTTTTTGGTCGTCCTAGCTTCCTCCTTCCGGGTGGCGTCCACCTTAGGGCAACTTTGGGGATACTTTCCTTCGGCATTCTCAGGACGTGTCCTAGCCATCTTGTCCTAGCAAACAGTCTATATAGGGCACGTAATGCTGGCGCAAACATATAGGAGGTGACAGTGAAACATAGGCTGGAGTGATGCTTGAGAGAAGAGTCATAGGCGTTAGAACGGAGTTCACTTTGGGGCTTAACCGCCAATAATTGAAGTGGAAGTTGAAGAGAAGATTAGCCACACAAACATGGGCAGGGTTACGTACATTTTTGTGCAATCTGAGGTTTTGTTTAGTTTGAAGACGGGTGGAAATGTACTTTTTGGGAGCCTGAAAAGGACGGACGGGAGGCAGAATGGCGATGAAACTCCTGTTCAGCCTCTCAGTGTCAATTTCGCCTCGTGCGGGTGAGAATGACGTGGGTTGGATACCACAGAGAAGAGTTGGAGATTACATCGGACCGGAAGGGTAGCAAATTGGTGGCTTGAAGGCATGTTTACGGTGGATCGACACAGAGGTAAAGGTGCGGTGCCGGATACATAGAGATAGGCGAAGGTAATAATGATGGATATTTTCAAAATGCCGAGTAAATCCACCAGACATGCCACATTTTTGGGACGGCAATCCGTATTTTTGACCTAAAATTTGGTAATAATCTGTATCAATCCGTATCATTTATCAGATCTTCCAGTTAACTGGCCTATGTTATTCCGGTCTTTTCAAAACGGTTTTTCTGCAAGATTACCGAAGTTTTATTTCACTTCAGCACGTTTAAAAGCTCCATTTCCTGTACTGCTATTTATAATCGTCACGTGCCTGCCACGCGCCGCGTTCCTACCCGTCGAGCCACGTGCCGCAGTTTTCATAACTACAATTTACCAGCACGCCATCTATTACGCGCTACAATAAACTAATCGGTGGTTTAGTTCGTTCGTTTCGAGTCGATTTACTTAGTCACTAACAGAAACCAATTATTCCATTATGCAGTATAGTTTTGCGACGCATACAAGGTATAATGTGGCTAAAAATCTTTCTCCATAAATGTAGTTAAAATCCGTATCAAAACGGAGTACGGCCGTATCACTTAATTAAAAAACCGTCAAAATCCTTATCGGATACGGGTAATCCGTATCATGTGGCATGTCTGAATCCATACAACGCCAGTATAGTGCCGAGGCAGAGAGGCTGGTAGAACAATAACAATCGATGCTCAATTTTGCGAGGGCAAGTGAGTTCGGAGAATCTCGGGGGGGGGGGTGGAATACGGTGGACGGAAAAGAGCGACGATTGACGCGAGAAGACATCGAGATGAAATACAACCTGAATAGTCCGAGAGCAGAGAGGGCTGACCCTGCATTTTTGTATTAAGTTTTTTTACTGTCGATTTTGGTAGGCAAGGGTCTTTTTTTCTTCAGAAACTGCTTGATGACATGTCACCCTTGAGCAATTAGTGAAATTCAAGATGGCGTCCAAGATGGCCGCCATTACATATAAATGACCATAACACCCTACCTGTTCATCATAGGAAGGTGATTTTTGTCTCTATACCTAGGTCTTAGGGCTCAAGCTATCCATTAGAACTAAGTATTATGTTAATATCGTATTACATAATGGTAATTTCCAAGATGGCTGCCAAGATGGCCGCCGTAACACTAACACTGGCATATCTCCTTAACTATTTACTCCAAATTAGTCGTGAAGGTGTCTATCACTGGGTATTTTGGAGACACATCTATCTGTATCAGATCAAAGTTCATATACTGATGATGTCATCTAGAAATCCAAGATGGCTGCCAGTTTACAAGCACTGGTATATCTTCTATACTATTCAATCTTGGGGAAAATATGAAAAGGTAAACGACCACAGGTGTTATATTGTAACAAATGAAAGGACGACTGTGAATAAGGCGGGTGTTGTGGGTAGGTCACGTGGGTGCAGGCGGACTGTAGATGGCGCTGGTTGGACGCCGCGGAGGACAAGAATGAAAAGAGCGTTAAACAGTACAAAACCTGACCTTCAGCCCTGTAAGACCTACAGCGAGATATTAAAAAAGAACGACAATGGATGATGGAAATACGCAATAAATGTGCATAAGTTGTGAGAAAGAAATATATTTCCCCAGCTAGTAAAGTTAACCATATTTTCATGGATAGCGCAATGCCTTTACGCAGGCTTCAGCCGCTTCGTGTATTACTTAAATGTGTAGGCCTACATCACGCTGACGGTAACATTCAGGGGCTGGTCTACGGTCACAAATAGTCGTTTAGGCAATTGATTCGTGGTGGGCCGCCATGCAATGTCGACCCAACGGGATAAGTTTGGAGGACTGATGCTGACGAATAATCTTCGACATTCGTGACCAGTGGCCTAGCGCGACGCTTCCCTTTGAGTAATAATGAAGATAAGGAACAATCACGCCAATGACCACCGGGGCTGGATCTGGACTGGAGGACGAGGGCTTGACGGAGGGCTGGAAACGTGTTTAGCCGCCATTAGCACGCCAAACACAACAGTCACAAGTTCTTGCCGCTAATGCCATAGCAACCACCATAATAATCGTTTAAAATTAATAATTTCCGTGATCATTGTCACCGGCATAGTGTTCCGTTGCTTCTGCTTGTAATAATCCTTCGGACAATATAACTGAAACACGCTATTTGGGAACAGAAGCCGTGGAACACTTTGCCGGTAACAATGATCACGGAAATCATGAATTTTAAACGATTATTGTGGTGGTTGCCATGGCTGCTATAGGCAATAGCGGCAAGTACTGTTTGGCGATCTTGACTAATAATGAAGAGTGCCATTTTCCGCGCAGTACAACCTGTTTGGGGCAAACGTACACGTGTTATGATTATGTGCATTTAAACAACTTGTCAGATACAAGTTATTATCGAAACCACAACGTATATCAATGTAAAATGCAAATCCATCGTTAGAATATTAGTCTTGTTACCAGCCCCCAATTGTCTCGCTTAGTCCCCAATAAGCTCCAGTCGCGCGGAGTCAAGACAGGAACAAGAAATCAGTGACCAGAATCAATGCCAAACTCACCCCTGATCTAGAGGGGGAGGAGAAAAGAGCAACGTTGGACACATCTGAAGACTCGTTGTTATATGTGTGCGTTTGTTGATCAGTAGACAGTAGTCCAGCGTGGTCTTTGTTTGACACCAACACGATCCCTTGCGACTGTCCTGTCTATGTCTGGAGTTTGGCAGCTGACACAGTGCATTGGTTGGTCAATAAAATGGTGTTAAAAAAGGCCTACACAAACACACGCCTCATTAGTATTATGCATCCTCGCGCGCCAGATCTGTTGTTTCCACGTCTTCCTTGGGCTTCCTCGTCGTCTGACGTCTGGCAGCAGGCACCAAGCTCATGACGGCAGGTGACGTTGTTCTCGTGTCGTCTTCTGACGTCTGACAGCCGGCACCAAACTCATGACGGCAGGTGACGTTGTTCTCGTGTCGTCTTCTGACGTCTGGCAGCAGGCACCAAGCTCATGACGGCAGGTGACGTTGTTCTCGTGTCGTCTTCTGACGTCTGACAGCCGGCACCAAGCTCATGACGGCAGGTGACGTTGTTCTCGTGTCGTCTTCTGACGTCTGACAGCCGGCACCAAACTCATGACGGCAGGTGACGTTGTTCTCGTGTCGTCTTCTGACGTCTGGCAGCAGGCACCAAGCTCATGACGGCAGGTGACGTTGTTCTCGTGTCGTCTTCTGACGTCTGACAGCCGGCACCAAGCTCATGACGGCAGGTGACGTTGTTCTCGTGTCGTCTTCTGACGTCTGACAGCCGGCACCAAGCTCATGACGGCAGGTGACGTTGTTCTCGTGTCGTCTTCTGACGTCTGGCAGCAGGCACCAAGCTCATGACGGCAGGTGACGTTGTTCTCGTGTCGTCGTCTGACGTCTGGCAGCAGGCACCAAGCTCATGACGGCAGGTGACGTTGTTCTCGTGTCGTCTTCTGACGTCTGGCAGCAGGCACCAAGCTCATGACGGCAGGTGACGTTGTTCTCGTGTCGTCTTCTGACGTCTGGCAGCAGGCACCAAGCTCATGACTTCAGGTGACGTTGTTCTCGTGTCGTCGTCTGACGTCTGGCAGCAGGCACCAAGCTCATGACGGCAGGTGACGTTGTTCTCGTGTCGTCTTCTGACGTCTGGCAGCAGGCACCAAGCTCATGACTTCAGGTGACGTTGTTCTCGTGTCGTCGTCTGACGTCTGGCAGCAGGCACCAAGCTCATGACGGCAGGTGACGTTGTTCTCGTGTCGTCTTCTGACGTCTGGCAGCAGGCACCAAGCTCATGACAGCAGGTGACGTTGTTCTCGTGTCGTCTTCTGACGTCTGACAGCAGGCACCAAGCTCATGACTGCAGGTGACGTTGTTCTCGTGCCGTTGTTGCACATGATCCGTCGCAGGCGCTGTTACGTGTGACCTCAGTGAGGAGTGGCAGGTTCACTATCGGGATATGAACATTTATTTACAAAATCCCAAGGCATGTAATGAGTGGGACATCCCATTTTTTCCTGATGGGAGCCATATGTTGGATAATCCCCAATATTTATGGAATGGGTGCATTTTGGTGGGTGAACTATTAGTTTTTTTATTAGACTGGGAGATGCAATACTGGGCAAATCAAGAGAGGGTAGTTTAGAGCATCATAGAAGGTCTACGGGCACACACATCTCCAGTTAGACCACTTGGATCTTCAGTGGCATATTCACCCTGTTCCCATGCCAACGAAATTCTCGGAATAGTCACCACTGCTATCAAAGAAGACACCAATATATAAACTGAACATATTTATTTCAATTTCCTACTTATACAGTTTCAAAGCATGTATTTTTGCTTTATCCAATTAGTCGCTAATTCAGCACTTTGGATGAGAAGACACCAGTCAGGTCCAAAGACCGCCTACCAACTACTGAGCTCCACAATTTTGACAATTCACCTGATAATTCTTGAGATAGGTCAGAAAATTATAATGTACGAATCAACCAATCCTCGGTATATAATATAAGACGTGCACTGCAACCTACTACGAAATCATGACCTTATACTTACAAATATATATTAATATACACAAGGTATAAATTATACCCAGGCATTTTGCCACCATGTACATAATGCAATAGCAAAATATATGCTAAATATTTGCAAGCATCTGCACATTCTATTACAGTAAAGTGTAACATCTACTGAAAGAACACTAAAAAGCACACTATGTAAAAATGTCTAGTCATGATGCTGCTTAAAATACAAACCCACACTTTTAGCATTACTTCACACTATTCCAGTTAAAGCAGAACATTTATTTAGTATCACTATTAAAATATCTGGTATTCTGGCTAGAAAAACGGGCTTCAAGACAACCGCTGTAAGAGTCACAACACGTGTAAGTTTGCTCTCAATTAATATTCATAATTAAGTTCAATTAAAATTAAGATATTGACAGCAATTGCAGTTAAATCAAGCAACTAAATTGCACATTTCAAATGTGCCTCATGAAAACACAACTACCGCAAAAGATGAAGAAACTACAGAAATTAACACAATACACAACAGCAAATATGAAAACACTTATGATGCAACATGATCTTTACATGTACAAAACAAAGTTACAAAACCCCAAAACAGTCTGTCTCCACGACAACCCATGTTCTCCTCTGTCCAGATAATGTACGTTTCAACATTTATTGATGTCCGAGATTTACTTGACCTTGAGACACATAGAGGTCACAGCAACACCATCCACCAATTTGTGAAAAAACTAATCTGGAAAACTTAGTACAAAGAATCTCCGGAACATGGAATTAATCCAATATTCCTGGTCTATGGCGACCTTTCGCATGTTTTACAATTGTGGTAAAACACTGCCTACAAATCCAATGCATACATTCAATGCCACGTCGTTCAAGCTGCATACACTACAAGCAAATCAACGATTGTTTCTGACTACACCCAACAGGTAAGATCTTTGCAAAACTACACATCTCAACAAACACACAGCCACATGTTAATGGGCACACGCATACAAATTAATGATGACCCCATGTTGCATCACATCATTCCTCTCTGACATAGACATACACTAATCACGACGCAATGTTTCCTCAATGTAACATAAGCTGTTCCACAAGATAAACACACACCAACAACTTGCACCGACTAATTTAAAATATCTCACCACATTTATGAGTAAGCCAACAAATTGTATGATAAAAACCCATCATAATTACGGATGTAAAATCGCCTTGAGTATTCCACAGATGGTACCAGTGATCATAGATTTCCAACAGAAATCAAGAAGGCACTACCGCCAAGAATCAAAGGCACTTAACTTCTCAAAATGTTGGTCTACAACGCCATAAAATATATTTGGCTAATGCACGCACACATACTCACAAGCATACACACCGCAGAACATGTGATCTTTCAACTAAAATGTTAAAAAAAATTGTAAGATGACCCCCCCCACTCCCCACTTAAACATACGCAGGTTTTTGAAACATTCCAAATCATGACAAACCAATTGAACCACATCGAGTATTCAAAGTCATCATCATGAGACAATGATGTCAGAAGTTCTGGGTGGTTTCATGAATTCACAGTTTTAAAATGTCCGGTTTTTGTGGATTCATGTAACTATGACCCCATCCTACCCCACCCAATCCAATACGTGGTGTAGCACTTCCATTTTTTATTGAGCGATCCCAAATAGCTTCCAAACCCGCAGCCAAAGGTTAGCGCATTCTAATAACGCAACACGGTTATTATATCTCACCACTTGGCCCGACTCTGATATCTACGATAGTATAAATGTGCAGTAATACCTGTTCCTCTAATCAGGTGGTATTGACGCAGCAATTTATTTCCCAGTGATGACAACCAAATTTCTACCCACTTATTTGTACCATTGTACATGTTGTGAAAGTTTGTGAATCATAACCAATGTTTCCCCCCCCCCCCCACCCATCCCTGTATGTCAAGCGTTCACATACAAATGACAACAGGAATCATCCGTCATTGGACAGTGCAGAATGCTTACCCATTTGTCCACAGGTGGCACACGGTAGCTCGATCATCGGCAACTTCACGGTGTACCAAAGAATGATTATTTACACCTGTTAAACTCGAGTGCCACATCGTCCCCTGGACAAAGACGTTTCACATGCGAAATGCAGCTCCCACTATTCGTAGATGTACTGAATTTAACCTATTAACCTTTCACATGGAAATTTTACAGTTATAATTTATTGTCTTTCACTAAATCTTAACTCGTGATACTTTTCCGGTGCTTGAGACTTGCTAGATATGCAGGCAGACAAACAACAGCCATTATAGGTTTGACTCTCAACACTTTCGGAAATTGACCAGCGATTGATCAATTGACCAATTGACCAATTGACCACAATCTCTAACTGCCCAGTTGAGTTATTTGTTGGCAATGCAAAACCAGTTTCCATTCAGTGTGTCATTACAATTTTAACTACAACAGCTGTTTTTGCCCTGCAAAACCAGCAAACTGTTTCATGCAGTCGGCTTAGTCAAATCTCAGAATCTTCACTTTTTACCGTATTCTGAACTTTGCATTTTCACTTTTTCCAATCTGAGAAAATCAGTAAACATTGTTCGAGGCCGTTCAGTGAAATGACGGACCTCAGGCTCGGATCTGGAGGAAAGCTGCATTTGGCTGTTCATTTGTCGACTGTCCTGACGTCATCCAGCTATCGTCCAATCAGATTGCTCCTGTTCAAGCGAGCATCAGAAGGCTTAGCGCGGTGAGGACAAGCGCGGCAATGGAGGTGCTGGCAAACTGGGTCGCCGCACTCGCTGACCCTGGAACAAAACAGAACCGCCACGTGACTACAACAGTGTGATGCTGGGTCATGTCCCCTAAACTATTTGTTAAAGTAGCTTCACAAGGGTGCATCATGAAGTGTGCTTTAACCCATTCCGTGGCATATAGTGAGGAAATAATTACACATTAGAATGTGAACATGTTTGTGGCGTTACTTGTAAACAGTCAGCAGGGTCATGTGAACGTGTTTGTGGCGTACTTGTAAACAGTCAGAAGGGTCATGCGAACATGTTTGTGGTGTTACTTGTAAACAGTCAGAAGGGTCATGCGAACATGTTTGTGGCGTTACTTGTAAACAGTCAGAAGGGTCATGCGAACATGTTTGTGGCGTTACTTGTAAACAGTCAGAAGGGTCATGTGAACATGTTTGTGGTGTTACTTGTAAACAGTCAGAAGGGTCATGCGAACATGTTTGTGGTGTTACTTGTAAACAGTCAGAAGGGTCATGCGAACATGTTTGTGGCATTACTCGTAAACAGTCAGCAGGGTCATGTGAACATGTTTGTGGCATTACTTGTAAACAGTCAGCAGGGTCATGTGAACATGTTTGTGGCATTACTCGTAAACAGTCAGCAGGGTCATGTGAACATGTTTGTGGCATTACTTGTAAACAGTCAGCAGGGTCATGTGAACATATTTGTGGCGTTACTCGTAAACAGTCAGCAGGGTCATGTGAACATGTTTGTGGCATTACTTGTAAACAGTCAGCAGGCCCATGTGAACATGTTTGTGGCATTACTTGTAAACAGTCAGCAGGCCCATGTGAACATGTTTGTGGCGTTACTTGTAGTAAACAGTCAGCAGGGTCATGTGCATGAAATAGCTGTAAATTTCAGTATATTTTGGGCAAGATGGCTTAGAAAACAGCGGGTGGCCCACCTCACTCACCACATAGCAGGGGAACACAGGCGTAGGTACCTTCAATGTGTTATTATCTCAAAACTCCCCTTTAGCACTCGTAAAATTATATTATTACAATTTACATTCTTCCCCAAACATTCAGTTGATTAAACAGTGGTTTATATAAAAGTGGTCAACATTTTAAACAGTCCAGATGTTGCACCTCCCTGACATCATTTACGATGAGTTTTAATACCAATATGCACCTGTCGTAAGATTTATAACATTGCAGTACAGAGCAGTTCACTTCAGGCTATTCACAGACAAAGAATTTCCATGCGGCAAACATTTTTTTTCATGTCAACGTTTTACATATGCAAACTGAGATCAAATTGTGTGATGCAACAAATTATAGCAAAAGAGCAACAGAGAAATGTGAGCCGATACACCTTGATGCTCTTGCAATTGCAAAACAATACAATACATTAATTACATCAATAATTGTACAGGTAAGTCGCAAAATATAAAACAATCATAATACAAGTTGTAATTTCCAATAAGCAAACAATGAGTAAATACATTACATTTTGTAACAACCACCACAGGTGTTGAATTAACACAGAGACAACAATCATGCAGTGCTTGCAGCAAGCAAACCAATTCTTCTGTCCTATTGTTATCGCGGTGACAACCTACAAGTTCGAACTACACACATCAAAAGCAACAACACCCTACCTGCCTGACAGCACAGCACGTCCGACAATCGTTTCCAAGACTACTGGTACTGGTCTAAATATTAGTGCTCTACTTCTATCACATTAGTAGACAACAAACTCCTACTTAAATACCCAAACATGACATGACCGAAAAATTAGTAGTATATAATGCAAACAATTAGAGCTACTCAGTGTCATTCCATTAGCCATAAACTGAACACAACTGATTAGACATGTTACTGGACAGTTTGGTTAATATTATTAATGTCTACCACCTCCCCCAGCACGCATGGAAGTTATGAACATCAGGTTCTCGTAAAGAAAATATCCTGTAACTCGCAGAAAAGGGCATTGCTTATCATACATTTGCATCTGTTATTTAGGAATAATCTGATATTTAAATGTCATTACTACCACCCGCAAAACAATGTGCTAATAAGTCTGATTTTTGTTGTCTTCCTTGACATTTTTCAATTCCCATGTTTGTTTTCTTGCTATAATCAATATTGTGTCTGAATCGTTTCATCTGATAATATCAATGACCAACCATATATTATTATCATAAACGCGATCTTCTCCGTGATATAGAAAATATTTTGTTCTTAGTCATGAAAGGAAACCTGAATGTAAATGTTACGTATACTGAGTTTTAAAATTAAATATAAGTAATAAATGTGTTATTTATAGTTGCAGATACTAAAAAGAAGTGGTCCCTTCTATCTGAAGCATTTGTGAAAAACTGCATACTTTACTAGTGATGAACACAAATATCATGCTGGTTTCCTGAATAACTAAACCCTATAAAATAAACTTGTTACGTAAAATATTTCTCGTGACACTTCACCGTTTTTATAACGCTACTTTACTGCATAGATACTCTTGCTATTTAAAATTAAAAGCTAACATTACCCCAAAAAATGTCCTCACAGAACACCACCTGGTGGGAATTAGAACAACCACAAGTCCACCCCATTGGATGGGGGGTCAATAAGCCATCAAGCCCAGCACTAGCGTGTCACACAGTCTAGTAAGTTTTAGCCGTCAGTATTGACAATAAGCTGGGCGGTTACGATTGAGCAAATCGGCGCTGTATATGTAGGGGGTTAAATTGTCGAACAAAGCGGTTACGTCACGTTCTCGTCGCGCCGTTTAAGTACGACTCACCTCCGGCGTTTGGCTGCGTCACTTTCTTCACGGCATCTGGCGGAGGCGCTACCTCTGAAGGGGGATAAGGGAGAGAGACAGGGTTACAGACCGTCACGACGTCAGGGGGGCGATTGCTCACGTACTCCCCAGGTGTGAGTACAGTGCTTACGCTATTGAACACTAGGGGGCAGTGCAGTGCCAGGGGTTGGGTGCGTATGTGAACGCGATCCTAAATCCACCACGTATGTGATGCTAAGTAAACATGCTTGTTATGTTATGTGATTTTAGGTAAACTTTTGCAATCCGGAAACCACACCAATGGGTGAATTGCCATAGCAACGGAATTGGTTGCAGTCACACATGCTCTCGGAAGTAAACTGGTCAGCACCAAAACAACACCTGTCACCATAGCAACATGACTACAATGGTTGCATGCACTAGTTACCATAGCAACTACAAATTCTGAAGGAAGGGCATTTTTGCTATTGCACAAAACGTTTGACAGTCTGTTTTTTGGCATGCAACAGAAAAGATTGCAACACAATGCAGGAGAACATAGGTGAAGATGGGAATACGACATGACATGTTTATGAGGGGGAAATGTTCATATAATGGCTGAAGACATTTCTACTATGATGAGGACTTTGAAATTATGCTGACCGATGTTTTTAGGAAGCTATTTTTTTACACACTAAGGTGTAGTATTTATTTAAAAAGCCATGACGAAACACAGACTGTGTCTGTCATGTACACAGTCTGTGTTTGTCATGTACGCAGTCGGTGTCTGTCATGTACACAGTCTGTGTCTGTCATGTACACAGTTGGTGTCTGTCATGTACACAGTCTGTGTCTGTCATGTACACAGTCTGTGTCTGTCATGTACACAGTCAGTGTCTGTCATGTTCACATACTGTGTCTGTCATGTACACAGTCTGTGTCTGTCATGTACAGTCTGTGTCTGTCATGTACACAGTCTGTGTCTGTCATGTTCACAGACTGTGTCTGTCATGTACACAGTCTGTGTCTGTCATGTACACGGTCTGTGTCTGTCATGTACACAGTCTGTGTCTGGCATGTACACGGTCTGTGTCTGTCATGTACACAGTCTGTGTCTGTCATGTACACCATCATGCAGGTAAACTACACATGCACACATTATCAAACACACTATGGGGAGCAGCTATTAATTACGGTAACAAATCGTAGAAATTCACTTGCATGGTCAAGGTTATTTTTTGTAAGATAACTTAATATGTGATGTCATGCAACCACACCACTACGCAATCAGGGAGACAGTCTATGTGCGTTGGATGGAAAGTTTCGTGCAGTATTTATTGTTGAATCTCACATAGGAAATGGAGTGTTTTTGTGCTGCCAAGGAGTGCAGTTCTGTGGCAATGTGACGTGATTGTTTGGTGAAGTACAACACAATTGGACACATAGAATATATCTACAGAACTTTAGAAGTATGCTGTCTTTGTTCATATTGAAAACACATAGAGATTGTTTGCAAATAAACAGAAATGGTGCAACATTTACTGAATACAACTTTCTATATTGGTCATAGTGAGACACATGTTTATGTACGTTCAACCACGCTTTAAAATAATTATATTTTCCAGCGCTGAAATCACGACTAACACTTTCTTTGGTATGGAAAGAGACATCTTAATATATTTATATTAAAACACCAGATGCCACAACCCGCATGGCAATGCCAAAGGTAAACTTCAAGTCAACTTTGTTCTAACAGGAGTCCAGCAACATGCATCTAGAGAGAGGAACTAATGGTTGCTATGCATACTGCCATTGTTGCTATGACTACCAGTGACGTTGCTATGGCACGCCAAGATTCATGGGAATGGGTTCCTGTCTACCGTACGCACTATGGTGACTGCCTCTAACACACGCACATTTCCACACAAACCCCCCTCATAGACAGACCCATGCCTAACACTACGCAACAACAAACCTGACCAATCAGAGAAGGCGTTATAGTCATGTGACCACTCACCATCGGATGTTGTGAATCGGAACCTCTCGGTCCACTCCGTCTGTCCGAATGCGTTGCGGGCGCTCAGTCTCACCACATAGGTTGTGTTCTGCTCCAAGTTCTTCAAAACCTTCTCCTCCTCGTACAGCGGCAACGTATACTGCGCTTTCGAACTTGGAATGGTCGAGTTCTTCCACTTAGACGGGCCGCTGTTGTTCACCTGGCACAATCAACCAATCAATTCATTCCAAAACAAACACCACGAGAAACACATCAAGTAAATAACTACTGAATAATAAATGATGTGGTAAGGTACAAAATAATGAAGAAATATGCTTTGAAAAGGACTAACAAGCAATGTACTGTACTTCGTGAATGGCATTACTGATCTACAGCATCGCTACATTCGTATTTTTCTACATTTAGTATTTACTAGCCCTTAAAATATTGAATGGATATGAAAATATTGACAGAAATATTTTGTTTGAAGGAAGAGAGAAGAACTAGAGGACGTGGAGTTACTGTTACATTAGCAAAGAAGCTGTGTAGACTTGATAGTAGAACGTTTTCATTTTCACAACAACAAAACGGAGTCTTTTGAGAAAATATCAATGTCAAACCGTCAACACAGTGTGCTGGTAATATTTCACAACAAACTTAGATAAGAGAGACTTTAATGCTGCTAAGATGAGTTATTTTAAGGGGTCCACAACTGTTCAACGTTGTGGTCACTAGAGTATAAAATCACAACAACTAAACTCAGTTAATTCAGAGATTAATTTTGGTGGACATTCCTGTTTTATAGTGCTACGTGTCCTGGCCCTAACAATCGCCAATTCTACAATACAATACAATATAATAGAATATAAACTTTATTGTCCCGGACCACGGAATTCATTTTGCAGCGTTCATCATCATAAAATACAGAGTAGAGAAATAAAAATAGAAATAAATTCATTATTAAAACAGTATGTAAACATTAATCATAATAAAATACAAGACAAATCTATAATATAATTTTAAAATTAAAGTTATAATAGTGGTCTTCCTTTTACAAATAAAAAATAAAAGAAATAAAATACAACATACACATATAATGTCAGAGGTGTTTATCGTTTAGACGTTGTACAGACATTGGAATGAATGGGTCTCGTTTTCTATTAATTTTGTTTTGGATATGATAGTTCTGAACCTTCTGGACGAGGGCAGAAGGACGTACTCGTTATATAGAATACGTGTGCTGTCATTAATTATTTTATTGGCTTTATGGAGTACCTGCTTTTTGTACAAAGCAGTGACAGAGAATTCTGGCATCAAACACTGCCCAATTGGCTCACCCACCTCTTTCATCATGAAGCTGAACTCGATGATGGGGGGCACGGACACGGCATGCCATTTGAGGGTGTACTCGTCACTGTACTTCCCCGCCCTCTTACTTACGATGGCCAGACTATGAGGCAGGGCTGAAAGTAAACGTACATATTGTCACAATGGTTGATGATAGAAACTTACAACTGAAAAGTGGTCTGAAAATAGTCCACTACATAACAGAAGTGATAAGAAAAACGATACACCGTAATGTGATATCAGCTAAATAAACTGATAAAATACGGAGCTACTCGAAGGCGACATATACAGTGGCGGCGCCAAGTGAGAAGAGAAGAAGCTCAGTGATTGGATAAGGTAGTGGGAGCTGCAGGGAGAGGTCATTTTTTCATTTTATTATTTATGGTGAGCAACTTGGGCGCGGCCAAGTCTATTGCACCTTATGAAGCGACGGTGCCAGGCTAAGTCTATGTTAGGTGATAAGTGCCTAAATTGTTTAATATTTTCCAAATGACAAACGGACAATATTGCATTCTACTGGTATCGGAATAAAGTCATTGTTCTGTTATCATCTCTGTTACTGGGTCCTTTGGACCTGTTGCGATAGAAATAAATATAATTATTGAGTAACCGTTTTATAAATTCTTGGAAGTTGTGACTCAAATGAAAATATTCTTAAAAACAACAAAATACACATTCTCATTCACGCCTAAATGCATTCAATATTAAAACGGAACTGCACAACAATAAATGGAAACAAGAAGTTCTAACTATTAAAGGGTCTACGGAGAGGGGCTTAAGAAATGCACACACTAGTAATAATCTTTATTTTATATAATACATACAGATCGTTTTACAAATTTAAATAATAAATCAATGAAATAAGATAACACTGTTGTGTAAACATCATAAAAGAATTAGAGTAGTACCTTAACTAATGTTTTTTTTTCAGTTGACCTTATAAGAATATTAATAAATTAGAATAAACATGTTTCTGCAGCCATTAAGTCGGTGTAAGCCATACTAAACAGGCATGTTTTAAAGCTGAGCTAAGTCGATTATAATTTAAGGCCAACTTCAATTGAACTACTTGAATTACTCGCATAACCCCAACGTGGTATCCGTTTTCTGATAATTTACACTGAACAGCGATGATCGCGATCACGGACATAAACCCCTTATGTAAATAAATAAAATAAAGTAATCAATTGTTTAGTGTGTACATTGTGACGTTCATCTTCTTGGTCTTAAATTATAATTCATAGAACATGTTGACTTAAATCCATATTTAAATGATTGTGTCATGTAATGTAGGGGCCTACGTTCCCTATTGGCTGTCACTGCTAATGATGTCAGTTACTCGAGTGGATCCTGTAAAACTCGCGATTGCCTCAAGTAGCGGCCTTGAAGATTCACCCTGCTAATCTAGGTCCAAAACGTGCTCGAGTGATCTAAGCTGTTCGATTGGGACTCGAGCTACGCAAGTTAATCGCATAGCTCGAGGGGTCAGAGCACAGTTAGACATCCTGGTGTGACCCATACGAATGTAGTACCTTAATAATTGTGTCATGAGATTTTGAAAAATTCTTTTTATGTGAAATGAGTACAGTAGGACAGGCATACTAGTAGGTTCACTGTTATGATGTATCTGCAGTGCAATGACGCATGTTAGGCAGAGTGTAGTTGGCGTAGTGATTTTTAGCCATTCTGTCTTACACGACCCTCCGGTTGCAGAAAAGCGTGCTCAGTTTGGTCAATATTGAGGGGCAGTGCACATGCAGGCATTTTAAAAGAGCCTGAGATATGCTTTTTTGATGAAATTTGATCAGCATTACCATATCAGTGACATGACTGCAGTGACTGTGTTAAAATGTAAACGTCAACATGGCTGCTAATAGGAAAATCAAGTGCTCTGTGCCCTCAATCAAAGTCGCCCTAAGTTCCAGCAGCTTTTAAATCACAGCCATAACTTTATCTAGAGACCCGTCCACCCGTCATTTGGACGGGTAAAAACGAATATGGACGGGTAGAAATATGGAGGACGGGTTGTGGACGGGTAAAAAATGAAGGAACAAAAAAAGGTCTTCCAAAACCATAGATACTGTTAGTTATGCCTTGAAAGTGAGTGTAAATGGTGTCATATGTGTGTTTGTAGCCCATTTCAGGTCATCAGGCACAATTTGAAAGTTTGTAAACTAGCTTAACAGTTAACGTCCATGTGTCCACCAAAACATGTGACTGTCAATAATTTGATCCTGCAAAAAGCCCTGATCCTAGCACATGTACCTGACAATGTAACGTCCTCGTACGCTGTGCCTCGGTCGTTGCCACCATCGCACCGATACGTCCCCAGGTCCGTTGGCTGCAGATTATTGATTTCTAGAATCTCGCGGATGCCATCGTTGTCGGCAGACAACTGGGCCATATGAATGTTCTGTCGCTGGTCAAAGTCGACGTCGGTGCCGTTGTGTGTCCAGATGACGCTGACTGGAGGGTTCGCGTCGAAGATGCACTCAACTGACACCTTGTGGCCGGGACCAGTGTAGATGGTCGATTTCTCGACATGCACCGTCGGGGGATCTGAAAGATGGGAACTTTGTGGAACGGTACCTCAAAGTTGTGTGTCTTCTTTGTATATTGAATTGAAATTTATTTCAACAACAACAATTACTACTACTACATTACACATACAGTGCATACAATACAAATTGTTGAAAAAAGGGTAAAAGAAGTACACTAATTATCATGTTTACCCTTATAATTGCTTAATTACACACATAAAGCATCTGAACAGTGCAATAGAAGGTGAAGAATCCTCTGCTGCCTGACATTCACAAAAGTTTGGCTTCTAAAACTATATGGTTACTAAGTCATGTACATGCGTTTGGACACCTAAAATTATGTCTGAAAATGTATCATACAAAAGACTTATTTTTGTACATTTTTAAGGTGTCCACACATCCTAAATAAGGTGTCCACAATGCCTAAATACATTAATGTCATTATGATGCCCTTAACCTAGTCGTATTTAGGAAACCACACAAAGAATTTCTCAATTTGGGACGTAAAAGAACCACTGAGGACAACAAGCACCCTGGCAGTGACCATCCTCAGTGCCAGCATAGAAAGGTCGGCTTGGCGTGATGTTCTGAAAAAGGCTGACTAGTTAAATGAGACCTCATAAGATCATACGTTGTAACCACAATATACAGACTAGTCAGTTAAAAGAACGTTGCCAAGTGCTGGAAACAACTAGAACAAGAAAGGTGGTCTTCACCATTTTGTGCACATTTAATCACTGTCCTATAGGTGGCGCCACCATTGCATCCACACTTCCACATAATTCCACCAGATGGCGCCACCAATAAATCACCCTCTTAGCACCAGTGCTTAGTTTACGTTTGTATGTATTTTTGAACAGACTGCTCCACACAAACTGTGAACTATGTTTGAACCATTATGTTAACTTCTGCAGTGGCAATGTGTGAATTAAACTGTGAAGTGGTTGTCTAAGAGGACTTTGAAAAACAATCTGGCAAACAAATTTTAGGTAATTCCTTATTTCTATTCCCTTTAATGACAATCTCTAGTTTTATGTTTAATTACGTTATTTATTTTAACAAAATATATTATATACAAACACCTTTGAGTAGTATTAAATTAGATTTAATTTAAATCATCACCAGACATAATATTAACTCTGCAATTAATGTGTTCCCTGGCATTAATTTACAAGATTCTTGAGATAGGAACGTTCAATTAACTGTGAGATACAATTACACATGCTGTTTGTGCCAATATTGTCGACATTCCTCACTGCCTCAAGACAACCATGTAGTTCTGCGGTCTGGCTGTTAATTGCTGACCCAGTAAATTGCTTGTAAATCACAAGATTTTATGCTCAAAGACAATTCTTTTGACCAACCAAACAAATGTGAGTCTTTCACAAAATATTCTTCAGATACACACCCTCACATGAACAATAAATAAACCAATTAAAGCAACATGATCAGTTTGTGGCTTTTTATTTTTATTGCAAAATCAGGTTAATTAGTATAAGTTATAACTATTGTAGCGTCCTGACCGCCAATAGATATTTTATCGAAACAGAACTGACTTCGTAATGTTAAACCCCGAATGTTTCTTGTGTTCACGTGATACTGCATCGCGTGATCATGCATTAACTTCTGGGCTTTTAGCCACACCTACAACGGTTTCGAAAACGCCTCGTGGTCGATGTGCACACAAAGTTAAGTGCCCTTACCGCCTCTATTTTTAACCCATAAATGGTACATGAAAACATATTTTGACTGTCTTTATGCCATAATAGGTATCATTTATACCATATAACATGATTTTGCAATAAAAACAAAAAGCCACGAAAGGACCATGTCGCTTTAAGTAGGCAGCTATAAGCAGTGTGAGAGTCACATGACACGGGGGACTGTGTCTACATACAGCTGACTCTGACACGGATGGTCCTGGAGACGGGGGAACCGGCACCGTTGCTTGCGGTGCACGTGTAGACACCAGCATCCTCCTTCTGAATGTTGTTGAGGACGAGTCGACCTCCAACCTCACCCGCCATCATGTCATCCTCCTCCAGCCCGCCCTGCAACAACATCACCATCCAGGGCTTTATGCAGGATAAAATTATTGCCAGTCACACATGTTTTGGTGGACACATGGATGTTAACTGTTAAGCCAGTTTACAAACTTTCAAATGTGACTGATGACCTGAAATGGGCTACAAACACACATGACTCACTTTCAAGGCATAACTAACAATATCTATGGTTTTGGGCTACATCCCACCTTGCAACAACATCACCATCACATCCTGCAACAACATCACCATCACATCCTGCAACAACACCACCATCACATCCTGCAATAACATCTACATCCCACCCTGCAACAACATCACCATCACACCCTGCAACAACATCTCCATCACATCCTGAAACTACATCACCATCACATCCTGCAACAACATCACCATCACATCCTGCAACAACATCTCCATCACACCCTGAAACTACATCACCATCGCATCCTGCAACAACATCTCCATCCCACCCTGCAACAACATCACCATCACATCCTGCAACAACATCTCCATCCCGCCCTGCAACAACATCTCCATCCCGCCCTGCAACAACATCACCATCACATCCTGCAACAACATCACCATCACATCCTGCAACAACATCACCACCACATCCTGCAACAACATCACCACCACATCCTGCAACACCATCACCACCACATCCTGCAACAACATCTCCATCCCGCCCTGCAACAACATCACCATCACATCCTGCAACAATATCACCATCACATCCTGCAACAACAACAACTCCATCCCACCCTGCAACAACATTACCATCACATCCTGCAACAACATCTCCATCACATCCTGCAACAACAACTCCATCCCGCCCTGCAACAACATCACCATCACATCCTGCAACAACATCACCATCACATCCTGCAACAACATCACCATCACATCCTGCAACAACATCTCCATCCCACCCTGCAACAACAACTCCATCCCACCCTGCAACAACAACTCCATCCCACCCTGCAACAACATCACCATCCCACCCTGCAACAACATCACCATCCCACCCTGCAACAACTCCATCCCACCCTGCAACAACAACTCCATCCCACCCTGCAACAACATCACCATCCCACCCTGCAACAACAACTCCATCCCACCCTGCAACAACAACCCCATCCCGCCCTGCAACAGCATCACCATCAAACACAGCAACACCCTGCAACAACAACACCACATAATACCCTTTCAACAACATATCCATCACACTATGCAACAATTCCCATCACACTCTCACAACACCCTCCATCATACCCTGCAACAACACCATTATCCTTTCAACAATCTATCACACAATGCGACAATATCATCCCTACCACTCCGCAACAACGACCTCCATCAGACCTCACAACAACATATCCCATCAGACCTCACAACAACATATCCCATCAGACCTCACAACGACATATCCCATCACACCTCACAACAACATATCCCATCACACCTCGCAACATGTTCCATCACACCTCGCAACATGTTCCATCAGACCTCGCAACATCTTCCATCACACCTCACAACATCTTCCATCACACCTCACAACATCTTCCATCACACCTCACAACATCTTCCATCACACCTCACAACATCTTCCATCACACCTCGCAACATCTTCCATCAGACTTCGCAACATCTTCCATCAGACCTCGCAACATCTTCCATCACACCTCGCAACATCTTCCATCACACCTCACAACATCTTCCATCACACCTCACAACATCTTCCATCAGACCTCGCAACATCTTCCATCAGACCTCACAACATCTTCCATCACACCTCACAACATCTTCCATTACACCTCACAACATCTTCCATCACACCTCACAACATCTTCCATCACACCTCAAAACATCTTCCATCACACCTCACAACATCTTCCATTACACCTCACAACATCTTCCATCACACCTCACAACATCTTCCATCACACCTCATAACATCTTCCATCACACCTCGCAACATGTTTCATCACATCCTGCACACATACAAAACAAATACACACATCATTTTTGGTAATCCAGGATTAGAATTTAGCCAAAACTACTGGGGCCAGCCGAGCACGTACTTTCCAAAATCTAGGGACCCACCACAAAAACTGAGAACCAACAGACACAGCATTTCAGCAAAATGTCTCTTGTTTGTCAGTAACGAATGTTGTTAGTATACAAAATATAGACAACTCTGACTTTAGCCGATTTGACCAGTGTCACTGACCATGTCGTTGTCGCTGGGCAGTGTCCAGACAATGTCCGGCTCAGGCTTGCCCGTGGCGGTACACTGTAGGGTAAACCCTTCCCCTATCTCCATGTCTAGTTCATCCATGTCCGGAGTTAGTTCAACAGTCGGTGGAACTGCAAGGGTTAACAATTGTTTTTAATTATTGTGACAACATCTCGATAGCCATGGTGTTACCTCTAGTAACTCCAAGTCACAAACAGAACAATGTGGTCTTAGTCAGATTTTACTTTCTGCAGGTTTATCTAGAAAAAACTTGCCAGTTACACATTTTTTGGTGCACACGTGGGTGTTAATTCATATACATACAAGTCAGTTGAGATGTGTTTATGACCTGAAATAAACTACAACGTGACATCAATTTACAATGTGACATCAATTTACAATGTGACATCAATTTACAATGTGACATCAATTTTCATTGCATATAACCCAAATCATGCAAAACACATCTGTAATGTTGTTGCTTGTTTCTAATATAATTATATTTACACACCGGCAAAGTTTCTAAGTTGTGTGACCTATACCCCTGGAGATATGACCATGTTTGTATTGGCTAAAACTATGATTGCTTCATTTTGTTGGAACTATATGATGTCAACAAGCAATGCAAGATTCCGGATTTATTTCCGAGTAGCAACTAGACCCATATGAGTACTGAAAATATGCATCAGTTCCTACTGTGTATCATGTTTTCATGAACATTTTGCCTTGCAAATGTGGGCCAGAATTAACAAAACCCTGACATGAAGGTACCACAGTTCCCCTTTTATTCATCCGACTTAAAACTGCCAGATTTGGATGTATGTCATTTAGTTACACAATTATAGATCTCCAAAAAAAAATTAAAAGTAATCAAACAAAGTTCAACTGTTCAGGATATCATAGTTTTTCTACATATTTTGATAAATAAAAAATTAGTCGATTTTTGTTTAGGGGGTGACAAAGAAACATTTCCTGTTCATATTGTCTGTAGAGCGCAATAGCTCAGGGGTAGAGCTTCGGACTCTCGACTACGAGAACCCGGGTTCGAATCCTGTGCTGCAGTGTTTAAACCATGGGCAAGTTTTTTCACTCAACATTGCTCCAGTTCACTCAGCTGTATAAATGAGTACCTGGCTATAGACAGTGGTGGATGTGTACGAGCATCCTTCGCGCATTAATTGTAGCATATGGCTGGATGCTTCCCAGAGAAGCCGAGATGGTGTCTGAGTGAACAGGTCTGTCGGGGAAGTAAAGTGTAAAGCGCTTTGAACGGTCCTGAGGACTGGATACTGCGCTATATAAGAACTTGCCTTTTACTTTTTTATGATCCATAATAACCACACTCACTATTGACTGTCAACATGTTCTTCTGCTGAATGGCCCCATCGGAGCCGGGAATCTGGCACGTGTATGAACCCTCATCGCTCAATTTCACAGGGTTAATGACGAGATCATATACATTCCCTGTGCCCCCTATCGTGATGCGCCCTTCATCGGTGTTGAAGACATTCCGTGCCATTGCCATCACACTGGACCCGTTTTGCCAAAAGACGACTTGCGTGTCTCCTGAAAGAATGCGGTGGTTGGACGAAAATTAATACGTCAATAAATGATAAATAAATATACTTACATAGCACTAAATCTAGTTCACACTAGTGAAGATGCTTTACGTATAAATTAATACCGAATAACATAATTAGTTGAGATAAAACTAAGATAAATAAATAGATAAATAAAATAAATGTTACCTTGAAATAAAAATCCATAACTAATCACTAGAAAATGTTATCCTTTTAATAATTACGGTAGACGTTTTCTTAAACTATTGATTGAAATGTAAACACTCTGTGAATTAAATTATTCATTAAAATATTATGATAATATATGCTGGTTTTGAGTCCCCGCATATATATTTGTCTCAGTTCTGTAAAAGATGGTCATTAGAACAAAGGCAATTCAATGTATTGATTTAAATATTGCAATGTGACAATTTTCAAAATTGTGCGTTTTAATCATTTTTGTGTGATACTGAATTGATTACACCATGTCTTAAACTTCTTTAGCCAATGGGTAATTATTGGTCTGTTGTATCAAGTTAACTCAATCTCTTGCTTTTAAAACCAAGGACGACATAATCAAGTGCAAGCAGTTATTGATGTGTCAAAGTTTAATACATCAAAGGACACTTTGATACATTGAATAATGACCCAACACTACATCCTACATAGCAATGGAAACTGCAAAATGTCAACATTCCAATAATGGACTGGACGAAGCCAGAATCGGAAAGAAAGTAAACCAACCTAGATTTGCCACTTCACACCGGATGACTGCCGATTCCCCCTCGAGAACTTCGACCTCCTGAGGCTGGGACAAGAAGCTGTACGCATCTGAAACATAAGAAAACATCAACGTAAATCGACGAAAATTCACGAAAGAATTATAACGATAATAATATAGTTTACTTAGCCACCATCAAATCCGGGAATAGTGCCCCATTCATGGATGATTACAAACCAGTAAAAGATACTTCTAAGAAACATGTATGTGCATTTAAAAGAATAAAATATAATAAAGCCTAGATTATATTAAGTTAAAGTTGGTTTAAATCCTGTCAAGTCGAGTCGGACATAAATGATTTTCAAAAAATCAAAGACAGAAACATGTTAAATTAAAAATATTTTTATAATTAAGACATCAAATCAGCTGCTTTCTAACTGTTCAACCGAACCTGTGATCAATCTAAACCGATTGAGAAGCACACCTTTTGTGACATAATTATTTTAATGTCACACTCACAACGAATGGCATTGTGTGACAATGATGGAACTATTATCTAATATCTACATGATGATGATGTCAATAAGAGCTGTCATCTACCGGCAATAGTAGCACGGCTCCTAGTTATATATATTTGTTATTTACCAACTTGTTGTTGTTGTTGTTGATGAAGATTTATCATGAGACAGTTGTAGACACTCGTAGGTCAGACGAGATGGTAACGGGTGCATAACAATAAACATAACTGGCATAGTTACTAGCATTGCCGTTAGTGCCAATAAGCCAAATATCTTGCTGGTAGCACCACGTAAATCGGCACCACACAAATCGACACTTTCAACAGACTTGTTATTGTGAATGTACACACGTGCATATTTTATCGTCAGACATGATTTGAGCATAAATCCCAGTTGCATGTATTGTTTTACTGCCTCCATTTGTGTGATTAACGGTGCTGAAATACCGACTTACTATTCCACAGGTCAGGGATTTTTTTTGCCAGATTTCTAAGTGAATTACGCAAGTGCTCAAAGTCGTGGGATGATTTTGATCTACAGTTGGGTTCTCATATTATATATTATCTGTGGGACAACCAACTCCAAGTGCGAGATGACTTTGCACTGCATGACAAATACAGAAATATCACAGCAATGATGTCATATATGTGGCTGAAAAACCACATATCAGAGCCATAAGTGGCTGCAGAGACAGCGATTACCAGAGTGGTGAGAAGAGATAGCTTTGTGCCCACTCACATGCTACTGACTCAACCAGAGATCACTTCATGCAATGTGTGTTTTCAGAGAAAACACAAGGCGTGGACTTTCGACATCAACACAGGACGCAGCTATCATGCTTCTATACAGATAGTCGCCACTTCCTAACTTATTATTACGCCAAGCAATAGTAGAAAACTAGAGTTCGTGGCAAAAAAGCAGTAAAGAAAAGGGTTATTTTCTCAGAACATTTCACAACTGTTGGACTTGTTTAGATGCAAACTACATGCATGCATGTAAAATAGAATATTTTACTTAGTTCACGACTTCATTTCCTGTGACTGCAACTTTATTTCCAGTGTTAATAGGCCAAAGTTTAAATTTGCTGCATGTACAAGTACAGCTTGCGTGTTCTTTGAGTGCTGGTAGATGAGTTTATTTTTTACCCCGCCCACTCTCTTCACCCCTGCCCACTACTTCTACCACCCTTCCTGGAGTAACATACCCTCTGTTGTCACTCATCAACCCACTTGACACTCACTGAGGGGTTTATTACCCCACAGATTAATAAACCTGGTGCCTGGCTGCCAGCCAGGGTGATTAGGAACATATGCTTCAGTTGCTTATACCAATTCTCTGATCAGTTCCAGCAGGGTAGTTACCCCCACCCCTCCTCCGTTACTTCATTTCTGGCATAAAGTTAAATTGTGTGCTTTGAGTTTAATTTTTAAGTTATGAGTTTATTGATTTCCATTTAAAGTTAAAAATTTGTTGAGTTTCATTCTTAAAATTACACATGAAAGTGTGTTTGTTGAGTTTCATTTAAAGTGAAAGTGTGTTGTTGAGCTTCCTTCATGCCCACGTCATCACTTAAAGTTGTAAATTTAAAATCGTACTCGTATAATAAAATACCAACTTGCCCCTCCCTGATGGAACACACTCAGGGCTGCAGTTGTATTATCAGCGTACTTTGATCTTTCAAAACTCATTCTTACAGTGCTATATCAAAAATGACTACAATCTACAGAACTGGTTTTGGGTGTATTTAACGTTTCCTTCCGTCACAAGGACACGCCACAAAACCAGACCGATACTGATCAACCTCGCACTTTTTCAAAGCCACATTGTTGGCAACTATTGCCCCTCACTGTCACCTTTTTACATTACTACTGACACAACATGCCCTGTTTTCATAGCTGTTGACATAACAAACCCGGCTATTGACAAAACAGCCCATGTTTTTTTACACTCCCATATCAAACCCAACTTTTCACAACCGACCGTTTTTTCGCCTTTCATTTGCACTTGTAACAAACCGTTTCTGCAAATACTGACACTTTGTTACAACTATTTACACAACAATCTATCCCCAAAAACAAACCCCGTTTTTTTTGCCGCTATTTCTTCCACACCGGCCGAACCATGTCAACAACATAAACGTGTCATTAGGACCATAAGGTCCAGCCAATAAATCACGTCCCTGGACAAGAGACAGGAGGAACCAGGCCTTCGAACCTCCTCACTCCCTGTGAGTCACTAGCAACAGCTGCAGCTGATTACAACTGAATCAACACTGGTCATTCATAACTCCCTCCCAGCATTCCTGGTGCACAAGTCTCAACCGTCATTGGTCAGGCGTCTTGGGCCAACCCCAAAATATCCCGAGGCGCCAGTAGCAGTCCCAACTTCTCGTCCATTTATTAGTGTCTTCACATAAAGCGCCCCACATGGCAGGCGCAGACATAACATCAGCAACAGCCTCGACCATTTAGTGTAACTTTCCCCACGCCTGCTGGAGTGATTCACTCTATCAGACACAACTAGCAAGTTAACGCGAAAACATTCTAAGGTAAATAGCAGTGACATAAATGTGTAAAACCACTACTAAAATATTCCTATAAACAGAAACTGACCACAGGAACATTCCCACCCTCAGGCAATGGAATCTAGCAGCTGGACTTCACAGAGAAAATAAACAGACTAGACAGTGTGGTGGTAAAGCTACAAACATGTTAGTAGGACAAATGATGTAAGACTAGACAAGACTGGTAATGATGAACCAATTAACAGATATATGGATATCTAAACAAAATACAGCTCTAGAAGTCTTAAGTAAATCCCATCATTTGTAATAAACTTAAAAAATTGGGTTTATGTTGAACCCTTCTGGATATGTCATTATGGGTTAATCCACAGAATTTAAAGTAAATATCTTCTTCCTATGAGACTATAATATTAGTCTTGAAAAATTATAGTTGTAATTAAAACGTTATTTATATGTCCCTGAGGCAGCAAATTGCTATCCTTTAGTGGCACACTTCTTTGCCTTTTAGCCAGATGCTACGTTGTTTCTCACGTCCAAACTCTCTCACAACATGCCATCAGCTGAACGAGCCAAAAAACGTTCACCAATGGCTGTATAACTCAACAGGCCGTAGCAGCAAACTAACTTTATAATTCCCCACAGCATGTTAACTTTGCCAAGTGATTTTAGGTGTAAATGTTTGTACCATTTCACTCATTGACCACACTGCACTTGACTGCCGCATTGCACAGAGGTGTAAATGTTGTCATTTCAACTACATTTCTCTGCAAGCGATTAAGTTTCCGTACTGTTTCACCTTTTATTCAATGACCTAGACCACACCACGTACAGTCGTACACTTTAGTGTGCAGAGGAGTTTAGTTCATTATGATACAAATCAAGTCCCATTCGTGATACTCAATGCTGTAATTTAACTGTAGTTTGTTGCTTTTTTGTGTTGGATGGAAATATTGCTTTTTATTTTTATACTTAATAATTATTATCATGCATCAGGGGTAGAAGTAACTCCAAAATTTCTGGTAGTCAGCAGGACTACCTAGCTGAGAAATTTGGTAGTCCTTACAGATATTTGTTAGTCAAGAAATGACCCAGATTTAGGCAAAATAACATGACCAAAAAAAAAACTGATAAATATTCAAACATTTTATGGTAGTGCATCGTGCTCATCTTTGGTAGTCCGACTGAATTTCTGGTAGTCTTCGGACTACCTGACTACTACTATTTTGACCCCTGTGCATGATGGAGAAAAAAACCTTGGGCAGATCAGGATTATCTTGACTAAACTATGACGAGCATAAATTTGATTCAGAAAGGGTTAACTGATCTGACATAGATCCCCCCCAAAACAAGAGCATAATATGGGAATTCGCGAGAAAATAACCAAACTGTGTCCTCCGTTTGAGATTTAATCGGCTCTCAGATCGCAGTAGATCTTTTTATGCCTCTCCAGGCTCTACCAGAGGCAGACAAGGTCGTTTGGATTTTCCCGAGGCTCAGCCTTCAAGGTACGCCGTTTAACCATTGCCCTACCAATTCCCGGAAGGCAGACAACCCTCTTCCCCTTGGCCAGCCTTCAGTACTCCCCTTTGTGTTTCACAGGACAAAGTTCCTTTGTTCTGTCATGTTAGTGTCAATGACTGTCAAATCCAGTTCCTTCCCATCAGTAGAGTCTGTCTGAGCCATTAATTATAGATTACAGTAATGCTACTTAATTCTAATGTAAAAAATCATTTCAAAAGTGAAACACGGCCACCGCAGTGATTACTGCGACGGGAGCCAGCGATGAATGCTATTAAGTTGAATTATTTTTAAGTGGTGCAAATATTGTAAATTGAATGCAAGTTAGTATTGCATTGGATTGTCGTTTTGTGTGAATTAAATCTGACACTACATCGGGTTATTACAGCCTGATGAGCCATTGAATAAAGTAGTGTAAATTATAAATACAAAATTGAACTAGATATAAGACATGCCATGTTTTCTTACTGGATATCAATAGTATACAATTCAAGAAAGACGTCTTTCTTATATCTGGTTTACCAAGTGTAGTCTCTGTAAAAACACGTTTCATATGTCTGACTGGTATAAAACCTGAGTAATTGTCAGTTGGTCACCACACACGCCCCTGCTTATACACGCACATATCTGTCACTTTCGAGCACAATCATCCATCCGTGTCATTGCTGATAACCACAATCAAGCGCATGTTTAAAACCAAAATTGACTGATAGTCAACGTTACTGAAACAAGCACAGACAAATGCTGTTGCACAATTTGCTGAACAGCTTCGGTCAGAAGAGATGTTTTTGGACTGAAAACCGACTTGGCATTGATTGGGTAAAGAGAAGATTAATTTCCACTCACAGTAGCCAA
Source organism: Oasisia sp. SBJ-2009 (assembly GCA_964017155.1). Classification (NCBI taxonomy): domain Eukaryota; kingdom Metazoa; phylum Annelida; class Polychaeta; order Sabellida; family Siboglinidae; genus Oasisia; species Oasisia sp. SBJ-2009. The sequence continues at coordinate 24,990,606 of OZ024859.1, forward strand.
TCAGCCATGCACAAGATACATCATATCAAGTCTGCCTCAAAGGCATTGTTAAATCTCTGCATTGCACGCTGACAGTGAAACCTCTGGTGTAGCAACATTCAAATCTAAACTGGAAAGAATATTTTTTGATGTTCTATGTATGGTGTCTAAATAAATGTATCAGAGTATTTAATTTGGAATGTCTTGTGTATTAATTATAATATGATTTTATATAGTGCCTAAATAATTGAAGGCATAAAAAGTGTGAATTTTTCAATGGCAAATTTATGCTAAAATAATGTAATGCCTAAATGTGTCAGACTATTAAAAACCTACCCGGGGTAGAATAACAACAAACATTTTCTAACTAATAGTTAGTTAGAAAATGTTGTTGTTATAAACAGTAACTAATTAGCTGCTCATTTGCTAATACATAATTTAAACCGAGTACCCAAATAATCAAACAGCTGAGGCATTCCTAAATAATCAAACATGCGAAGTGTCTGAATAATATACAGCCCTAAATATCAGCAAAAAAAGCCGCCTGCCAGGGTGTCCTTATTGAGGAGCTAGACGTCTGAACTGGGAGAGTTAATGCCGCCAGTTGCCCCGGCCTACAGTGACTCCCTCTCCCCGCAGCTGTGACAGGCCGTCATTCCCACCGTCTATCCCCTCCTCCTTCTCTCATCAGCTCTCCCATCCTTCCCTAATCAGAACCACAATCCCGCCCGCACCAGCACCAGCACCAGCACCAGCACCAGCACCAGCACCAGCACCAGCACCAGCACCAGCACCAGCCGCCAGCCGCCGTTGGAGGAGAATTCAGTTCACAGGGAGTATGAAAACTCCCACTGCAGGTCAGATAGATCGGGGCCCTTGGCGGGGGATATTAATATCCGAAAACCGCAAGTGAGGTTTTGCGAGTGATACAGCACACTTCTGCAGCGTTCCAGAGGTGTGTGTGGTGTGTACCTTAATGTGTCACATTGGTCATGTGTCATGTTGGTCATGTGTCACGTTGGTCTTGTGTCAAGTTGGTCATGTGTCAAGTTGGTCATGTGTCACATTGGTCATGTGTCACATCGGTCATGTGTCATATTGGTCATGTGTCACGTTGGTCATGTGTCACATTGGTATTGTCATGTTGGTCGTGTGTCATATTGGTCGTGTGTCATATTGGTCATGTGTCACATCGGTCATGTGTCACATCAGTCATGTGTCACGTCGGTCATGTGTCACGTCGGTCATGTGTCACGTCGGTCATGTGTCATATTGGTCATGTGTCATATTGGTCATGTGTCACATTACTCATGTGTCACGTCAGTCATGTGTCACGTCGGTCATGTGTCAAGTTGGTCATGTGTCATATTGGCCATTTATCACGTGAAAACTGCAGAGTGACGTCATTATAACTTATTTTCTTCAGATGGAGCTTCCTGTTCTGTTAACACCAACTAATTGAACGCACAATTTCACTGAATCATAGTGCATCAGTGAGCTCTGGGATGCATACTGAGTACATCAGAATAATGAATTTGTATTTTGGTACCCAAGCTTTCAAAATTAAGTAGATATAAATGGCAATGTAAAAACGTAAAAAAATAAGGGTAACAAATTATACCTGGGTTAAATACCCTGAAATATAAACATTTAAAACAATGCACTGGAAGTAGTAATTGACAATTTATGCTAGAATAAAAAATAGCATTTCGGGTGATATCAACATTTTGGGTGATATCTTTGGGGGAAGGATGAGGAAGTTGCTGGGCTGAGACAGCAAAGTTAATTCTGCCTTCTTTCTACAAGGAGTTATCTTGGCAACCAATTCTGTTAATCGGTTAGACTTCCTCTCGTATGAAACAGGCATGTAAAAAGACTTCTTGTAGATTGTGGCTATCAACTGGCATCATTTATAGACAAGCTATTCTTATCTAGAGTAATATTTGACGTTTGTTAGCTGATGATGCATAGACATTAAGGTCTGGAGCCAGCTCAACGATGCCAGGCTATGTCGATTTTACATCACACCATTACCGGTGACTACAACATCTCCAAACTGACACCAATAGCCCCAGACGAATCACATTAATTCCGACAATTCCATCTGACAGCCGTAGAGGTCAATGTGTGCTCATCAATGTCAACAGATGGCAGCACTGCCTTATAAACGACTTCCCTCGAGACTTAAACTGCAACACGTTCCTTCCAGTCGGGACTTTATTAAGCTAGAATGATACTGTATCTACTATCTACAAGCGCAGTATGCAAATGTACACTTCCCGCCAGCAAGGCGTACATTTTTTGTGGGCATCGGAGCGCACTGTTGCTTCAGTCGGCATGGTGATACCGATGTGTTAAGAGTGTGCTAAGTCTGGTTTTTTGGCGGTACCTCCCTGTAACCGCAGATCAGTTGAAGGAGCCTATGTGATTAAGCCAGTGGTGTGATTCATAGTCTTCTAAAAATACACAAGTGTGATGTGTGCGTGCGTTTATATGTGGTGTATGTACGGTTTGTATGTGTGTGTGTGTGTGTGTGTGTGTGTGTGTGTGTGTGTGTGTGTGTGTGTGTGTGTGTGTTGTGCTTGTGTGTGCGCGTGCATGCGTGGTGTGGTATGTGTGGTGTGTGCATGCATGCGTGCGTGCGTGCGTGCGTGCGTATGTTTAATATGGAGAGGGAGAAGAGTTGATGAGGGAAATTATGGAAAAGGGTGAACATCAGTTTGGGTGTCAACACATACTACAATAAACAGAAACAATAGTAGTTTATGGTTTAAACAATTTGGCAATTTCGTTAGAATGTCGTATTCAATGAGAGAGGGTGTTCAGGTAAAACTGCATGCCTCGTTGAGGTCTAGACAGGAGTTTGGGGAGAAGGGCATAATTTATGACCCTGAAAGTGAGAACACAGATTACTACGGTATATGTCTGGCAATTACGATACCATAAAATATATGGATATGGCAGATTTTATGTGTGTACATTATGACCCATGCATGAGTAATACTTCCAGTCAGCAGGTTTGAGCTTAGCACAAGATACACTAGTGTGTCAGGGTAGACATTAAGGTAGTCTTATGCAGTGCAGTAATCTGTCCTCAGGACTGCACAGTGCTGAATGTTTGACTCCCTCACAGATCTCGTCTTCAATCAAATATATTGCTACCTTGATGAGAACCTGCATCTATCGTTGCGGAACTACTCTCGTGAGTGACACTGTTCATTGCAGATGTGGCGCTGTATAAAACTTCCCTTTAGACACTGCACAAATAACAACGAGGAAGTCCCACTATGATTTCTTTCGACCAAACTGCTACAAACAGCTGACAAAGGTCAACCCACTCAACACTGGACAGGCAATCTTGCCCACAGGAAACAGGACACTTTGAATTTAATTAGAAACACCTAAAGAACAGGGGTTCTATTTCATGGGCATATTGGGTTTGAGGGTCTTCTCTGCAGATGGACTCAGAAATGGTATTCACCGAAAATGACATTTCCCACACCCTCATTAATTCTATTGAAGGAAAATGTTCTACGGCCGAGTCTCTTGTTGTTACAGCCTAAGGGACTAATTATTCGGGCCTCAGTTGGGACAGGAAAACGGAGTCATTGTAGTGATTCAGGTGAATCAAGTAAGTCTTATTTCACTGATTTTACATCCCTCGTGTGTACTTTACACTATGCAGGAATTTAATCAATGTTACATTTTGTGTTTAAACCGTTCTGCATCAACAATGTTGCACAAAATGTGATTTTTCAAAATGGATGCCATTTCTTTCCCAAGTGTTCTGAAACCCATAACGTGAAATTTATAAATTTGTTTGAACACGTGTTTTTTTACCATTTATACATATTACATATAGTATATGATGGGAAAAACTGAACTGTAAATGCAGGTTCACTACGTCTACATACTCTCACACAGATGGTGACTTAACACAACAGCAATTGTCACTCCTCCTGGGAATGCCAGGTCTTGACAACTAAGATAAATATTATGGCTGAACATGGCCAAACATTTCACTTCCTCTAGTTGCTGTCAGTCAAAAGACTCAAGATTGTACCCAGAGTTCCACATATCAATGCTAATTTATAACCAACTCGGAATAGTTTACTGTTTTGATAAGACACATTTTGTTTTTAGGGAGTCCATAAGATTAAAAGGTCAGGACACCATAATAGAATTATTTTAGTTTGTATTACACAAATAATTGCATATTTGTATAGAGGTGATATTGAGTGTCCACTTCAAATGGTAGTGACGTCTGTATGAGAGTTGTACTCAGTCCAGAATGCCCGTCATAAACCACACAGAGCTGAGGGCTGAGACACAGGTGCCCCAGTATTAGAGTCACTTACATGTACATTCAGTCAAATGATCACAATAATGCAGACTTTGCATCAACTCCTTGAAGCAGCAATTTTACAATTTATGACAGACATACGTAGGGTCCACGTGGTATGATTTGACCATATGCGGTACACATTCTAAGGAAGTCTCTGTAATGAACCACCCGTTGTTAATTTACCAAAACAACTGGCACGCCTTTCGCTGTCGATTTTCACTGTCGATTGCTGGCATATGATGAAATGTGAGAATGGCACAGACAGCGTCAGTCATCTGGTTCTATTTATGTGTCTGGGGTTAAAAGAAGCACTGCAACTCAAGTGAATGTTATAGTCTAATACACTAACTTTGGCACATTGTAACTACAACACCTCCCAGGTGCTGGAATCAATTTTTTCCTTGTTCCGTTATTTCAATGAACCAGTGACCAGCAACAAACTGTCACATTGCTACAGTTATCAAAAATAAATGTAACATTGCACATTCCTATATTGAGAAGACTAAACATGTGTTTACACGGTGCAACTTAAATCTAAGTTGCGTAAAGTTGAAGAGTGTTTACCCAGTGCAACTTAAATCTAAGTTGCTTAAAGTTGAAGGGTGTTTACCCAGAGCAAATTAAATCTAAGTTGCTTAGATTTGAAGGGTGTTTACACAGAGCAACTTAAATCTTAGTTGCGTAAAGTTGAAGGGTGTTTACCCAGAGCAACTTAAATCTAAGTCGCTTAAATTAAAGGTAAACTGCTTATGCACTAAGACAGAGCAAGTTGACAAACTTAAATCAAAGTCGCTACAAAATAAACCACTTACACTTTGTGTGAACGCAAATAAAACAGATCATAGTTTCTTTTTAAATATTTGTTTAATAATTAGTTTTAATCCCCATATTCCTGAAGTGGCCTCCCTCGGGGCGAACTGGGTAAGGGTGTATTTCTGTGGGAGAAATACCTGATACTTGAGTGGCCAGACTCCAGCGACTGGCAGCCTCTAGTCATCTGCAGCCTCCAGTCATCTACAAGTCGGCCAACTGAGGCTTCAGATGCCTGGGAAATGTCACACTTTTTCTCGCTGCTACCACTTATCAGCTGCTATCATATATACCTCAGGGCGTTAACAGATCCACCCTCACTCATCTCCCTCAACCCTCCCACCAATAGGGTACTGGGTTAACAGGACCACCAGTATTGGGGGTGGCAATGAGTGTGTGTGTGTGGGGGGGGGGGGGTAGCTAGTAGCTACAGCACACACCCCCTATTATCCACTGCTGGTTTACATTTCAGGTAGAGCAATTATATTTTCTGGTCAGCAACAACAACTAGAAATCCATTTACCTGTCTTTTTGACAGGCAAAGTATGTTTTGGAAGGGTAAATATTTGAGTAGACAGGTGGAACTTTATACAGAAAAAATCTTCATACTATTCACCCTGTGCACATTTACACTGGATTGTGTGCCTATATACACACATGCACACATCTACTGGCACCTTTTGGACTGGCCTAAATGTGACCCTTCATAAAAGCTTGGACCACAATCAACAAATCAAGACTAGTTTACAAACCTGTCAATTCTTAAAAGTTCTCACAGAAGTATTACTGGAACACGCCAACCATAATGAATGCCACTGAAAATGGTGATAAAGGGGGCTTTAATGATTATTAAACTAGATTTTGACCGCACAAGTTGTAGTATTTATGTAAAATATTTACTTCTACATTTGCCTAAGATGACATCCACAATTGGCCAGTAATGATAAATGGCCGTCATGGATTTAGGCAACTAACCGGCTAGAAATGTGTTTTATTGATTGACTGCAGTTTGATGTGTTCAGTGGACTCACCAGAATTATAAATGGTCACTGATAGTGAACAGGTTGATTCAAAACTGCAATGTAGTAAAAACGCCATATAATTTCCCACCAAACTTGGCAGACATGAGAGCTTCTGAGCAAAGGAACCCGACTGAAGATTACGCATAAACGTACACAAAGTCAAACCAACCAAACACGTCTGTTATGATTAACAAGATATTCGCTGCCAGATTTCTGAATCACACAACCAACAGCATCCATCACGTGCTGCCCACTGGCCCCGGCCTCTAGACCCACTCCCGGCTACCATCCATCTGATCTGTCCGGTTGTCATATTTAATTCACCACGTCCTTTCTCTTGCAAGTAGCAGACCCTAAGACGACCCTAAGATGACCCTAACACGGCACTCGTCCTCCTGTTTCTGTCTACGGCTCTCACCTCCAACTAACCGGTCAGTGGTCATCTGCTGACCGCATTTGACCTCTCCAGGTGTTTATTTTATCTAAATAGGAATCACCAGGCAGAAACAGCTATTTAACGGCTGCATCTTCAGTTACAGCCATCATATTCCCGGTTACTCACTGACCTGCTAAGGACGCTGCTCACTACTTATCGGACCGTGGAAGCTTCCTGGGGAGATTCTAGGTGTGGTCAGGAACGTTCTCGGAAATTTGATTACCTGCTTTGCTGGGGGAACTGCCCATTAAGATGGCGAGGGGATGCGAGATGTTAAACCTTTTGAACCATGTGGCTCTACTAAATGGTTGTAAGATAAACTAATTAAAACTATTTCATTTTTCTGAGACTGTATGAGAAACATTAAGCAAAATTCTTTGTAAATGAAAACTTTTATTTTTTTATTTTTGGTGATGCTGATTCAAGGCAGTGGTAAGATCTGGCAAATTAGTAATACAATATAATTTTTTCTTAATTTTTATAAATCAATCTTAGATAAAGTACATGATATTTAAAGCAGAACCCAATTAATCAAAATCTTATAATCCGACACCTTTACATATGGATGTCTTTTTACCAGAATGGAATTACCAAATGCTAATTTATCCTATTAAGTACCCAACTCATTTATCAGGAAGCTCATTAATCCAGACACCTACACTGGGGAACAAAATGTCTTCATTAACCCTGTTCAACTGTATTCATCACTGCCATCTAGAAGCCCAGCCCATGAAAATGATGAATTTATGTAACAGGAAATCTGGTTGACTACACTTAGCTCAGTCTTACGGCATCATTCATTCTAAAACTGTGGTCGCCAGCAAACACCCTTCAGGGGACCAGCTGCTTGCTCGATTAATCACCCTCTGACAGGCACCAAGCCACCCCCTTACGCTCCAGTCTACTGTCAGCAACCCTAGGCTGAAGACTGCTGACAACTGCTGACAACTGCTGACAACTGCTGCAACTACCCCTCTCTCCTGGGTACAACAAAAAATCACCTGCAAGTCCAGCCCAGCCTCCATTTATCATCCCGGGAGATCTAGTTCAGTCACTGGGAGGAGTGTCATGACGTCTTCCTGTCCCAAAGATCATGTCCACAATGCAGATCACATCAATGTCTTCCCCAAACGGTTACACTTCAGCACTGTCGAAACCGTCAGATCTATTAAAATCCTGCCTAATTCAGCAAAAATATAATTCGGCCGTTTTGGATTTGTTTTACTCACAATATGTTTTAGGACAAATAACAGGAATAACACATTAACAGCACAAACTAGCTGAAATTTTGAGACGGATCGTAAGGCCATCTTCTGCAAAAGTACTGAGACCTAACCTCACTTTTGATAACTGAAAATAAACACATCTGCCTCTGTAACCAAATAGAGCATCTTTCACTTGATGTTTACTTACCCCACAAGGTAGGTTTTCTGCAAGTGGTGACTCATATACAAACCTGCAGACTATCTTCCTAAATTGAGATTTATGTATGATAACAGTATCGCAATGTTAGCATTCTTCACATCTGATGAGTATTCAACATTTCTCTGAGCAGGGAATATCTTAACAGACATTCCCTTATGACCAAAACATCTGTCAATCTAAATGCTAGGTTTTATCTGCCAGCTGACCTATGTTTACCATTTGATGTGATGGGTACCTTTGTTCCCTTACCTTGAAATAAAAAAAACATTCACATACAATAACTATTGCAACACAACTTCAGGGGGCAACTAATGATTAACAAAACATGACAAGTGAAATATGATTGTAATGCTATAATACACGTTTCCTGTCTTGACCAAAACTCAACATGAACTACATAATGCTTATAGGTTTTTTATTCAGCATTTCTCACATTAGATATTAACTCTAACAGGTTGCTCCAAAACAAATTCTTCAGCTGATACACAGTCTACCAGGACCTATGAAAATTATCAGAATTAAAAAGATGAGTACAAATGTCAACAGTGCAGCGTCCAACCTTGGAACAGTGATTCTGTGGAAGGGTGACCCAGGATCTTAGCTTTATGTAGAGACCATTTACCAGTCATTTGGACGAATAAAACCTGTTTTGTACAGGTAGAAATATAGGTGGACGGGTAAAGAATGATGGAGCAAGAAAGGCCTACAATCATAGATATTGTCATTTATGCCTTAGAAATGAGTGTAAATGGTGTGACATATGTGTTAGTCGTCCACTTCAAGTCAAAAAACACATTTAAAGTTTGTAAGCTGGCTGGCTTAACAGTTGACATCCATGACGTGTTCACCAAAAATGTGTGACTGGCAACAATTTAGTCCTGCATAAAGCCATGCCCAGGATTTATGGACAGCCCAGCCCTGGACCAGGAACCTGAGAGTGGCCACGGGATGATATATATATATATACCATAGGAGATGATACGTGGGTTGGCACTGACCGCCTGCAGTGTCGAAAACCGTAAACGCCCAAGTAAGTGCAAAACCGGCCTGTTTTTTGGTCATTTGCATCCGAGATGACTATAAGCATTACCCGCGTTACATATCAATTCCTTCTGCTGGGCAGTTCCACAGTTTACGACCATGACTGTATCAGTGCCACACCTTGCTAAAGACACCGAGTTTATAAAACCATAGGAATGTCTTAAACACACTCTGCTTATGTCACTACATATTCAAGCTGCCACTTCGTGTTGAAAATAATCAGCAGCAAAATTTGCCATGCTAGAAACCACAAATTTTAACCGTTTAGAAAAACCTTCCCAAAGCACTGTCTATGGTATATTCTGGCTGGGTTATTCCTGACAAATTTGAGACCCAGAAGCTAAAATACAACTGGGACATAGTCTTTAGTGACAGCTGCCTAGGCCTGTCCCATGACACAGAGTTATCTTATCTTAGAGGGGCAATTAATCCCTGGGTTCTGCCTCCTACAAGCCAATATTGGCCAGCCATAGCCCAGTCTCAATCTGGAATGGGACCATGCATGGAAATTCCTGCATTCCTCGGCCAAGTCCCTGGAAAACTTGCAAAGTTTCAATGCTATCTCTATCTCCAAGACTTGCCGTTTGCTGGATAGGAATTTGATGGTCAGTAATTTGTACAGGGTACCCCATAAAAACTGCAAAAGTTGTAGTTACAGCTGTGGAATGTTCGGATCCAAGATGAGAGTTTGGTCTCATGTAGTATATCGTATAAGGAACGGGTTTATTTTCGGATATTTTCATGTTTTTACCGTTTGCCTTAAGACGGTCAAAATCCAATGTTTTAACGTGTTAATGGCTGGATCAAGTGCAGATCACAAGCACATTTCTGAATCTAAGTTGTAATTTCCCTCCCTACTTTAAGGTTCATCTTTGATGAGGCAAATTATAAAGTATACATAATAGCGTTTGCTGTCCTATCACTTGCTTTGATTTTTCTTCTTAAGATATTCTGACTACCTTGTGCATGTTCTGTACAGTGAAGGAGCTTCCTTTGCCCATAGGAGCTCCTTTTCAAGTTTCAGTTTCATTGCAGTCACATTTCAGTCACCTTGGGGTGTTTGCTAACCCCAAAACAACTGCCTCAGCCCAGTTTCGTTTCTGTAATCCTGGATGCTAGCAATAAGATCAGCAACATAATATCTGTAACGATGCCTGTGATTACTGGAACTGACAAATGAAGCACTGTCAGCGTATCAAGACGAGAGTTACTTTCCCACGTGTATCAACAACAAATTTAGATCCACATGGGGGCCACTCTGTTTGGAGAAAAAACAGCTTGCAAACTGATATAACCCACACAATAATTTTGATTTGTCCCCAATTCAATTAAGACTATCTGGGAATAAGTATGCAGTGTTATCCTGGTTGATCAAAACTAAACAATGGCCGACAGATCTGGAGTAAATTGACTCAGGGTCATTGGTGATAAAGATTAGGGCCCGACTTAAAAATAAACATGCTCAATGTTGGGGTTTTGAAAGGGTCCCCCAACGCATTTACACTTTGGTTATTTGCAGAATCAAACCAGTCTCCTTTTTCGAATGCGAACACAGGAATATTTTGTTTCATCTATACCACCACATTTTGCTGTGTGCATTAAGAATTTATCAGTTATGATTCCAAAGTAGCATTATGTGTGTGTGTGTGTGTGTGTGTGTGTGTGTGTGTGTGTGTGTGTGTGTGTGTGTGTGTGTATGTATGTATGTATGTATGTATGTATATATGTATGTATATATATATATATATATATATATATATATATATATATATATAATCTAAGTTATTTTATGGTCTTCTTAACTACGTTCAAGTTAAGCCATGTAATCATCATAGCTTTATGCAGAGACCCATCCACCCATCATTTGGATGGGTAAAACCTGGCATTGTGGACGGGTTGAAATATGGGTGATAAAAAAATGATGGAGATGGTCTTCCAAAACAATAGATATTGTCAGTTATTCCTTAAAAGTGAGTGTCACTGGTGTCACATGTGTGTTTATAGTGTCAACGGTGTCACGTGTGTTTATAGTCTATTTCCAGTGATAAACACATTTCAAGTGTATCAAGTGGCTTAACAGTTAATGTCCACCAAAAACTGTGACTGGCAAAAATTTGATCCTGCATAAGGTTCTGGTAACCATGGAAACGTAAAACAGTTTTAGTAGACAGCTTCATCACACCCAAACACTGCTGGAGTATTCTGTTCAATACTGCACTTAATTTAAAGAATACTGCACTTAATTTAAAGTGTCATTTCTTCATCATACCACTGCACTGTATGACGCTTGCTCCAAAACTGTTTTCTCTCACTGTGATGTCATATCAATCATTTAAATAAATTGACAGATTAACTCCGCAAAAGTCTGCACACTTACTAAAATGTCAAACTTTCACCAGTGTTTCACAATATATCAGTCACACAATTCATAATAATTTGTGTTCTAAATTACACTGATTGATATCGTTGGCCCATGTCATCTTTTTGCACAACGGAATGTGCTCTAGCATTCCTTGCTGGTCATTTTTATCGAAACAAGCTCACCAAACATTGCCTACGTCAGTCGCAATCCTGGGTAACTGACAAGGCATGTGAGTCTGCCTCTCTTTAGCTCGTAACAGGCGGTGTCTGCTGATGTTCGTACAGACGTGTCTCGAATAAGACTGGGACCTGACCTAAATGACCAGATGCTTCCCCTTGCCCCAGAGTTATTTTGACACAGTTGTGCATAAATTTAGATTTGCTAGATGGTAGTTCAACCCCTACACAGGGCTTTATGCAGGATAAAATTATTGCTAGTCACACATGTTTTGGTGGACACTGTTAAGCCAGTTTACAAACTTTCAGATGTGCCTGATCACCTGAAATGGGCAACAAACCATTTACACTCACTTTCAAGGCATAACTAACAATCTCTATGGTTTTGGAAGACCTTTTTTTGCTCCTTCATTTTTTACCCGTCCACCCATATTTCTACCCATCCATATCCGTTCAAATGGTCTCTACATAAAGCTATGTCCCTACATTACGCTATGCTTGATGTGCATATATAGTGTTAAGAGTAACTACAATATGTAGTCTGTGAACTGTAAGGTCGAGTTGTTTTCATTGTTTTATTCCTATAATTTTGGCTTATGTCATCGTCTCTGTAAGCCTGCAATTCACCACACTTACCCCCAGTGTGGGACATTTTACTCTCCTCAGCACAGGGACCAACTGATTTTAGAATCCTTTCCAAGACTGCTAGAGGGGTGAAAGAATTTCCCCAAATGTTGAAAGGGTTGTGGGTTAATCAACACTAATGCATGACAGTGTAGTGGTTAGCATATCTGCCTGACAAAGGAGGTAAGAATTACAACGCCAAGTCCAGCAGGAAAAGGCCGACTTCCTGAATCCTGAATCTAGAGCCTCCACCGCAGCTGTCAAGGCTAAAGTCCCAAGACATTTCCTGATTGTAACATCCATCGATAATTGTAACATAGAGTAATGATGATGAAGACGAATATTAATCATTTCCTACTTGAACCCACTGATGCCTCGAATCAAGCTTCCAGGCACCCTTGTTTCCTAGTGTAACTGTGAACTTGCACCCGCCACAGCAAGACGATGACATTCCCGCCAATTAATTACAAACCAGATGTTGTTTCTGTGCATTTCCTCTGGACAAAGGCTGTTTTCTGCTGCCCTGTGTGATTCCTGGTGCATATTTTATACGAAAGAAACAACGCACTGATGTCACTTCGGGGAAAACCAAAATTTATAGTTTTGTTATACTAGTGTAAAACGGATCACCATTTAGATTTATTTGTAGTATTTATAACAGTGTGAGTATGAAGCTTATGAAAAAGAAAATAGTTTCATTATTTATATCTTTATTATTTATAAATACGTTCCTATGGAACTTAGTTCTGATATTTATGCAACTGTATTTCTCAATATAAAATGTGTCATTTCCTTTCCAGTTACACTTTTCCATAACAAAACTGGCTACTTTTGTATATGTCTGATTATTGTCCATCAAATTATCTTGATCTTTGTCCCTTTATGGTGGGTATTCTAGCTTCCCCCTACCCCCCCCCAACCCCCCCCCCCACCCCACCCATCCTCCCCCCCCCACCCATCCTCCCCCCCACCACCCATCCTCCCCCCACCCATCCTCCCCCACACCCCTCCTCCACTCACAATCATTCTACCAGACAACATTACCCTGGACCTTTGACCTACAAATAACCCTTAAAACCCATTTGGGGGTGAGAATGAGGAGGGAGAATGGGGTAATGGGAGGGAGAAGCTCCCTCCTTCTGTCATCAATCATTCTGTTTACTGTCCCATCAGCCTGTAGCCTGCTGGGGGTACTTGATATCTTGTCACATCAAAGTCCAGAGACGGGAGACGCTTCAGACACATGATGGAGACTAGATACTCTGACATAAATGACTTTTTCTAACAGTAGGGTTTCTGACCTTCCACAACCCCCTACAACTGAAAATAGGTCAAGCCTAGTAGGTTACCATCTGGACAGGGTGTAAGTAAATTGTTATTCGAGTCCTTTTTAGAACAACTTCCGTACATGGAATGTGATTTAAAAAGATACCACCCACAAATGAAAACTCCATTTGTATATCTGAATATGTATGCCTGTACATGTCATGTTATTTTGATATTATACATCATGTAACATGTATTGTAAAGGGGGGGGGGGTCTAAACAAACCTGTCTTCTTCGTGTTTCAACTTTTTACATGGCTGTAAATTGTTAAAACAAGAACACGTAAATTTAAGAGCTATCAAAATGTCATTCCTGATAAGAGGATATGTGTAGTACTCATTTGCATAAAGTCACAGGCAGTCCTGTGTTCTGCTAGATATGTGCTCATATATAACTGTACTGTATCACTGTGTGTGTAAAAATGTCTGAAATTTCATTTGTCATGTTGATAAAAGGAGAAATCCATAAGTGTTGCCTACAACTGAAGTCCTCCCATATTTTATCACAGTGATGGGTAAAATCGTGCAGGATCTAGCGAGATTTTAACTGGGTTACATAACACTTGAGTTACAAGCTATAACTCTTTTAAGAATAAGCGCGTATGCCTTTATGCTACCCTTACGGTGGTCTTGAGCTAAGAGGAATGACGCTTGAAATGTGTTCTTCACATCGGTGGCTTCAATGGCCAATGCTTTGCCCAGCTGTTTAGCTCAACTCAGTTTATCTGCAAAACATTCCTAGTGAAGCCAGGAAAGGTTAATGGTGATAAATTGACCACACTATCATGGCCCAGAGAATATAGTGAACTTGATGTGATTCACTAGGAGTAATGGGTTGCCACATACATATTAGTCATTATTCTTTAGACGTTCTGATTTTAGGATAACACCAGTAATAGTTATATATTGTGATCGTTAAGTCTAGACTTATATATTCTGTACATTTCATCAAAACATGCTAGTAATGTTGACATTATATAATCGTGTCCTTGAGAGCACTACTTACAATCCTGTCACTTTGTATGCACCAGTTGTTCATCTTTGACAGTGTGTCACGGAAATAGTGTCCTCAATAATACGGCAGCAACTTTTAGCATTTTCAAAACAATCTCTGTATGTATATACGTGTATTTGACTATTTGTCATTGGATTCTGTGTAATAATGGATTTTCCTTATAAGTTTATTTGCTCAGTGAATATCTGGTGGTAGGTGACACCACTAATTGTGCATCCATTCTACAAGCACCACTAGTACTAGGTACTCCAATGATGATGACTCCTCTACTTTGTTGCAATTCTGTGTGGCGTGGACTACAGACCATATGCTGTATTGGATGTCTGCTGACTGGCTGGACTTGTGACAGTGCCTGGCGCCTCTACCTCTCTCTCTCATTCCCTTGTGACATTTTGATTGTCATAATGTACACCCAAAATAACTTCAGGGTTCAAATTAGGGTAAACATTTCAGGAACCAACCAGTTCGTAAATATTTTTTAGTAGTCACCGGAGTTATTAATTTGCATAACTGGTTCTCCACACAGCACTATTTGGACACACAATTTATGACATTGGCTTCTTTTATGAGATTTAAAGTTTATTTTAAAGGTACTTTTCTCAAAACATTTTAATATTAAAAAATTGAAGACCCAGATGACATGAAGCAGCATTAGTTATTTACTGATTGTGTTACTTTGTAGAGATGCATAGCTTTATCTAGAGATCCTTCCACCATCATGTGGACGTGCAATTTCAACTATAGGAGTTACACACGTTAACACTGGAATATATCATATCGTGTTCTGTATCCCTTAGAAAAAAATCCTTCCCGTACTGTGAATTCCTAGCATACACAATTCAGCATACTATTATGGAGGCGTAATCCTAGACCTGTATCTTTAGTTAACATGGCACAAATTGACCAAAACGTTGTGACTGGAAACAATTGTATCCTGCATAAAGCCCTATATAGATGCTAGCAGCGAGAATGTTTAATGATTTACTAAAGCATAAAAAAATCGAAGGTGCAAAATATTGCAAGCAAACTTTCTCTGCAACCAAAGGAATGCTGTGATGTCTGCAAGTAGGAATGTCTGCCAAGCAGAATGCCACTGTGGTCGGCCACCACGGTGCAGCAAGAGAAGAACATAAAAGAGCCCTGTCAGCCCTGCACTGTACACACAGGTCTGCTCCCACCTCTTGGCGTGATCTCAGCGGGAAGAACCATGCCCATGGGCCAGTCAGGGCTAAGGGTAGTTTTCAGTGTCAACAAACATTTGTATCCATAGCATTGGGTCTGTGTTTCAAGTCACCATGGAGGCAGAACAGGGAACTGTCTCCTTGGATACCTGACCTACCCATTGACTTGATCCAGTAATATGTACCCCTGGACCCTCTTTAACATCATACCAGACTTTTATGATACCAACAAATATATGTGTGTATTTACCAATACCAACAAATGTATGTTGACACTTTAGAATGCAAATGTTCCAGTTTGTCAAACACAAATTATTTTATAAATGCATTTAGAAATGCAGTTTTCTTCATCACAAATGCTTTGTTTTTACACCAACAATTCAGTAAATGTTTATCAAATTTATTAATGACAACAACAATGCATAGCACGAAATATGAATGCCTGCAAATTATAACCACATCAAGAAGTGATTTATGGCCATACCAGGAAGAATACAACAGCACTGATCACAAACAGATATTTCTGTCCACATGACACATGACAAGCATTACGTTTGATTAGGCATTTTTAAAATCCCATGCTTAGGGACCAATTCAAAAGCAGCTAAAATTTGCCAGCTGCAATTTGAAAGCGTTTGCTAACAAGCGACATTAAGAGGCAGGAGCAGTTCCAATGGAAGGTCCTAGTTAAAAACCTATACCATTGAGTCTATAGCTACATGATAGCCTTGGCCACCCAGGCTGACAGAAACAAGGTTACGCCTTGGCTACTCCCTAGATATCAGTTTAGTTTATACTAACATTTGGGATTGTACACCAATTATATGGACCCTTTGATACGTTGGACATCTCCTGGTATCTGCCAGAAGATACACTATGTCGCTGAACCTGAAACATGCATCGAATTCTCGCAGCGAGCTTACCACTTCGCAAACAAGATATATGTAGTTGTACTGGTAGACCACTGCATACACTGCCACTAGCCTACAGCCAACACTGCCACTAGCCTACAGCCAACACTGCCACTAGCCTACAGCCAACACTGCCACTAGCCTACAGCCAACACTGCCACTAGCCTACAGCCAACACTGCCACTACAGCAGCTGCAAGAACTGGCATTGACACAGCAATGCCATCAATCAGTCAAACACACGGAAGAAAAAAGAAACTCAAATGTGTACATTATATAAAGCTTGGTTCGTGTCACAAAAATGGTGATTTATAGGCGGGGCTGGTGATCATCGATACGAACTATTTGGGTCAATCTGCAAGCACATGCAGACCTCTCCTCATGTTCCATAAAAGGGTTTGCATTTCTTGAGTAACATAAACTGTTTATGAAAGCACAAATGCAAATTGACAAAACAAATTCATGGCTAACCAAATTATTTGGAACTGTGAACCAGTTATTTATAATAAATTATCACATTTTATTTTTATTAAATATTACGAATGCGATTTTCAATTGGAACTGATCAAATATTTGACATGTCATTTTATAAATGTGTTATATGAATGATTTCTTTGAGTCAAACGGACAGATCTGAATCACGGATGTGGGTGTGGTAAAATCGTTTCATATCGGTACCCCAAAAAAAGGTGTGTGCTGCGTTATTTCAACTAGTAACCAATTTATTAAAAAACTTTCTAAGTACTTTTTTCGGTAAACAATTACATATCGTTTTGCCCGCGCAACTACTCATGGTCTCTGCAGCCTCGGGACATAAAACTATCAGGCTCCGCAGACCATTATTTGGGCCAACCAGGCAAATAACACATAACTATGTCAACTAGCTAGTAACTCAACCCATGGCCACTGCGATTTATCGACTCACTTGACTACAAAGTAACTACATCTCCCCTCCCTCTGGATACACTCTCCAGATTCTGAATCACCCTTCCACAATCCCCCACTCTCCCAGTCTCCCACCCCCAGATATCCCAAAATACCCCATACAGCCACAGTACTATGCATACAGCCCATCTGTCAGCTAACAAGTGGCACTAAACAGACAGGGCTTATGCACAGGAATGTGCCTCATTTAGGGGTGATTAAGAAACCATGCCAAGGGTCTGTGGTGACATTTGTAAACAGTTGGTGGGACAAGTCCTCTCACAGTTCAACTTCCTGTGCTAGCCGAGAAACTGCATCAGTTATTATGGATAAAAAGATACTTTACTTTTAAGTGTAACCCTGTCATTACTGCCTTATTTACTTCACACAGATGGGAAAAATCGTTAAGATCATTAGATATGATTCGTGTCATGTGACAGTTTATCTGCGACCTGGAACACATTTAGGGTTATATAATTAGTGCCTGTGATCTAAAACTGAACCTTGTGCTTTATAAACATGTCAGAATCAGTAGGTAACACTGCAATTTAGCAAGAAGAGTTTAATTCACCAGTGAATGAACGTTGCAGTTTTCTTTGCACTGTTTCCAAAGCAGGAATGTAAAATAACTTGGTGTTTCCAAGGCAGGAACGTAAAACAACTTTGTGTTTCCAAAGCAGGGATGTAAAACAACTTGGTGTTTCCAAGGCAGGGATGTAAAACAACTTTGTGTTTCCAAGGCAGGAATGTAAAACAACTTTGTGTTTCCAAACCAGGAATGTAAAACAACTTTGTGTTTCCAAGGCAGGAATGTAAAATAACTTTGTGTTTCCAAGGCAGGAATGTAAAATAACTTTCAGCATTTCCAACAAATAGTAGATAAATAAAACATAAAAAGGAGTTTGATCATAGATGACGAATATCATGAAGAGGAACATACTTTAAACCCATCTGTTACTGATCAATCCATTTGGTAAACAATAATGAAACCGATAATGAAAATGAAACAGACCCTGTGCAAATCTCTACTTCTACAAAGCATCTGTAAACATGGACTTGAACAGACAATGACCGTCTGATGGGGACCTCAACAGATGACCAGATGACTGACCGATGACCACAAATGACCTGGGTGATGACCGGTACCGGCTGGAGCAGTGGTGCCACATGTCAGCCTGTCTGTCAAGAGTTTGGCCTGTCAGTCCGTCCACCATCAGTGTCTGGCTGGAAGATCATGACTCATCAGTACTCCCACATGTCTGGAGGAGAGCTACCCCGGTAGTCTGAGGCCTCTCTCCTGACCACTCCAACCCAACCCCCATCCCCCCACCCCTATAACCACAACAATATCTATGATTTATGAAGACTTGCTTCTAAAATTGTTACCTGTCCAGTAAAAAATACTACTTTTCCCAAACAGGCTGACAGTAAGGATGGGCCGAGACTCAATTCATATTCAAAATTTTGAATATTTGAGCATTTTTCCACTATTCGATTTGTTTAAAAATTTGAATATTCTCAACTATATAAACGAACATCATTCGAATATTTTCCTTCATGTCCTCCGCCACAAAATCGGACTTAACTATGAAAATGGCAACATCCAAACTACTCACATATATTGTATACATATACACACACTAGTTTTCGAGGATATTCGATTCAATATTCATATACGAGTGAAATTCCAGATTCGTTCCATCCTTAGTGAACAGGCCTCTAGATCAAGCTATGCACCTACTTAATAATACAATAACAATATATCTTAATTTCAAACAATAGCCTATATTGTGTGGTAAACCACAATTCAGGCGACATTAATATCTTTTGACTAGCCAAATTTTTTTATTGAAAATGTACAAATAAATAAGATTTGAATAGCCCTTGCTATAAATAACTGATTATGTATTTCTAAGATGCATTGGTATCACAGTTTCACTTACACCTAATGACAAAGAATGGATACAGGTTGTTTTTAAAGTCATATTTTTGTCCTGAAATCTTTAAACAAAATTAACATTCACATAATTGTGGCAACAAGTAAATAAATCAACAATCCAAATTAAAAACATTTGCTCACATCTTATCAAAATAATTTTAAACAGCAGTGCATTATTAATTTATGAGTAGAACAGTCATCACTTTGATGACTAAACGGCAGCACCAAATAAACCAATGCCTCCGTCATCAATTACTGTAATTATCACAATCTATTTCTAGCCAAGACGTGTGCAAAAAGTTCAGCAGGCCGTGTGCCTAGCACAGATTGGGGGGTGGGGGGAATGAGGGACACACTACACAGTATGGTGTGCTCCAAATCTCGCCACCTGAGACCGATCAGGGAAAAACAGGATCGGGGAGAAAAACAGAGCACGGGAGTAAAATCATTAGAACCGAGCTGTTTTGAGCTGGAAAACACCGCACAGATCCATCAAGTGTCATTCTGGGCAGACAGGTCAGCTGCTGCAGCTTAGCACGTTGTCAGGAGGGGAGGAGTCGCTGGGAGGGGGGGACGGGATTGGAAGGAAGGGATTATGGGACACAGCCGAGTCAGACGGTGGGGAAGTAAGGCCGCTAGTGAAGTCAATGTCACAGGCACTGGAGTCCAGGCCAAATGTTCACCGAAATGCCAGCATCTAATCCACAGATACCTGTACTAAATACAGGACAAGACATTGAGACATTTCACTAATCCAACTGGATAATTTTTTTTACCACATTAAAAAAAAGTAAGCAAGCAAAACACAACTGCTGTTTTTAATTCCAATATTTGTTACTGTGTACACAATTTGTAACATTATAAAAAGTTACACAGTTAAACTATTCTCACATCTAACAAAAAAATTACCCTAATTTAGTATTTGATTTTTTACTTGAGCATTTTGTCGCACAAATGATGTTTACATTACATGAGCCAGTAGCATGACATAAATGTTTACTTTACTTTAATGCAATTCCTTTCATAGATTTTACTGAATGCTTTGAATATTAAAATGGTAATTGAATATATTCGAAAAAAGGTTTTTTGACTTTAATGTCGATACTAAAATCCAGAGAACGGAACAATTACAACTTGTGTGTGATACATGAACCTCATCAAAGCAGTAACGAGGGCAGATATTTAGACTACTTATTATAACACTGTTTTGTTTCACTCAATCAGAGTCAGAATTTGTTCCATTATAAATAAATTCTCATGCGGGGACACACCCATGACTGCACACAAGAGCACAAGCGATGTCGCTGAGTAATCTGACTGCTCCAATACCACAGAAGATGGACTATCTGTAAGCTGTGGATGGACGTCTGTCAACAGCACCAATTCACAGCCCAGACACCACAGCCAGACAGCCAAGGTTTGAACAGGAAGTAAAGAAATCCAGTGCTAGGGCATCTGTGCATCTGTAGTGGTGCACTAGTTTGGACTCATCCATGGATATCACTCATTATCATATCACTGAACCCAATATACACATGATGATTATCAGAAGTGATTACATCTGTTTTCTGCACTATTTCTTAACTTTATCTCTAAATTTATTTTCACATTTTTTAACTGCATTGCGAAATACTGCTGTTTTTTTCTTCAAATATTTCAACTACATTGTGAAATGCTGCTGTCGTGATATGGGTGTGTCACATGACCAGTATCATGTGACACAAGCTGCTGAATGGAGGATATTTATTATCTTTTTCACCAGTTCAAGTTATCCGGTGCAAGTTATCCGTCTAGTCCAATATGTGTAAATATTTCATAGAACACAACTGTTTGTGAGATATTAAGCTTCTTAATCAGGACATTAATATTGAACAGAACATCACCTTATAAAAACCAAACAAAGTCGTTCCAAATTAGGATAGTAAATTGTCTCGGAGAAAAATGCATTTGAAGAAAGCCATACCATTGTACACATGTAATGAGAGGGAATGCCCACACAGAAGCAGTTGTTTCCTGTTCTTGTTGTTGAACATTCTAGAACTAGAACAGGAAACAATGTGATTCTCCAATACTCTAAGCAGAATGTCATAGACATAAGTACGCACATGTTGTTACATTAACAGGAACACTGTCGTTCTTGTTCTAGAACTAGAACAGGAAACAATGCGAGTATCCAATACCCTATGCAAAATCTCACAGGCATAAGTATACACAATTACACATGTTGTTACATTAACAGGGACACTGTCGTTCTTGTTCTAGAATAAGAGCTGGAAACAATGCGAGTCTCCAATAGTTATACCCTAGATGCAAAATCTCACAGACATAAGCATAAACATTTTGTTACATTAACAGGAACACTGTCTCCCCAGGGCAACATGCTCTTCAACTCTCCAGCTACACACCATTTGTTTTATCGGTACTGACGCTACACCCCATTTATTTTATCAGTTATGCAACATGCAACTGACCTTCAAAATGCCATTAAAACCCATTCACATGACCAGCAACAGTTTTATGAACTTTCACATCACACGAAAATTGCGCAAACCAGGCCCCATTCGATTCTCTTAACCACATACGAACGCGATAAATCCTTGACAGATTTATCGGCGATGTCCTAGCTCATGGCCTACATGGGAGCAAAACACCCTGGGTTTTGTTTTCCTGCTTTCTTAATCCTTAGCCCCAGGCGAATTCTTGCTGGATTTACTGCCAAGTCCTCAGGGAAGACTTTTTATAGCACAAGCTCACCAAGTTTCTAGGTCACATCGTAAAAGGTGCTTACTTGCAAAATATAAGAACATCGCTGTTGGTGTGAAAAATAATTTCAAGGGATGAATCTGCCTTGCTGTGGCAATTTATGATCAATTGGTTGTTTTTTGGTAGTATGTAAACATTTAGTTTTGAGTAGTAAGAATTAAGAACATTGAAATCGCCTGCATGCCTAAGCTCTCTCTACACATTAGCCAATTATAGTACTTATTAAAGCTCATTATATTTCAATCACATTTTCGTTAAAAAGCATATTATTATAAATTCGCTAAGATATACCAGTTCAATGACACATCTTGATTTTGGTGACATTTACAATTTCCAAAGTGTAACCTAAATTTTAACTTTGTTGGTTTGAAAATAATTACAGAACTGGAGCTGTGAAATAAAGTGCGTCCAATCACGTGACTATAGCCAGACAGTTTTACACAGCAAGTTTACCATTTTTCATGAATCACCTCAAAGCATACTCTAGCACAGACAGTGGGTGAACATGAAGGCGAATTTTGACAAGTTCAATGGACTGCCATTAAATTTCAGCCACAACCGGTTTTTATAAGCAACCAAGTGAAATAACCAGACTTGATTCTTTAAATCATTAAAAAGTTTGCATTTTTAAACAGACTGCGCAATCACAGGCATCTAATTGGACATTTTGGTCTGATAAAGATTTGAATCAGCATTTGATGGCCCTGCAATACACTATGTCTGTAGACAGGTTCATGCCGGGGGGAAAAGATTGCAAAATCAGGTTTGTTTTTCTTCCACAAACTTGACTTTTCATTCAATTTGGTGATGGGATAAAAATAAGGCAGCCAGGTTAAAAGACCACTTAGCCAATGCATTTAGACAAAAAATCTTTCCTGTGCTCAGCTGGTAGTGCTTGTAAACGATATCACAGCCAGGCTGTAACGATTAAGCAGATTCAGTCAATCTTTCACATGCCTCTGAGCTAGGAAGACGACTGACTGACTGATGTCTCCCCTCATCCTCACACACTGGGCTGTAGGTGGAAGGGGAGTTAACCCTTTGCTAATCCGCGGACCAAGTAATTAATATGTAATGAAGTACCACCAATCAGACACACGGTCTCAGGGGATGGAGGAACCATCTACTAATGATAATGGATAGGTCATTGCCTCTGTCTCCCTCTCCCTCTCCCTCTCCCTCTCCCTCTCCCTCTGTGCTCTCCCACTAGTGGTGGGCCAGCTCATTGTGTATACAACTACACTGTTACATCTAGCATTGTTGATTATTTCCATAGAATGCAGGTGTTCACTTGAATGTTGTGCCATTTTTTATTCCAGATTCTAAGATTAAAAATTATATCATGTTATTTTATTAAATATATTCTTAGTAGTTTTTTGTTTATTGCTATTATAAAACTGATGCAAACTTTAAACATTGACATTTTGATAAATGACATAATCTTGGTACATACATATTTTATGTATAACTATATATTACCTAATGATTTAATTTGAGTTCATAAATACATGATTTGATTCATTCTGAAGAAAATAAATTGGAAATTGAATGTGATATTTTAATGCACATGCAAAAATATGAAAACTTTCAGTTATTTTTGGTTCATGTGCAAAAACAGGTTAGTATTCAGGACTTAAAGGCAAAACAAAGTTAACTGTTTCGTGGCATACACCTAATAGAGTTAATATAAAGTAACAATTTCCACATATACTCAATTTTGTTACGCCAGCGGTTTACCAGAAAAATATTTTTTAACACCCAGCCATCCAAATAGTACGCGCTACTCCATCTTAGACGAAGAATGACATCACGACGGTGATCGAGGCGCTCTCCACGCAGATTCACTGCATGGGGTTTGGCTGTTGTCATGAAATGGCTGCAACTCGGCAACGCGCGTAACATGCTGATGACGGTAAATATGAAGTTGTCTATTATTGTTATCGCTGAAATCATCCCATCAACTGATGATACATGACTACATGTCTACTTCAAAGCATTTCTCCTAAAAATGGACCGAGCAAAGTGAACTGTACTTGGACTGGGGGGATTCCAAACAGTACGCCCGCAAATGTGAATCAATTTCTTCAATACTACCAGTTGTTTCAACTATTATTGCAACCGTATGCCGAACAGTAAGGCATAATTACTAAAGTTTACCATAGATTTAACCACAGATTTAGATACACGTCTATAAGCAGCTGCTAGATGTCACGCCAACTGAACGAACTGTCGAAGACTCGAAGTTGTTGACCCTTAACAACGTCGCAGCCTCGCAGGTTAAGGGTCAGACATAGAATGCCGCGCGCTGAATGGCCAAGTCAATTTAACCCTTCACTTAATGGCGACGTCTAGACCATCGTCGATTTTGTTAGAATTTTTTACTTTAAAGTCACATTCTGAGTAAACCGTTGACGTTAAAAAATTGAGTATATGTGGAAATTGTTACTTTATATTTACTCTATTAGGTGTATGCCACGAAACAGTTAACTTTTTTTGCCTTTAATATCCAAACTAGGAATTATTACCATTTTGAGGAATCAAGAAAAATGTAACTGGTTTAGTGAATGCGCTGCGCACCTTTTATCTGTTTACTTCTTAACATGTAACCTAGGTATGACTGACAATTTTGGAAAGACAGATCTGAGCTCCAAATAGGGGACACAAAAGAGACGAACAGCTGTGAATCTGACAAGTCAATCAATCTTACAAGTTAACATTTCGCCAATATGGCACCCAAATTATACTCATAATCATAATGCAAACAGAAGTTTTTTTTGCAGATTATCTTCTAGTGCGAGGTCGTGAGAAACAACGTGTTTCCTCTGACCCTGAATATCCCCAAATCTGTGACTGTATCACATGCCATGGTCATCACATGGTTGAATAGAAAATGTTTACTCTTCCATTCCTCTGGCGGTCTCAATTAATGCACCAGTCACTGGTCGCTGCAAATGTTGGGTTAACTCCAGGGTGATTTTGTTATGCAACAAATGCAATCTGATTACATGTCACATGGCCTTCTATACTAATTTTGATTGGCATGTTGTGAATTCTGGGTGGCTACCCCACCAGTGAGGTTCACCAAAAACCACAAAATGTAACCCCATTCTGAGTCACCATTACTTGTTTATGCGCAAACCGGTTCTTAATTTAAGTAAAACTAGTTTTCCATTACGATATGTTACATTTTCAGCTTACAATACCTGGACCTCCTCCACTTCCCAAGTCATGTAAGTCACCAAATCAGATGAAAAAGAAAAGATGTATCCTTGATTGAATAAAATGTATTTCTATGCAAGGTGCAAAGACGTACCTGTTCGAAACAGAAAATTATATAAATATATTCTTCCACGTGCACACGTAATACAACAAATTACAGTATGTAAAATGTAACACATCATTACACTACTATGATACAAACTAGTAATGGACCATAGATCATAGAGGGGTATTTTTAAGATGTACCTGTTTGAAACTGTAGCTCTAACGTCACCAGTTACATGTGAAGGCCTCTGGCCAATTCTGTTCCTGTATGTCACAGGCGAGTTTCCCTTCCAGGCCACAGTTGGAGATTACCCTCACCAGATGGAAATTACCCCATCCTGTTCCTGTCACATTTGATTAGCTAGAGAGGAGCGAGGGAAGAAAGATTGGTGATGGAGACACTGCTATCATCTCTGGAAATTGCCCCAGGCCTTGAAACCCACCAACGGCTGAAGTCTGTGTGGTTGCCATGGATACTAGTGATCTGATAACATTGTATGCTAATTTTTTTGGACATTCTATGCTAAAACCCGATATGTTTCATGCAACAATTTTTTTAAGGGTTGCTGATTTTACATGTTTGTTTGAATTTTCCAGGATATTATGAATGTCCAGGAATCATGAATGAGATGCAACAATTTAACAGGTTAAACATTGGCAAATGCACACATTTATCTACCTTTTTATTTAATGTGCACCATTTTTCTTATTTTAAACACTGCCTACTCTAAGATTGTATATATAGCATATTTTAATTATACCAGCCAGGTGTATATTTCAACGAGTTCATTGTGCATGTGTATCGAACACATTTGTATTTATTTTTAAATCGAAATTTATAAACTACAACATATCTACATATATCTCACCCTTAGCAGTTGACTGGGGCAAACAAATGGGTTACTCGTGTTTTCTATCTAACACGGTGGTGTTTACACTGTTTTTAGCCAATCGGCACTGACATTAAATGTTACTGCATGCAGCCAATGTGTGCAGCCAAACTACAGACTGTGTCACTGACTGTGCACAAACACAGCTTCCATTCTGCATGCATGTTGCACATGTCTGGTGGAATGTGGGTTTTACACACTGGCCAACAAACACACAGATGTGAAATTGTTAGTGCATTTGTGGGCAACATCCTTAGAAACAAAGCTAGCCTACAACTCTAATTCACACTGCTAAATAATTCTATAGACTTCTATTGGGCTTAATATCAAAAAATACCCCGTTACTAGTAGTAGAAGTAGAATTTTAAGAAGTGTCAGCCTAATGCTCCCTCTATTCACATGCCATCTGAAGTGTGAGGGTTTTAGCTGCAATCTGGTTAAACCTGATTGATCTGGTTTAAAAACATAGATTTTGAGACTCCTCGACCCTTTGTCTTCAAGCATGTTGATCTTGTTTTGTAAACATTTCTTATCAAAGAAAGAAAGTTGCATATTACTGTTATTACCAGTTGATAACCAAATTTGCACAAAATGACTGAATGACAATCATTTATTTCTTTTAAAATAATTGCATGGACACTAATGTCAAATATTCAATTGTTTTATTAAATTAAAACAATCAGGTAACCTCATGTTTTCTTGATGCACAAACCATGTGTGTATGAGTCAATTTCATCACCAAACCACATCCTACTCCAAGCTTCCTGTGGTGTCTTTGTGGCCTTGAATAGGGTAATTAAACCCTCCAAATGCCCAGTGAAGCAGGGGCAATGGCTGATTACTGGCCCACCACAATGATGGATGGATTACCATCAACAAGTAAATAAACAAATCAGTGTCCTGATAGCTGTGGCCTTCTGTACCATCCAGCTTCCCTAGCACTGTGAACCCAGGCAAGTTTTCAAAAGCTCACAGTAGTAAACAACGCCATTCCATAGACAGGCTGGCAACTCTCATAAATATTACTTAGCCAGTTTCTGCCATGTCCCATGTTTTACGGTGAAAACAGTTATGCAAGGAGTCATACTTAGTAACGTAATTACCTGTAACTGATAACAATGACTGAGTAATAACACATCATTTTATTACATACCCAAAGTAATCATATCCATGATTATAGTAACGGTTAAAAGTTGTGTGTGTGTATATTTATGTTGGCCAATAGTGCAACGTGAGCAGGCAGATGTTGGTAAAATTATAATTTAAATATATCATATTTGTTGGCAAATGTTCCAGAATTTACTTACTTATATCTGAAAGCAATCACAGACAAGTAGCACTGACAGTTACTGAGTACAGTGACAAACAGGAGTAATTCATAATGTTGCATTGTTAACTTATTAATGAATGTACCGGGTAATCATGAAAATAATCATAACAATTTGTTCTGACATTCTAAGCACTCAATATACTCCTGCGCAAAGATTATTTATATTTATTAATCAATTATAGTTGTTATGTAATCACCCCAAATCTGGTATATTAGTTAAGATAGTCATAGTGTTGCTCTTACAGTACACTGTGATATTTGGGTAATTATATCCCAAATTGTGACAAAGTATTCGTCAAGTTGTGCTAACAGTATCCCACAGTAATTGTTATCTGTTGTCGAATGCAACTGTTATCAGGCGTTTTCCCGTGGGTGTAGCCTCTAGCAACCCCCTGTGGTCCTGTCAAATTGGGCTAACCCTGCCCTGTGTCATTGTTACACTGAGTTTGACCCCAGGTCTTGTGCAGCAGTTCCTGTTCCTGTTTGCCTGCAGCCACCAGTCACTACGTGGGGCTTCTCCAAGAGTTGCTGCCTTCAGTACACAACTCAAACAAAGGGTGAGAGTAGAGAAGACTGGGGCTGTGGTCATGAGTAGGCTGAGGTGATGTGAGCATGTAGAGGGAAAGGATGCCTGGACTGGGTAAAAGGCTCTGCTAAGTTAGTGGTGGGGGGGGAAGGAAAACCTGGCAGGACTCTGTGTCTGCAGTCTGACTGGTGTCTAGCTTTTTAATTTACCATGATTAAATTATACAAGTTCTTTCTGTTGTGCTAATCAATTAAGATGTTGGAGAATGAAAGAAAATAAATATTTATTTTGTAAATAATAATTTACTTTATTATTGAATATATCTAATTATATGCACTTTTGTTCTATGGGCACATGCATAATCATTTGCTGCACGCAGTTTGATAAACTTGTAATATCTCCATTCACCTCTATCAACTTTTCCTAAATTAGAGCAAGACAAACTGATAAAATCTTGACGAAAAACGCATGAGTGGAAGATATTTGAAATAGGAAATTGCAACAGGGACATCGTCACGTTGTATGGAGTCCACCCACACATAACCACACAACTGCGGTGGGTAAAACCAATAGTAAATCATCCAGGAAACATCAACATATACAACGAGATTACGCCGGCTTAGCGCGGCACTGGTCGATCCCACACCGATAGGAGACATTTCCGTCGACTTCACACAAGAATGTTAATCGCGTTCTGCGTGGATGAGTAACTCAACCCACAGGCTGGCGGGAAGTCACCCGCGGTGTTTTATCTGTGTCGTTTTATATCTTGCCTCGACGAAAACTTTGTTTTCTCCAAACGGAAACGTCTTTCCCTTCCGCTCCGCCCTGTGTTTGTAGTTTGGCTTCGGATCGGTTTCAACTTTTATGCACGGCGAGGCGTCTAGGCCGACATTTAGTAACACCCGGTAATGGCAGTTTGGCAGCGAAATGGTCAGCCCGCGATCGGAAATGTCGGCGTTTTATCGGCAGTGTTTGGATTGAAATACTTTCCGCGTGTCGGTCTGAACAGCTGGCTCAAGTTAAAGCTGCCAAGATAAGAGCGCGCGAGGTGAAACAAATGCGTAGAAATATTGTGCAACATATTGTATGGGGCCTACAAGTTTAGTGCAGTGTATGACCAACCCAAAAGCAAAGCAGCGTGATTTGCTGAAACTTGAAAGTAAAAATGAACAACTATTTCACAATGGGACAACGTGCTGCAAATTACTAACTAGGAGAATAAAATGTGTTAATATTCCAGAATGTTCAGTTTGACATCAGAGAAAAGTGTTTAAATGCTGCGTCTCTTTATAGCGAGGTGAGCGCAACCATTCCGGCTGGACTGTATCGCGATTCCCAGACGTCTGCCGCTCCCGGCAAGGTACAGCACCTAGACAAGGCCAAGGGGACTGGGGCCAAAGATGCGAACTTGTCAACTTACCCGCGCAAGCAAGGAGACACGCGGCACCAAACACCGCCACCAGCCAACCCGTTCGTGTCTTCGCCATCGCTGTGAGATCGCCGTGTGTGAACAAAAGAGCACGTTTCCGCAACAGCTATCCGACTGTCTCCGTCTAGCTCGCTTCTTCCCTGCACAAGACGTCGTCTCACCGGCCGGCTTTTCCACGCACCCCGTTCGCTGCCTCGTGACTTTCGCGCACACGGCCGATGGTAATCGAAAACCGAGAGCGGGAGACCACGTGACCCGCCCTCAGCCTCCCCGCTCGCTTGGCGCATTAGCATGGGAGGGGCGACGCGGGCTACTCCCGAGGCCAGACTGTAGCGTTTCTCGTCCTTCGTGAATCAGATAGGCAATATGCGACCAATATCGCGGACGTGAGAGTGATTACTGCTGTGCAAGTCATACGTTTTCTATTGTTGCATGTAGTTGTGTAACCTGTTTTACTTTTAGTCATTTAGTGGGCTCACAATAGACGCAACACTTCTGAGGAAATGGTATCGCCGTCAATTAGGTAGCGACTGTCGTCTGCTTCTTTAAATTTGATTAAAAATTCAAAGAAAACTCTGCATCGTGCACAGATTATCGAGAGGTGGGCGCCCGTCACGTAGCAGCGAAGAGCGTTGGACAAATGAGCGGGCGATTTTCATTCAACTGCAACTTTGCAGTTTCTACCCGCGCGAGAAAAAACGCGCCGTTAGATAACGCGCGCGCGTGCAACTTGCAACTTCCCGCGATATAGTCTAGTCTGGGTCACGCCAGAGCAAACGCGCCGACTCGATGTCTCCGTCAATCATCACGCGAAACATTCCAGGAAGGTCGTCAATTTTCGCCAGCGCTTCCCTCTGTCTGTACGCACTCGACGCCAAATATGGACGAGCTGTTTATGACGCCGGCATTTGTTTATGCAGCGAGAAGTGTACGTCATCTTCTTTCGATCTTGTGGAACTGTCTGTAGTTGATTGGGGTTGCATGGCTGCTCGGACTGTCAACCACGATGTCGCAGTGTCCGTTCTCCTTCACAACATCTGTCACTATGTTTCTTCTGGTTGATGACATGTCCGCTGCATCATTCTCCGGTTTATTGCGTCCTCCACAATCTCTGCATGGCTTGAAATTCCGGTCGTTTTCTAGTCAGCGACAACTGGATTTTCCACCGGACAAATGAAATTGCTACTACTTGTCCGTTGTACAACTTAGCTGTTTGAAAAGACAGAATTTGTAATAATTACTTAATTGTGCGCTCTCTATGACATTTCACATAATTATAGTAAATGTCTTCAGTAAATGTACTTCTCTTGGTAAACAAACACAAAACTAAACAAAACGAGATCATCATTTCAACACAAGTGTGTGTTCTGTTTGTCTTCACAATACCGTATACACGTCTCCATCTACATAAAATTTAATAATGTTAGAGCATCATCATACTAGTGATCCTACTAGTGCATGTGGTCTACATATTTTAGTGTTTCAAAAGTTATTTAAATTTGCAGAAATAAATTTAGTTACAGAGAAGTAGGTTTTAAAATTCATTTGTCCTTAGGACAAGTCAATTGTTGCACGGAGAAGTGAACGTTTGCTTCTATTTGTCCGTTGGACAAGAATAATCTGACGAATTTCGAGCCCTGCTCTGTCACCTCCATATCTCTCCACATCGTGACACCCTGTCCACTGCATCCTCATCCACAACCTCTCACCTCCATGTCTCTCCTGACCATGACACCCTGTCCATTGCACCCTCATCCACAACCTCTGTCACCTCCATGTCTCTCCTCACCATGACACCACTGTCCACTGCATCCTCATCCACAACCTCTGTCACCTCCATGTCTCTCCTCACCATGACACCACTGTCCACTGCATCCTCATCCACAACCTCTGTCACCTCCATGTCTCTCCTCACCATGACACCCTGTCCATTGTGTCCTCCACAACCTCTGTCACCTCCATGTCTCTCCTCACCATGACACCCTGTCCATTGTGTCCTCCACAACCTCTGTCACCTCCATGTCTCTCCTCACCATGACACCCTGTCCATTACATCCTCCTCCACAACCTCTGTCACCTCCATGTCTCTCCACACCATGACACCTTGTCCATTGCATCCTCCTCCACAACTTCTGTCACCTCCATGTCTCTCCTCACCATGATACCCTGTCCATTGTGTCCTCCTCCGCAACCTCTGTCACCTCCATGTCTCTCCTCATCAAGACACCCTGTCCATTGTGTCCTCCACAACCTCTGTCACCTCCATGTCTCTCCTCACCATGACACCCTGTCCATTGCATCCTCCTCTACAACCTCTGTCACCTCCATGTCTCTCCTCACCATGACACCATGTCCATTGCATCCTCCTCCACAACCTCTGTCACCTCCATGTCTCTCCTCACCATGACACCCTGTCCATTACATCCTCCTCCACAACCTCTGTCACCTCCATGTCTCTCCTCACCATGACACCCTGTCCATTACATCCTCCTCCACAACCTCTGTCACCTCCATGTCTCTCCTCACCATGACACCCTGTCCATTACATCCTCCTCCACAACCTCTGCCACCTCTATGTCTCTCCTCACCATGACACCATGTCCATTGCATCCTCCTCCACTACCTCTGTCACCTCCATGTCTCTCCTCACCATGACACCCTGTCCATTGTGTCCTCCACAACCTCTGTCACCTCCATGTCTCTCCTCACCATGACACCATGTCCATTGTGTCCTCCACAACCTCTGTCACCTCCATGTCTCTCCTCACCATGACACCCTGTCCATTGTGTCCTCCACAACCTCTGTCACCTCCATGTCTCTCCTCACCATGACACCCTGTCCAGTGCATACTCCTCTACAACCTCTGTCACCTCCATGTCTCTCCTCACCATGAGACCCTGTCCATTGTGTCCTCCTCCACAACCTCTGTCACCTCCATGTCTCCTCACCATGAAACCCTGTCCATTGTGTCCTCCACAACCTCTGTCACCTCCATGTCTCTCCTCACCAAGACGCCCTGTCCATTGCCCCCTCCACAACCTCTGTCACCTCCATGTCTCTCCTCACCATGACACCCTGTCCATTGCATACTCCTCTACAACCTCTGTCACCTCCATGTCTCTCCTCACCATGACACCCTGTCCATTGCATACTCCTCTACAACCTCTGTCACCTCCATGTCTCCTCACTATGACACCCTGTCCATTGTGTCCTCCACAACCTCTGTCACCTCCATGTCTCTCCTCACCATGACACCCTGTCCATTGCGTCCTCCACAACCTCTGTCACCTCCATTTCTCCTCACCATGACACCCTGTCCATTGTGTCCTCCACAACCTCTGTCACCTCCATGTCTCTCCTCACCAAGACGCCCTGTCCATTGCCCCCTCCACAACCTCTGTCACCTCCATGTGTCCTCACCATGACACCCTGTCCATTGCATCCTCCACAACCTCTGTCACCTCCATGTCTCTCCTCACCATGACACCCTGTCCATTGCATCCTCCACAACCTCTGTCACCTCCATGTCTCTCCTCACCATGACACCACTGTCCACTGCATCCTCATCCACAACCTCTGTCACCTCCATGTCTCTCCTCACCATGACACCACTGTCCACTGCATCCTCATCCACAACCTCTGTCACCTCCATGTCTCTCCTCACCATGACACCCTGTCCATTGTGTCCTCCACAACCTCTGTCACCTCCATGTCTCTCCTCACCATGACACCCTGTCCATTGTGTCCTCCACAACCTCTGTCACCTCCATGTCTCTCCTCACCATGACACCCTGTCCATTACATCCTCCTCCACAACCTCTGTCACCTCCATGTCTCTCCACACCATGACACCTTGTCCATTGCATCCTCCTCCACAACTTCTGTCACCTCCATGTCTCTCCTCACCATGATACCCTGTCCATTGTGTCCTCCTCCGCAACCTCTGTCACCTCCATGTCTCTCCTCATCAAGACACCCTGTCCATTGTGTCCTCCACAACCTCTGTCACCTCCATGTCTCTCCTCACCATGACACCCTGTCCATTGCATCCTCCTCTACAACCTCTGTCACCTCCATGTCTCTCCTCACCATGACACCATGTCCATTGCATCCTCCTCCACAACCTCTGTCACCTCCATGTCTCTCCTCACCATGACACCCTGTCCATTACATCCTCCTCCACAACCTCTGTCACCTCCATGTCTCTCCTCACCATGACACCCTGTCCATTACATCCTCCTCCACAACCTCTGTCACCTCCATGTCTCTCCTCACCATGACACCCTGTCCATTACATCCTCCTCCACAACCTCTGCCACCTCTATGTCTCTCCTCACCATGACACCATGTCCATTGCATCCTCCTCCACTACCTCTGTCACCTCCATGTCTCTCCTCACCATGACACCCTGTCCATTGTGTCCTCCACAACCTCTGTCACCTCCATGTCTCTCCTCACCATGACACCATGTCCATTGTGTCCTCCACAACCTCTGTCACCTCCATGTCTCTCCTCACCATGACACCCTGTCCATTGTGTCCTCCACAACCTCTGTCACCTCCATGTCTCTCCTCACCATGACACCCTGTCCAGTGCATACTCCTCTACAACCTCTGTCACCTCCATGTCTCTCCTCACCATGAGACCCTGTCCATTGTGTCCTCCTCCACAACCTCTGTCACCTCCATGTCTCCTCACCATGAAACCCTGTCCATTGTGTCCTCCACAACCTCTGTCACCTCCATGTCTCTCCTCACCAAGACGCCCTGTCCATTGCCCCCTCCACAACCTCTGTCACCTCCATGTCTCTCCTCACCATGACACCCTGTCCATTGCATACTCCTCTACAACCTCTGTCACCTCCATGTCTCTCCTCACCATGACACCCTGTCCATTGCATACTCCTCTACAACCTCTGTCACCTCCATGTCTCCTCACTATGACACCCTGTCCATTGTGTCCTCCACAACCTCTGTCACCTCCATGTCTCTCCTCACCATGACACCCTGTCCATTGCGTCCTCCACAACCTCTGTCACCTCCATTTCTCCTCACCATGACACCCTGTCCATTGTGTCCTCCACAACCTCTGTCACCTCCATGTCTCTCCTCACCAAGACGCCCTGTCCATTGCCCCCTCCACAACCTCTGTCACCTCCATGTGTCCTCACCATGACACCCTGTCCATTGCATCCTCCACAACCTCTGTCACCTCCATGTCTCTCCTCACCATGACACCCTGTCCATTGCATCCTCCACAACCTCTGTCACCTCCATGTCTCTCCTCACCATGACACCCTGTCCATTGTGTCCTCCACAACCTCTGTCACCTCCATGTCTCTCCTCACCATGACACCCTGTCCATTGCGTCCTCCACAACCTCTGTCACCTCCATGTCTCTCCTCACCATGTCACCCTGTCCATTGCATCCTCCACAACCTCTGTCACCTCCATGTCTCTCCTCACCATGACACCCTGTCCATTGCATCCTCTTCCACAACACATCGTATTTTCATCCACTTCGCATCGTGTTAAGAACATTACACATTATAATGTTACACAGAAATGATACCATCGGAAAACCGCCGACAGTACTAGACCGCAATAGACCATTACATTTCAAGGGATGATTTCGGGGGCAACCCTCCACTCATCTGCAGCAACTCATGTTTATGACGTCAGACATACGATAGTTTCACAAGTCCGTGGCATCAAACCATTTTACCCTTTCGTAAACATTCTGGGCGTCCGGTCCAAACTTCTGTCACATGCAAGTCTCTCCTCACCACGACGCTCAATCCTTCGCATCCATATCCTCATTTGCCTCTCCACGTGTCTCCCATGTGGCTACCATTGATTTGTTTTTGGGCGCCATTCATTCTCTCGTGCGGTGCCTACTCTCTGGAACGCGCTACCGGAGGATTCGCGGCATTAGCGCGTCTTAAGACTCTTTATTTCAAGCTGGCTTTTAGTGTCTACTTCTCTATGTGTTATACTCGCTACATCGTTTAATTTTTATTACTATTATTTTGTACTATCATGCTTGGTTATTATTATTTATTAGTTAATATTTTATTATTTGCCTATTTATTAATCTTATCTGTTATGTATGTATGTATGTATGTATGTATGTATGTATGTATGTATGTATGTATGTATGTATGTATGTATGTATGTATGTATGCATGCATGCATGCATGCATGCATGCATGCATGCATGCATGCATGCATGTATGCATATATATATATATATATATATATATATATATATATATATATATATATATATATATATATATATATATATATTTATAACGTATGTATTGTGTTTATACATTTCGGCTAGGTTTCTTTTGATCATGGAGTTCTAGTGATATATAGACCTACGTTTAATTATTTTCAGTAGGTGCTACGTGTCTGTAAACACCATTGAACAACAGTACGGTGCTGTTGTGGAATAAGTATAAAACTAAGTACATTTTTATTAACATGTTGTATATAAGACCTGGCGCCAGAATAAAACTAATATTTGGGAGGCTGAACCGAAGCTTTAACAGCTTTTTTCTGCGACCGCGATATGTATCCCTACCTGGGAATCTAGAAAATCACATTCATCCTCAGGGTGCCCAAAATATCAATTTACACTTTCGTAAATATATGGGACTGACATTGACAGTGGCACATCCCACCAAATACTCGCCGTTTCTGATCATGTGGTAAGAAAATGTTTATTTGTCGTAGGCGTAGCAGAGAGGGAGAATATTCTATTTAGAAATCTCGGGGGCTGACTTAATTCCCCGAGGTGCTACACGAATATAATTACGTATACACGAGTGTCCGATCGAACTTCAAGACACGGACAACATATGTCCAGTTAGTAGCGCTAGTTAGGCGCTTTGCACGGCTCCTGGGACAGAACTGACCCTGTGGCCTATGCTATGACCTTTGTTTGTTTGTCCAAGATATGGAGACGTGCGTAGGTCTACACAAACCATCACTAGTGTCGTTCGCGCTCGAATGCCTTTTTTGTAAATGTTGTTTGTCTGACAGACGGACATGGGCATGGCATTTGTCTAAGAAGCAAGACTTGCTTCCCAGTGGTAACAAGGAAATCCACCATAATATTATTGCTAATAAACTGTTCTAATGAGTTACAACAAAATCAGTAATGTTAAATTAATTTCTCTTGAATTTTCTTCGGGCATAGACTGCCCTGCAGACTTGGGGACATAGACTTCGCCACAAATGTTGATGGCAATGGCACGGGATCCCGGCAAAGAAGCCAAATGATCACAGTTGACCCTATTCTCAAAGTGTGCGAACAAAATAGTATACCCAATAAAAAAACCACCGACGTAGATAGCGTTGCATCACCACACTCAGCCCCTACATACGAGAAGTGGATCTGAATAAGAAAGTCAGTAAAGGGTCAGCTAATGACGAGCCACAGCCCAGAATAACTGGAGTAGCTCGTTGAAGCTAGCCGATGTCCGGGAAGCCATTGCGACATATGGCAAGCAACATTTCAACTTCAAAAGTAGACACCATGCCTGCATTATTGCTATTTGTATTTTTTGCTGTTTTTAACTTAGGGTGCCCATTTTTACGACCTTCCCGTACGTCTATAAATAATTGTTAACTGTGCACACTTGGTGACTAATTCACAATGGGGTAGAAACTATTCTTCTTCTTATATTTCATGACCACCTTCAAAAAGGCTTCATCTCCTTGAAGATTTTGTCAGTTCCGATGTAATTCCACTTTTTTTCTCAGAAACAGAGCACTTTTTTTTAATCGAATTCAGTGCATTTCTTGTGACCAGGGAACCGTTTCACTAAAAAAAGTGGTCTTCGATTTTGATCCATAAAATTGAAAATTCACTTTACGTAGACCAAAATAAAAAATTGCGTGTCAGTAATATTTCATCCTGGTTCCGGTCCATAAAAAATAATGCACATAGAAAAGCAAATTTAAGGTGCAGCCACACGGTGCAACTTAGTTGCAACTAAGTTGCATGCAACTATTGCATGCAACGATTGCAGATATGTTGCAACATCACTTTTGCTGCAACTGGTCTGTTCACACGGCGCAGTCTGGTTGCATGCAATAGTTAACGTCATTGGCAATATGGCACGACGTCTGACAGCAACGAAGAGCTGCTATTTTTTAACTTTTATACAGTGAATATATCATAAAGAAAAAACCCTGAAGATCAGAGCACCATTTTAATCGTCTTGCAGAGCTGGTTTTCCCTATTTTCAAACGAAAGACACCACCAATAAAAGGCACTAGGGTGAGAGTAGGCCCCTACTGTTAATCCATACTCATTTTTTTGCACATTTAGTATGATTTACCGACATGGAAATTATTTAAAAAAATTCTTACGACAGAGCAAGTACTTCACTTACGTTAATCTAACACGGCAATCTTTTACACAAGTGATAAAAGCAATAATGTCTAAGTGACAAGCTACCGGAATACATTTACGGCTAGTTACGTATTTTATCCACAAGGTGGCGACATTAAACGTTTCCGTGGATACGTGGGAAAATGGATTCCGCGATATTTTGTCAGTTTCTAATAAAAAATTAATGTCCATTTATTAAGTACCCGCAACATCTGAATACTTTCTAACATACCTACACTAATTGTTATTGTTCCGGCATGTCGGCTTCGAAAATACATCTTCCTGATTGCAACGTTTTAGTCGTCATTGGCGTTTTTGATCACGCGCAAAGATTGTGTATTGATTGTAAATTAGGCGACAAAGTTACACATATCTAGGCCAACTAGACTGAATATAGCTTCGATTACCTATGTATGTTGCAATTACACTGATAGAGGGTGTAGATATGATCAGACATCCGTCAATTCGTATTCACACATTCTTCTGTTGCCCAGCAAATGACATGGCTACCGAACACGTGGAGCGTTTGGACTTTGGACAATCCGACATAGAACTAAGCTGTGTTGAAATTCTAGCCTCATTGTTGGGTTTGTTCTTTGACAAGAAAATAAAGCTACGTTTTTAATGCGATGTATCCACCAAATGACCGGTCATCTGGCAAAAAAACACAAAGTCATAAAAATGCACGTTGAGCGTTCACTATCAAACAGTGTCGCCTCATTGCGGAGTTTGGGTATTCATTCGAAACCGAGGCTCGAAGCGGTAAAGTCGAAAAGGGACATTACCAGGATCACAACATTACGACAACACGACTGATTGGTGTTCAATTTATTTATTTAAATGCGTTTTTTCTATGTTACTATTAGATCTAAATCTATACATATACATTGGGATTTCTAGAAGCCTCCGAAACCTGCTATCAACCGGCATGACGCTAGTTCGCGGCACTTCACGTTGACTGAAAGGGTCAGGGACACTGTCGCTGAAACTGACAGCGAGAAGTCAGCCTGGCTAAACGACGCTCAACTTCAACAACTTTCATCAACGTGATCAATTAATTAGTGGCCGGCTTTGCCTAATCGAAGTCATCGCGGAATGTGATGTCCGAATAACAAAAGGACTCAACATTGATTCACGATTGAACATGTCTCAGAGACTGAGTCAGACTACTTTGCTGGATGAAGTATCCAGATGGGACCGCCAGACGTGTCAACAGAGACTTGATGATATTCTACCACAACTGATTGTATCCTTTTTAAATTTAAACTATTTAATCATCCTTTCAGTCTGAATCTGAATTGCATACGTCATAAGTGATAAGGAGCCAATATTGGCTATTCGCCTTTTGGGAGGGTAGTCAGTCTAAAACTTTGCGTAAGGCAGGACAAGCCAAGCCCAAGTGGACTTATCTTAATTACCCAGCAAACAAGGACCCGTGATTTCACCTGTTCCGTAAGTGAATTCACGAGTTAAATTGGTTCAATTCACGTGAATTCACCAGATTCTGTTGACAAATTTGGTGTGTCAATACGTGTTTCCCGTGAATTTGCGGGTTTTTTCACGTGATGACACGTACCAGTGAATCCGTACCAGTTCTGACCCAGTACGACTTGTGTCAAACTCGTTCAAAACTTGTGACAACAGGCAGAACACGTGTATTCACGTGAATACACGTGAAAACACGTACTGGTGGAGCGGTGGAGCGGTACCAATTATGAACCAGTATGACACCTGCCAACTGGTTCAGAAATGGTTCCTTGTTTGCTGGGTATGATGTTATTTAAATTAATATCTTAAACTTCTTAGACCTAGTAGTAGTCTGTGTAAACATCTCCAGTATGAACCTGACAGCACCAACCTGAAGATCTTGACGTCATCTCAGTCAGCAAAATATTCCAGATACCACCATCTAGAACAGGACATTTTGTATTTCTGTGCGACCACTATTATAGTCACTACATATTGGAATGGACTTCTAGAGGCCATTGGCATACTTGGTGTCAACTCCCAATCTGTGCTGCTTCAATTAGGACTAAGACTTACCATTCCCAGCAAACAATGCCAGCACTCCCTACTGTCCCTCTCCCCACCCGGCCCCCGGCTGTTCATTTATGTACTCCCATAAATCCACCTGTTCATTTGAAAATAATATTAACTTGATTTTACACTACTACTACATTGCTAATGTGTGTACAGTGCTGTACACCCTGAACTGAACAATGACATTGAAGTTGGTTGGTGTCTTGGTGAGAGGATAGTCATTATTAGTAGGATGTTCACTCAACCTTGTACTCTGGCCCTCTTGCAATCTCCATGTCTTTCTTCAACATAAAAATTGCACACAAGTTAATTAATGTTAATAAAATTAAGTCAGTTTAACAGCCAATAAAAATGTAACTCTACCACCAACATCCAAACATTATTTGAGTGTAAATCTTGAAGTCAGTTCAACAATCAACACCAAAAATGAAACTTGAATAGGCACCTGCACCTCTGGCATAACATTTGGGTTTACAAAGTTCCATCTACATTATCACATTTGTCAAAGGATCGGTGACACATTGCCATGAAATCAAACCAACAAAATCTTAAATTATATGATAATTAAAATGTGTTTGATTAAAATAATAAAATTAAAATGGGTCCCTTGCACATGATAGGTAACTACTATATGATCTAATCACAATGAGTCGTAACACAATATTTATTTTAATGTTTGATGGTTGACAGACTACACAAACTCCATAAATCACATAATGTAATATAAAAGTCAAATGGTCAGCAGCACACAGTTCACTTTTTTACACGTACATTTGTATAACTACGGGGGGTACCTTGAACTTTCACTGACAGTGTTTTATTCAGTTTGCAGTGCACGGTTAATTATCTTCACCATGACAATACTAGTTTGTATAACAAGAAGTATTTACAACATGTCACATTATCCATAGCAAAACAGATCTTTCTAGATGTGCTTGTAAATCACGGGACACTTTCTATGTTTCCAACATTAATTTGCGTGATGTTAGAAATTAAAATTGTAAAAAAATCATTTAATACATGTTTGCTATCATGTAGTTCTGTTTCACCTTACATTTGCTAGAATTATTTCAGCAGTGCGGAAGAAAACATTATAAGTAAGTCATACATGTTAAGTTTTGGAAATGCCAATGTGGGAGATTTATACGTAAATCGGAGGGTCTCGGGGGGAAAAACGGCATTTTATACGTAAATCGGGCTATTATACGTAAATTAGGTTTTTAACCATAAATGCAAATAATATAATACAAAAAGGAATAAATTCCACTGTTTAAGATATTTACATAGATTTTGTTGTTATATGAATTAACTTATTTTGGAGCAAAACCATTCTTGGAGCCATGAAGAATAGATGTTTTATTATCACTAGTCATAATACCACAATATAATAAATTCCCTGCTAATCTCATTGGCATGTTTGTTGAACTTCTGATATGAATCATATGTTGCAAAAAATCCCTTGGATGAAAAGCAGCAGTATCTACATGATATTTTATTACACAACTAACATAATCTTTACATGTAAAACTTGAATAGGGAATTCATTATTTATGAGCTGGACTGAGCCATGGTGACATAGGCTCGACTGGAGACATTTAAATATCTCGGAGTCCATTTAAATAACCATGCTTTTCTGTTAAGAATGTTTTTCATTTACATGTCAAATGTACTCAAATTGTAAAGAGCTTAGCAAAAGTACATATATTTACAAATGTGCACATGTTGTGTAGATGTATGGATGGCCATTATTTGATTAGATCTAAACGGATTGCACTTTGTACTACAAGACTGGAACATACACCGTGGGCGATAATAATTATCCGCACCCAGTTAGGTAACTTAGGTAAAATTTGTTTGTTTTGGGTGTTGGAGTCTCCCGCAATTTTGTTCACTTACATTTCGATGAAATTGCGGGAGATTGGTTCTCCCGTGCGGGAGATCGGTAGATTTCCTGTAAATTGCGGGAGTCTCCCGCCGAATGCGGGAGACGTAACATGTCTGAGTAAGTTCACATCAACCTGTATATAAAAACCATGTGCAATGTTTGGTTCTGTTCTGTTTTTTAGAAATGTGCTATCAGAACCAGTTTCATTTAATTTAACTGATGTTAAGGTGTCATTGCTATATTTTGTGCATGTGGAAGTTAGCAAACTATCACAGAGGAAACTAATCAAAGACTACTCAAGAATCCAGCAATCCAGAAAAATAAATGGTATTTCACATTGGCTCGAAACATCCTCACCAATTCTGGCTGTGGGACTTGAAATGTTAAATAAAAAAGTATTTTCAAAACCACAATCATT
Source organism: Oasisia sp. SBJ-2009 (assembly GCA_964017155.1). Taxonomy (NCBI): domain Eukaryota; kingdom Metazoa; phylum Annelida; class Polychaeta; order Sabellida; family Siboglinidae; genus Oasisia; species Oasisia sp. SBJ-2009. The sequence goes on from OZ024859.1 coordinate 25,033,075, forward strand.
AACCATCAAATTTAACTGATGTTTATTGTTTACTATGATATTTCCACGACACCAAAATAGCGGCAGTGTGCATTAGTACATGTCCCATTCCCCAGGTGGCACCACAGTGGTAGTATTTCCTCACATGTTGCATGGCAATGACCAACTCGCCACACAATGTTTTACTGGGACATTGTAAACTTGCACAATCGTATCTAACACTAACCATTGGTTGTATTCACACTAAAGTCATCTGCTGCAAACCTGTGGTGGATCCATGAATCCAACACTTATGATCCTTAAAAAAATTTCACACTGTAAAATGTTGTCTAAACCACATTCAGCAATAATTATAATAAGCAAGATGTTTATTTGGAGCCATAAAAACTTTGCCCCCCGTGTCTGTTTGTACATCCATTTCATGTCCACAAAATATTTATTGTAGATGTTCTGCAAGTGCTGTTCCAAGCGGTTCTGCCAGCAGTCTCCACAGACCGGCTGGAGGCATGTCTTCTGTCAAAGGTTTCTGGCAAGGTAATCATTTTCGACCTACCAACATCTACAGCTAATCCAGAATGTACATGTACAAATTTGTAATGAAATCTTCTATATGATTTAAATAGACTTGAAAAGTGGTATTAATGATAATTAATTGGAGAATAGTTCTACATTATTCTATACTTGGTAAATATTTTCATGATTGGTGCATAAACTGCATTTAATTATCATTTGTTTGTAGGTGACAGAACAGTTTGAGAAGATTTTGGGAAGACTTTTAGATGCGACCAGCATGCAACTGGAATCTGTTCTTGCAGACTTACAGGTGGGTGGAAATGTATGTTAGTTTATATAGACTTACAGTGATGCCTCATCACGGAGCCACAAGTCCAGGGAATCTGCCCAACCACATGTTTTATCTGTCCAGAAATGAAAGGTATCCATCCAGGTGTCTTGTAGATGGGTCTTTGGATAAAGCTGTGCTTTAACTTTAACTTCAGACCAACAAAAGGTAGCTTACTCTGAAGGTGTCAAAATGTTGCAATATCACGTATTGTTTAGTGCCAAAAAACTAATAGAAGTAATATAGAAGCACTTGATTCAACTACTGGTTTTATTAAGTAATTATCAACTATTCATTTGATTAAATGATTTATTTAATCTCACACACTTATTGCATCATGTTGTAATAAATTTTATCACCATTTATTCTGCTGGTTTGCTATACACATATATAGATATGTGTCACTTTTTAACACATTTATTACTTGGTATAATTATTTTAGTTATCCAGGTTTAGCACATTTTTCAGCAGCATCTGACATAGATCTACACACATCTGCTATGACAAAAACATATATCAAATCCATCATTTATTGTAATTACTAATTCCCTGTCAACGACAACATGAGAAAGTTCCGCCAGCGTCTGCCACCTCTGTACCCCTTTGACCACATGGCAACACACATCTGGATGGATAAATACTTTCTAGACAATTTATATTGCCATGTGCCATCCTGCTTGAATTTTACAGAGTCAGCGAAGGCATGTTTGCTTACAGCAAAGAGCAAATTTAGTGGCTCCACCTGGTGTATGGCACTGGTGGAAACAGTAAAACTACACCAATGCTACTGGCGTAAGACCACCAAAATGTGCACGTCCGCCATTCCCCGACTGCAGAGTACCTTATAAAAGCAGCATTATGCACGTTGTCTGAATTTCTGTGAGCACATATGTAGTGTGGAGTGATTATAAATGACGTTTTTGTGCAGCGTGACATCAGAGCTGTCAAATTACGACAGCTGTCATTCAGTGCATTTCTGCGTATTAATACATTTATCATTTTGCTTGGTGATGTAATCAGAGGCAATCCGTGGGTGGTTCAAGCAGAAATGGAGGGGTGTAAGGTTTGAATGAACTTTGTGGGAGCCTGAGGTATTAAAAGTTCACGAATTTTTCACTGAACCTCTGTCTATGGAGTGTGAAATTGTCAATAGGAGAGCTGATCAAGATTAATAGGAAATGAAGGAAACGTTATAATGGTCGCCTATGGAAAATGCAAATGTGGTCTTACGCCTACTAGGTGACACTACCATTTTGTCATCAAAAATATTCCTTTAAGCATTATGCTTAATAGAGCGAATATAGTATGTCTGTCTTGTATTTCAGCATATCCCAAAGTGAGTCCCAAACATTAATGGGCGTTTATCTAGATTTTGTTGCACTTTATACGAGTATTTGTTGTTGTTACGACAGCTGGCGGTGGATCTGATTGGTTGTGTAGAGCTGTGTGTGAGGGACCTACTGAGTCGAGACATGGAGCTACCCATGATGCACCTGCACTCACTTACTCCGCTGGTCCTTGGCCTTGTGCACAGAGCATACACACACTGTAAGGTAAGTTGTCGCCACGTTTGTATGTCATGTCTGCACATAAACATAATTAGCTAAACCCACTGTCATGCTAAAAAGGTAACAGTAATTTCTTATATAGCATAGGCATAGTATCCAATCCTAAGGACTGCTTAAAACGCTTTACACTTTACTCCTTGGCAGAGCTGTTCAATCGAATACCATCTCGGCTTCTCTGGGAAGCATCCAACTATGCTGCAGTTAATGTGCGAAGACACAAATATCCAGCACTGTCTTTAGCCAGATACTTGTTCATACAGCCAAGTGAACTGGGACAATGTAGATGGAAAGAGCTTGCCCAAGGTTTTAAACGGCAGCACAGGATTCAAACCCAGGTTCTCTTAGTTGATAGTTTGAAGTTCTAGCCACTGTGCCACTGCACCACTGCGCCACTGCGCCACTGCGCCACTGCGCCACTGTGCTACTATTAACACTTCAAATCAGCCAAGCACAGGTAAAACAACTGACTAATGTCAGATTGTATGATGGTGCAGACAGTTTTGAAATCACATTAGAAATGATGCATGAATGAACTGGTCTCAGATGTTTCTCATTCTAGTCAATAGAAGAAATGGGACTTCAGAAATGGCTGAGATCTGAAAGGTTAACAAGTTATCGGTTCATATTGCAGAGTTTATATTCAGTAATGCAGTCTGCTGGTAGAAGTGTATTTTGTTTAGAATTATGTTTTTTAAGTGAATGCTTAATCATTGAGCCTTAATGACAAGTAGTTACTTATGTTCATTGTTGTGGGTGAATTCCTCAGCAAAAGATGTTTTTTCCTAAAATTGCATCAGCCTGTTTCTCTCGCTAGGTGGTGTCCCAAAAGAAATTCATTAACCTGTCATAATCCACAATGACAACCAAACCCCCTCCCTCTGCAGTGTTAAGAATGTTGTGGGATTTTACAAACTGCACTCTTAGAAGAAGTTACTTTGATTGTTGGCTCCGGTACCTTGTGAATCTGTCGGTAGACTTTTAGTTACTATATAGTATATTGAACCACAAAATGTTTGCCCGTTTTGGCGAGAAAAGGTGGACTTGAGGAGAGGGAATAAAGAGAGATAGCCATTTAGTCAGCAGCAATTGATCCTATTTAGTAATACAGACTTGTTGAGTGATGTCATCTCTCCACACTTGGACAGTGTATGCTAGATGCATTATATAAGCAACACAATGTCAGGGGTAGTACCTGATGTATGTGTTGAATGAGACGTCATTCTCATCGGAAACTCTACTTTCCAGGAGAGTGGTACCATCTACAAGGAACTCCTGGGGTCTGTGTCTCAACAGCTGTCAACACTGTTCAGGAAGGCTCACAGTCTGCAGATGGTAAGTTCCCTGGTCGTACCTAACCTCATTTTGGACCTCATGTTTGGTGTAAGCTTGTGATGGTCAGTGTCCGCAGCGTCCAGCCTGTCCTGGCCGTCTGTTTGTCTCTGATCCACGTCTCCCAGCCCAGTGTTATCTTTTTTTCTACTGTTCCTCACTTAATTTAACTTAATTATCTGTGTTTAGAAAGTGTTTAAAGATTTATCTTTTTATTAGACATTTTAATTAATAAAAATTGTTGTGAAATGACGGACACTGCTTTAGAATTTATGTGTGTGTTACACACGTTTTAATCAGTGTTTATGTTTTAGATTAATGTATAGATAATTTACATAAACAGATTTAGTAAATGTTTTAATTTTATATTAATTTATATAATTTACAGAGGTTTAGTACTATACATCTTTAAAACAGTGCTTAATGTATTTTGAATTGATTTATATCATTTCTATAATTTACATACAAAGGTTTACTAGTGTACATCTTAAACCAAATTTTGTTGATTTATTTTAATTTATATAATTTACATTTATATTTATTAATACATTTATTTTATGTCTTGTACAGTGGATCGATCCATCATGTGGGAATTAACACTATAGAAAAACAGTTAGGTTAGGATTTACGGCGTTCTTTCTAAACACCTGTTTGTGTTCAGGCCATTAATGTCTTGTTTGGTCAACCATTATAACGATCTTTTCTTCCTTAGAATTGATCAGAAAACATTTCTTTGTTGCATAGCGCCATCTAACTTTATCTAACTAATGAGTTTATAATGACGCACAAAGAACTTACACATTTCTAAAAATCCAAATGAATTAATCACTGGGGAGGGGATTATGTTTAAAAAGTCATCAATGCAATGTGTGATTCGTGAGTGATGTTTACAGGAGTTCATCGGTCTGATTGACAAAGTTATAATCAGTTCTTCGCAGAGTGACTTACAAGATATGTGTGCTGGTAGGTTAATCCAATATTTATGGCACGTGGCAGTTATTTCTTTCTTTAAACAAACGATCTGCTGATTATATAAGTGTTCGTAGCATAAATGTGTGTCAATTGCATAATTAGAATTTCATGTATAATGGGTTGAATAAATGTGTAATAGATAGTCTTAGTATATTTTATAATGTTGATTAACTAGAAATATTGATGCCAAAAGAATGTGTAGAAATATATAATATGAATTGTTCAAATCACTATTGTTGCAGTGATTCATGGGATATGTGATCTTAGCGACATCGCAACCAGCCTTGATGTGAAGGTTATGATAACGATATGGAAAACTACGTCCAGGTGAGGGATACTAACGCTATGTGGATGTAACCAGGGTTTGTACGGGTCCTTGAAAATCTTGAAAAACCTTGAATTTGATTGGACCAAATTCAAGGCCTTGAAATTCTTGAATTTTACAAGGTAGTCTTGAATTTAATTGTGGTCAATAAAATATTGTTTTGACTCAATTGTTGTGATGAACAACAGCCAGAAAAGGAAAAGTCTGTGCAAAAAATAACTTATGCACATTGGGAAATCGGCATTTCATTGTAGTCGGCGCCATTGTTTTCTTTGTCGAGTAAAAATGTTAATGTTAACTTCATTTACTGCACTTAAAAGTACATATGTTGTTAAAACAATCTTTAATTTCTTTTTCAAATAGCCTTGAAAAGTCTTGAATAGCCTTGAATTTCATATGTCGGGATGAGTACGGACCCTGTGTAACATACAATATGAGTCGTTTAAATAACGTTTTAAAATTGAACTTTGCTAAAACATTTCAGAACATTATGACACACCTAACCTACTTTCTAGTTACTGCACATGACTATAATAACTTACGCAAACTAAATACGTTTGGACATGGCATGTTTACAAGGGAGAACATTTCAGGTGGCTGTGTCGCTACAAGGAGCAGTTGTGTGATTGGCTGGACATTGGCCGAATGCTCGGGTCTCTCTGCCGTGACATGTGTGCGTCCTACTGTTACACAACCTCAATGACCTTTCATTGCCCACAGGTCAGTTGCTGACCGAGGTCAAGGTCATGGTGACTCACCAGTAGTAACAAACGTGTATTTTTTCTTTTATACAGAACACTTGAAAATGCAATTTGGTGGCATCTTGAAAATTGTTTTCACCTAGTTGGCATAATTTAGTTGTATATAATATATAATATATATATATATATATATATATATAATTATATATATATATATATATATATATATATATATATATTAGGGTGGTTTTGGGTCTGCAAACCCGTAGATCCCCCAGATCTGCTCTAGTCCCCTGTATTGAGCTAATCTTGATTTTATCAACATTTTTAGTAAGATTATAATTTATCAATGCATTTTCACAGAACAATCATGATATCATTACAGCATACTATTCTGTAAATGAATACCATCAAAATGTCTTTGTACACATTGCTAATCAGTGTTTAGGCCACTTTGGGGTAGAGGGACCAAAGGCATGTTGTGCAGCTCCACATAGAAGCCACTTTGGGGTAGAGGGACTAAAGGCATGTTGTGCAGCTCCACATAGAAGCCACTTTGGGGTAGAGGGACTAAAGGCATGTTGTGCAGCTCCACATAGAAGCCACTTTGGGGTAGAGGGACTTAAGGCATGTTGTGCAGCTCTACATAAAAGCCACTTTGGGGTAGAGGGACCAAAGGCATGTTGTGTGGCTCCACATAGAAGCCACTTTGGGTTAGAGGGACTAAAGGCATGTTGTGTTGCTCCACATAGAAGGCACTTTGGGGTAGAGGGACTAAAGGCATGTTGTGTTGCTCCAAATAGATGCCACTTTGGGGTAGAGGGATGAAAGGCATGTTGTGTTGCTCCACATAGAAGCCAGTTTGGGGTAGAGGGACTAAAGGCATGTTGAGTTGCTCCAAATAGATGCCACTTTGGGGTAGAGGGACTAAAGGCATGTTGTGTTGCTCCACGTAGAGGCCACTTTGGGGAAGAGGGACTACAGGCATGTTGTGGGTTCAGGGGGCACTAAAGGCATGTTGTGGATTCAGGGGGCAGAAGACCAGGAGGAGGAGAAATTGTTCCGAAAGAACGTGAAGATCCTGGGCTTCCAGATGAAGGTTCTCGTCACTCTGGTGAAGGAGTTTAAGGATTACCTCGGCAGCTGCGTGCCTCAGCTTGTCGACCTCATTCTCACGGTGCAGAGGTAACTCTCTTAGTGTTACACATCTGAGGTTAGATATACATGTATACAGTGTATACCATAGTCATGAGAATTTGGTGTCTCCACCTGGTGGGTAACATGAAACAATAAAAACTACACCAGTTTTTACGTCAAAGAAACAATGTTTGAGAGTGTTTCTTAAGTGTACGGTACACATAATAAAACAAATACAGTAACGATGATGACATGTGAATAATTACATATTTGGGGCTGAAATGATGCATCATATCCCAGCAGTTTATTTATCGAAACATATTACTCATGGCTGCAATTGTTAAAGTCGTGTCTTGAATGTTGGGGTGTTCCATCCAGTTTGTTAAATTTTTTCAGGTCAATTTTTTAGTTAAATTTAAATTCATCAAGATACCTATTTGAAGACTTCTGGTGACTATTTTATCCTTATAAGCTCATAAACCTGATATCATTCTCTAAATAAATTAACTCCTTATCTATTATCAAAATATTTCACGTTACTGTGGTGAAAAATAAATGATTCACAGACCATGGTTTTGATATTTTCAGGAGCATGTGCCCTGTTTATCATACACTAATAGTCTTATTCTATGTCTTAGTGTTACTCTTCCAGCCGCATTCCACCATGTTTACTTGCTGCGACCATGAGACGAGACCACGTAGAGGACATTGAGAGACACGTGTCTGTAGGAGTCCAACCTCTCATGTCTCACCTCATTCCCAACAGACACTTCATGCGCTGTCTGACCACTACAGAACGAGGTACGACAATATAATATATTATAATATAATAGTTTATTTCACTCTGGGCAATCATAGAGATTGAAATGAGTACATAAAACACGCAAAGTATATTTCTTAAAATAGATACAAATAATACACGTGTATATAATTTAAAACATTAGCGTAAATATAAATTATAATGTAGAGAATATACGATATGCGTCTATAAAACTAATTAAAATAATTTAAGACATTAAAACATATTTTACGTGATTATTTGACTAAACTTATTAAAAAATAATAAGTAGTTTAAAACATTAAAATAAATAGATCTAAAAATAAATTAAGGCTTTACAATATTTTACACATATCAGCGTGCATGAAAGTTTGCTAAGTGTCACTGTGAGTTCTTTTGATTGAACAGACACCAGTTAATGAAACAGTTCTTGGTCCTGTTGGTGTTTACTCTGGGTAAAGAGTATCAAGTACGGCATCGTGTATTATGTTCACAACTCCTGTCATAGTTGTAGCTCATTAGCTTTACTATATAAAAATCACTAAGTTACTGGGACATGCATTTTTGGCTAGTCTGCAGAACAGACACATGTGATGTAATGGCTGTTTTGCTGTGGCGGGCCAAAAATAAAAACTTAGGTAGTAACATGGTCACATGTTGGATATCCTACATGCCATATAATGTTAAGTAACTTTTATTTCAGAACGCAACATTTACAAAATTAATTGTTTGATCTGGTATGCAGAAGAAAACCTGAAAACTCACAATTACGTCATCACGATGGATACCAATAGTACCAGCAGTCAAAAATATAACTTTGTACTTTTGATGAGGAACTATTGATTTAATTTTTGTTTGGTTTCAGACTCCGAGCTTCGTCTGCCCCAGTTGCTAACCCTGATCTCAGTGACAGGCAAGGTGGACAGATACCCAGGTGAGGGAACAGGTAGTCAGGAAACGAAGGAAGATAAGGCATGGGAACAAACATACTGTAGTGTCAAAGATGTTTGTATTAACGAGTCTGCCATAAGAGAAATCTGAGGAGCTAAAAAACAGACATGAGTAATTCACACCAAAATTAACTGAAATGTTCAATAATGAGTCAGCATTTTGCAGGGATACTAGCGAGCTTAATTGTTGTTTGCATTGCCTTGTCACCATGTTCCCTCAAGTTGAGGCCAACTCTACCACCATTTGTGAGTCACCTAGTTATGTCCTTTATGACATCTGTCCAACATGTTAATGGTCACTTCTACTTACGTTTTTCAACACACATTCCTAATGAGTAAAAACCAACAAGACCAAGAACTGTTTCATTAACTGGTGTCTGTCCAATCACAAGAACTCACAGTGACTCTTAACCAACTTTCGTGCGTGCGGATATGAATATGTGTGTAAAATATTGTAAAGCCTTAATAAATGTTTTAGATCTATTTATTTTAATGTTTTAAACTATTTATTATTGCTTAATAAGATTAGTCAAATAATCACATAAAATAGGTTTTAATGTCTTAAATTATTTTAATTAGTTTTATAGATACATATCATATATTCTCTACATTATAATTTATATTTACGCTAATGTCTTAAATTATATATTATTTGAATTTATTTTAACAAATATACTTTGTATGTTTTATGTACCCATTTCAATCTCTGTGATTGCAGAGAGAGTGAAATAAACTCTTATTATTATTATTAACATAATATTGCAGTCATTTTATGCACGATGTGTCCAAAGTGTTTTGCATAAATGGTCAGAAATAATTTTTTTAGCAACAGGCGTTTAATTGCACCTGATTTTATTGATGTTTATTGAAGCAATAATACAATCTGTTGACAGATGATGTACAGAGCTTATGGATTGAACCCAAGAAAACGTCTTCCGAAGACACACGCGAGTTGCCACTTATGACTGCCATATTCAACACCCTTGCACAGTGTATGTTCTCTTCACTGGGGTTAATTGAAGTAATACATTTCCTGTTGGATTCCTTGCATATTGGGGGCAATATCACCTCGTTTGTTTCATCGTCTTAATCAAATGTTACCTAAGAATGTATTTTTCCAGGTTACACAGAGTTGTGTCTGCCAGTGAAACTGCCAGGTGCTTCTGTCGCTGGGAAACCACAGAGGTACGTGCCTCTGCATCTGTGTTTGTTACTAGTAGACCGGATTATTTGAGTTCCCTTTTCATAATATTCCACTTAAGGATATCGCAAAGTTACAGCCTGTTCAGAATTGGTTGTGACTCGGTCTCCGTGTTTTGCTCATTCTATGCTACTTCTGAATCTTTGCCTGGGCTTTCTATCCGATATCACAATTTTTCAGGTGTGTATAATCACTGGTATATACCAGATAGTTTCATCTAAGCAATTGACATACATGGGTGTAGTTACATTCTTTGCTCATTCTTGTAGGAATACCTCTCCCGCTTTGATCATAAAGTGCACATATCGTGGCTTGAATTTTTTTGGCATTCTGAATAAGTAACAGATTTGCTACACTGGGTGTTAAGAATTTTTTAAAGGATAATTCATTTATAAAATAATAAAATATTTTTAGGAAGCTATGTCTAGTAGAAGATGTGACTTGTCAATCTGCAAGATGTCTAACATTTGATTCTTCGTTTTTTCTTTCAGAGTCATCCCCTTGTTTGAGTATATTGTTACACGGATGTGTGCTTTTGCTACTGTTAATTCAACACAGCATTTTCACACAATTGTGAGTGATATGTGCCACATTATATTTATCGTGTATCTTAGATGTGCTTCTGTCTGTAACAATATAGTAATTGTTGAACATATGAGACGGTACAGTGTTACTGACTCTAGGCAGGAATGTTGCTAAATTCCACCGTCATTTATATACATACTTTTACAACCTTGCCTATACACCATAGCTCCTCGGCGTATCAATCAATCTGGATTTGTTTATTGACTCTTGAAATCAATTAACCATCACAAGGTTGTCATCAGAAGGTTGATTTCAATCATGATGTGCCTGTTTGTGGTGTCATAATATCCTCCAAAGACTATTACACTTCGAACAATGTATGTGAAAAATATGTATGATATGATGAGACATTTTTACACATCTTTTAAGAGTCAGTATGGTGCAACTGTGGGTTACGTTAGTCTATGTTATATTTTAAATACTACTACTCATCTTGATTAAATTTACAGTGTATTGTGTTTATGGTAAAGAATGGTCACACCATAACATGCAACGTCCCTGTAACCATGGCAATAGTATAATTTTAGAAAAGCCAGCTTTGTTTTATGTCACGCGGAAATTTTTATTTTCTGTCAGTAATTTGTGTTAATTTTTTTTATATCAGGTCAAGGAATAAAGTAATTTGGTTGAAGAAATAAAAAGGACGTGTTTCTAAGGAAACATAATATGAGAAGAACATGTGTTGACGTGTCTTGTGTGATTCTGGTTGCCCTCAGGAGACCTGTGTACTTGAGCACCTCTTCTCTCACAGTCTGCATTCAGCATTACTCGCTGGCGACGTCTGGTGCTTCCTTGCAAGGTTTGTACTGAGCCATTGTCAGCAGCTGTCTGTTTTCTTTACACAAAGAATATGCGTATATCCAGGGTCCGTACAGGGCCTAGAAAGTCTTGAAAAGCCTTGAATTTGATTAGACCAAACTCAAGGCCTTGAAATCCTTGAATTTTACAAAGTATTCTTGAAAAGTCTTGAATTTAATTGTGATCAATAAAATATTGTTTTGACTCAATTGTTGACGAATAACAGCTGGAAAAGGAAAAGCCTATGCACAAAAATAAGTCATGTGCACATTGGGCAATTAGCATTTCATTGTGGTCGGCACTATAGGTTTTTTAGTCAAGCAAAAATTGTAACGTTAACTTAATTTACTGCGCTTAAAAGTACATGTTGTTAAAACAATCTTGTATTTTTTTCAAATAGCCGTGAAAAGTCTTGAATAGCTTTGAATTTCAAATGTCCAAATGTGTACGGACCCTGTATATCTTGATATGCTTACATCAACATTCTTTTTATTCAATTGTATTTTTTATTCATTTATTTAATTTAGTGTTATTTTCTTTCATAAATACTATGCAATGAACGTAAAGTGCTGTGAACAGCACTGGATGTGGCGCTCAACAAAATAAATATTGCACAGCACTGGATGTGACGCTCAACAAAATAAATATTGCACAGCACTGGATGTGGCGCTCAACAAAATAAATATTGCACAGCACTGGATGTGGCACTCAACAAAATAAATATTGCACAGCACTGGATGTGACGCTCAACAAAATAAATATTGCACAGCACTGGATGTGACGCTCAACAAAATAAATATTGCACAGCACTGGATGTGACGCTCAACAAAATAAATATTGCACAGCACTGGATGTGGCACTCAACAAAATAAATATTGCACAGCACTGGATGTGACGCTCAACAAAATAAATATTGCACAGCACTGGATGTGACGCTCAACAAAATAAATATTGCACAGCACTGGATGTGGCACTCAACAAAATAAATATTGCACAGCACTGGATGTGGCGCTCAACAAAATAAATATTGCACAGCACTGGATGTGACACTCAACAAAATAAATATTGCATAGCACTGGATGTGGCGCTCAACAAAATAGATATTGCACAGCACTGGATGTGGCGCTCAACAAAATAATTATAGCAACTTGCAATGTAAAGAAACAAACCGAAAAAAGTTACATGTGAAAAATGAGGTGCACTCATATCTAGGTGATGTCAAATCCACATGCTACATGTCATAAATGTAGGGAAGGTCTAGTGGATTAATAGGACAACTGCCAGTCATCAGCACAGTATCTTGTGTTGTTGTTTTGTAGAAATGGGACGGCAGAACAGTGTCATCTGCAGTGTGTGTTCCTTGCAAAACTTCACATCACTGTTTCGCCCAGTCCTTCGTCACAGTGCTGCCATCTGGCGGCCCTGGTGAGACGAATCGTCAAATTGTTGACACCAGAACATCAGGTACAGTGTATACTGTTATACACTGCTGATGCATGTTAGTGTATAAACAGCTAAGATATTGTGTATATAATTGTTTTTATAGGGTCAGTATATGGAGAGGAATTATAAGATTTGTATCATGGAAAATTTACATAAATCAGGGATTGTTGTCAGTTTGGAAATGCATCCTTTTGAAACGATTCAGTTCATTTATATGTTCGAGCAAATATAGTTATTCTAAATATTATCTAAAGATAACTAGGCATGATTAGATGATAGCAAGGGTATTAAAATGTGAAAACTTAATAAAAAGCTATTATGTTACATGATTTTGTTAAAGATACATAGATTCACTTTTCACAAATTACGGATAAGATTATCTTAAGGTTAAAAACCCTACAGTATTATCCATGTATCTGGGTTTTGTAGGATGACTTCATCTCGCAGTTTGCTGTGTCACCAAAGACCCTCAGCCTGTGGAGTGTTGTGTCGGTGTCACACCTTGACGTGTCACTGCGTCACCAGGTCACAGGTGACATTGTGACAGCGTGTACACAGGTGATACACGTCTGGTGTCACATGTCAACGAGAACAGTGGATGATGCCATCATGCTGGTATGTGTGCCACTACTTGGTTGGTGTGCTGATCGGTGTATCAGGCTTCAGTTTGTATACAATTGCTTAATCTATACTTTATTTAACTTAATCCATTGCTTTTACTTGTCGGGTGTCGTGGGGAGATGGAGATGACGTCTTTTTGCAAGCCGAAGGGCTCTGGGAGGTAATATGCTGTATGTTATCAATGTTTCCATGACTTAATTAATCAATAGACTTCTCTTCTTCTTATTATTTTAGCTCAGCACTCTGTAGTAGCCACGTATATGTATGTGACTAGAGTATTGTCGAGCTTGGTCAGTCGCAAGTAGTGGGTGGTGTTGCGCGGGGAATAATAAAACCTAAATGTGTATTTATGTAGGCATTGCATGCAAATGCCTTCTAAGTGAGTCGAGTGATTGTTTGCTAACTAATTATTGTGTGCATTTGTTCCATGATTTGATGGTGCTTGGAAAGAAGGAGTGTTTGTAGGCTTCGATGCGGGTGGAAGGTTGTAAGTAGCGGTGTGTGTTGCCTCTGGTACGTGTAGGAGCGGCTGTGAGTGCGGATGTTGTTACGTCAACTAAGTTATTTGTAATACGGTACAACATTACGAGCTTGGGTTCCGCCTGCCTGCTCGACTCCTTATATATCCCTTGGTAAGAGGCCATGTGACTCTAGCTGTAAAAGCCAATAAATCCAGTGTACACGTGGCCGATCTTGACAATCCATCACTGGTCAGTGTGCATGTATGATAACCATCTTGTATCATCTGTGACAAGCGATTATATTTAAATCTATTAATTACAAAATATCTGTAAGCTAGCTGTTGTTTTATCTGGTGTGGCTCAGCCATCTTGGGTTACAGGCTATGCAGAGGTATTCGCTTCTGATTGGTTAAAAATGTTTGCAGGAGAAGTGTAAGGGATTAGAGTGTCATACAGACTCCCAAGTTTGTCTGTCAACTCCAGCGTTTGAGCAGAGCACAGTATGAGCCTAAATTATATTACATATGCATATATTGAAATATATATAACTACCACAAAAGCTGATAGTGCTACTTTATTTGTAGTAGCTATCATGCTACTTAATATACTTATAGAGGGCACTGTATCATCACAACCAGAACAATATGTAACTGAATATTTGAAACAAAGTTTAGACGATAAAAACGTCTATGTTTCAGGAGAATGCAGTGTCGTGTCTCACGAATCTGTTTCAAAGTGACAGTGTTGCGGACTACACTGACGCGAAGCAAAGGAAGAACATTGTCGAGACATCACATGACGCCTGGCAGACGCTGTCGATGACGTTCGTGGTGCGGTCTCCTGTCCTACAGAATGTTGTGTCAAGTCTTTTCTCTCTGGCGGCCTACGTCCTGTCAGACCTGGACAACAAACATGTCCTACAGGTAAACTATATAGATACACTAACTAGGTGCCAGGGTGTCTGCATCCGCTCTCAGGTGACAAAAGTAAACAGCTAAGTTTTAAAACAGTACAGTGAGTACACTATCGCGTCCTTATGATTGCTGAAAGTGCTCTACACTCTATTCTCTGGCGGACGTGTTCAGTCATACACATCTCAGCTTCTCTGGGACACATTCAGCCATGCCGCAAATAATGCATGAAAACTATTCATGCACAACCATCCACCACTGTCTATAGCCAGGTACTCATAAAACAGTCAAGAGAATTTGATGCAGTTTTGGGTTACAAATAATTGCTATATGTGAATCTGCTCTCGGTGTTTTATAGTTAGTGAAGAATGCGTCTGCCTGTCTCTGTGGCGGGGTGGGAGACCACGTCAAGTTGGCCATCCTGTGTTTCTTGGAGCACCTTGGAGCAAAGGCACTTCCTCCCACATTTGAGGTAAGTACTGTGTCTCTGTCCCGGTGTGATTGTCTGGAATGTGCACCTGTATATCCAGTCTAGGATGTTGTTCCACGTATGTTCATGTGACCTCAGGTGGCCGATCAACTTTGACCCTGTGTCAGAATGTCGAGACTGAGTTCATGACCCAAGTGGCAACTGTGTTATATAATAATAATTGTTCACGTTCTGTAGCAATGACCTACTTTTCCCCTACGTTGCAGACAACAGTTTTGTGCATGCACATGTTCACTGCAGTAGACAGTTATATATACATTCCAAACTGACAGATATGTCTAAAATCATGCCATGAAAAAGGTGGAGATTTGTACTTAACCCTGTACAGTGCTGAAAACTACTGCTGTGGCAAAGCCATAAAATGCACAACGTTCTGAGACCAGGATATTAAAAAGAAAAACTGTTTATAAATAATTTCAAGTAATGCTAATGATGAGGTTTTGTTATGTTTATTAATAATAATTGCAAGAAAGTAAGCACATCAATCAAACATTAACGGAAACTATAGTATGCATGGGTGACGCATACTTTAGACAGTCTCAGTGATTAAGCTGGTCAAAGAAGACGTTAACCTTTGACATACATGTAAATAAATAACACTCAAAATGATATGAGACGACATCCTGGACCAGATAATCAGCGGATATACATTACAGATTGGTAAGCTGCAGGTCGAAAGCATGTGCTGACCTTTGACATGTGCAAGTCATGCGCAATATGCACAAACGGATGATAAATGGTAGAACAATGTTCTGGACTGGTTCACGATCCAGACCGTCTCAGTGGGTCATTGTAGTCAGGTGAATAAAATGGCATTCACACATACAGGTAACCAATGCTTCATCTGTCCTTCCATCTGTGTCACCATCCATCCACACATTCATCCATGTTATCATCTGTCCTTCCATCTGTGTCACTATCCATCCACACATACATCCATGTTATCATCTGTCCTTCCATCTGTGTCACCAGCCATCTACACATTCATCCATGTTATCATCTGTCCTTCCATCTGTGTCACCATCCATCCACACATTCATCCATGTTATCATCTGTCCTTCCATCTGTGTCACCATCCATCCACACATTCATCCAGGTTATCATCTGTCCTTCCATCTGTGTCACCATCCATCCACACATTCATCCATGTTATCATCTATGCACCAGTCCACATCCCCATCACTTCCACATCTCCAATACATCCTTTCATCTCTTCCTCCCAGCCTTCTTGCTTTCCTCCATCCATCCCTTCCTCTCCACCCCACCTCCATTTCCCTTCTCAGTCCCTCGCCACATCTATAATGTCCGTCCGTCCGTCCGTCCGTCCGTCCGTCCGTCCGTCCGTCCGTCCGTCCGTCCGTCCGTCCGTCCGTCCGTCCGCCCATCCATCCATCCATCCGTCAATCTGTTTGTCCATTGGCCCATCCATCTATGAGACCATCTTTATGTTTGTGTCCGTCCGTCCGTCCGTCCGTCCGTCCGTCCGTCCGTCAATCTGTTTGTCCATTGGCCCATCCATCTACGAGACCATCTGTATGTTTGTGTATGTCCGTCCGTCCGTCCGTCCGTCCGTCCGTCCGTCCGTCCGTCCGTCCGTCCGTCCGTCCGTCCGTCCGTCCGTCCGTCCGTCCGTCCGTCCTCACGAGCGTTGTTTGTATTACAGCAGGAGCAGATTCTCCGCAGCCTTCCTGGCCTCTACTGCCCCCTACTGGCGGACACAAACATCGTCGTTCACCGCAGTGCCCTCGTGTCCTTTGCCCAGTTTGCCGAGGTGACTCGCCACGAGTCAGTCGTCCCCGAGTGTCTCCATGGCAACGAGCATGTGCAGAAATTGGTGGTGCACTACCTCAACCAGGTACTAGCTCATCACTCAGCCAACTCACCCAGTCTGGGACGTTCATATTCACGTATATTATGTAGTGTCAGGTGTAGAAATAACTCCCAAATTTTCGGGTAGTCAGCAGGACTACTTAGTTGGGAAATCTGGTAGTCCTCAGATATATGTGGTAGTCATATGGCCTAGATTTAAGGAAAATAACACGTCAAACAAAAAATTAGAAAAATATTCCCAAATTTGGTGGTAGTCCATGGGACTACTGCTGTCATCATCTTTGGTAGTCCGACTAAGTTTGGACATATGGCGTTTTGCCCCTAGCCCTTCCTATGTATACCTGTATGTCACATTTTGCCATGAAATCTTCCCATGATGCCTGTGTGACCTGCTAGTAGATTGACCAGTGTGTCCACTCAGTTGGCAGGTTCGGCCCAAATCCAGGACGTGGACCGCGAGTTTCTGGACATTCAAGGTCGTACGGTCAACGCATATACGACCAGGTCAACAGAAGTCCAAAGTCAAGACAAACTTGTCACTTCACACACCTTGCCAGGCTCATCTCAGTCACACACGGTACGACATGTTGGAATGCTTAATTTTCAACAGAATAGCTTGAAATTTCCCACCGGAAGCAATCCTTTTGAAAGTCTATTAGGCAGTCGTGGGGTAATATTATTTGTTTTTAGAAAAAACGCAATTGATAAAAGCCAACACCCATTTCAGAAGTGACAAAAACATCACAAATGAGTACTAAGGGTAGTGTTGTTTGGGGTAACTACATGCACATTTTGAGACTTCTACAACATGTTGTTTTCCAACAAAACTTATTCATATGAAATCCACGCTGACTGTCATACTCTGGAAAAACGCGTTGAAAAAATTGGAAAAAAATCACAATGGACATATTTCAGAACCTTTTACAATCTCTGAAAGTTTCATTCATTTTAAACCCTTTTATAACAAGTGCTTGAGAGTGTCTGGACACCCCACTCCCTCAACTTGACAAGCATTTGTAGCTCTGACAATGCATCATGCTCCATGTGTAAGAAACAAAACATTTAAGCAGTTTATTGTAGTATAATTTAACTTACTTTGGAGCTTAAATGTCGAAGATGAGTACGACATTTCGACCCATCATCTACGGGCCTTGTTCAAGTAGTGATGTCACGTGTGTTGCCTTATCTTCGACAAATAAGCTCCAAAGTAAGGTTAAATTATACTACAATAAACCATTCTTGGAGCCATGAACATTATATTCAATATTTAAGCAGTTGTCCAGTATGTTGTATTTTATTCAAACTGGCAGATACACTGATGCTTTCATGGTTTCAGTTATGTCATTTCCAGAGATCAGTATGAGGTGATTTAAATATATGTAACCAAATTTCAATGACCCATGTTACTCATATAAAGTGTATCGACTGGTACAATTTATGTTTAAAACCTTTTGCAGATTCCAGCGAAGCGTTTCAAATCTGATTCCATAGCACAGACCGAAGAGGTAAATATGGTGCTATCAGAAATGTACATTTTATGTGTATTGTCAAGGGTTTAACCCTTCACATAACTGATATATGAATTGTGTGTAGCAAATTTGAATGTTGCCATGTAGAATGCTCAAATTATAAAGAAAACATTCAACTAGTAAACAACTGGAGTAGCAATTAAAATTACTGCACTGTCTAATTCCAGATAGGGAGAACAGACACGCTCTCTTTATCCTCTCAGTGAAAATTCTGTCTTCAGGTATGCGTAATTAGCAGACAGTGTGAAGGCAATATGCACCTGAATTTCATGCATACTAAGAATAAAAGGCATTCAACTTTGTAGTGGCAGTGTCTAGAGCTTCGGAATCTCGACTAACAGAACCTGGGTTCAAATCCTGTATTCCCGGGTCAAACTTTGGGCAACTTTGTTCACTCTACATTGCTCCAGTTTAATCAACTGTATGACTGATTACCTGGCAATATATAGTGATGGATATTTGTGTATGAATATTGAAGAGTCTTCATGCATTAAAGTGTGGGTGGACGCTTCCCATAGAAGTCACGATGGTGTTCGATCTAACAGGTCTGCCAAGGAGTAAACTGCAAAGTATTTTGAGCAAACCACGAGGATTGGATGCTGTGCTATATAACAACCTGCCTTTACTACAATCAACCCTGTCATACAAATACCTGGATGTCAACATCCATGAGATCCTGAAGAAGGATTCATATAAAAGATTTTCATTCAGTATGTGTATTAAAATTGCACATCAGTTTGCAGTAATAAAATTGTTAATGCAGTAATGTTAAATCACCCATTTATTTGACAGAGAGACGTCAGATACAGGAATATCCTGGGTCAACTACGAGCGAGTGTGGACAAGTTGTCAGAGTCAGCCCCAGGCCTCCCTTTCCCTCTCCCTCTCCCCCAGTGGGTGCGGGAAGAACTTGAAGATATCCACGCACAGATGACCACGCTTATACAGAAATAGCTGTCACAGCGTCAACGTAAATCACCAGAGAGAAGGACAGATGTTTTCACACTGTGCTGTTGTATTCATTCATCTTAACACATAGGGACATGACAGATGATCTTTTCTGTTTAATGTGTTGATTTTTGTAATTTGTCCTGGCAGATTGTAAATTCTGCAGGACATTTAATTTCCTCTGATTTCTGATGTTTTATTGTTTCAGGGAGAAATGTTGTGTAAATGAGGTTTTCTCCATTGTGTTGGGAAGTTCGTGTTTGTATGTGTAAGTGTGTATATACTCCTGAAGATAGACTACACAGCTATTTTTTATACTTCAAGTACACATTGTATAACAAAAATATAATTACATGAATCATTATTTGCAGAAATCTTTTTTAATTTGAGAGCATTGTTTTCAGAAATAACATATCCTCTGCTTATAATGGAGTGTGCTGCATAGGCTGCCTTTAGGAATATATATATATATGCCATTGTAGATAACATACCTAATTCATGTAAATAGCTAACAACCAAATAAAACAGTTTGTCAGTATGAATATGATATAGTCATCTCAGTGTCTGCTCTGTAAAGATGTGATTTCATCGAGTTAAAATATTTCTGATTCCGAGTTCTATATATTAGCCAAGCAAGACCGACAAGCTTTCTATTTCAATTTGCAACAGTCACCTGTTGAATGTCCACCTCTTCCACCCAATGATGGACCAGAGGGTTCACTGTTTCCTTCTACTGATTTAGGGAGATCTTATAAAGCGCATGAAAAGGTCAGGTCGTTCTAATGTCACAACTCAAATCAACTTTCAATTTACATGACTGCAAACACTGAAAAATGGACCTATCCAGCATGTGACATGTTGCTAAGCAACAGTGCCTCCCAAGCCAACAAAATGGACGACAGACACGTGTAGCTGCCAGAGATTCCATCATATCTAGCATTAGTGTTCGAGGTCGAAAGGTTCTCTTTGCAACAAAAACAGAGAGACTATGAGAAACGTGTGGGAAAGATTAGTTTATAAGAGGTTATGTCATTTGAGTTGTAATGCGTGTGAAACATAGACAAAGTTTACTTGAGGTCGCAAGTATAACTGTGATGTAGGAACTGTCGATTCATTCAAACAGAACAACCAACAAAGCCCAGGTACTATGAAAGAAATAGTTTTATTATGACCAATTTGGTTATGATCAATAAATTAATAACAATTATGCCGATGAACAATCCTCGCTACAGTTAATACACAACATGTTAGTGTGGTTAGTTTCAGCATGAAGGGTTTCGGCAAAACGCCCCTTTAAGGGTAAACATACACTGTATGGCAATTTTTAGCATTCCGACGCCCTTCTAGATCACACAGCCGTATCTTACCTCCCCGCCACCCTATAGTAACATCTTCTCCAACTAACTGTCACAACAGGAAACAAACATATAGCACACGAGAAATAAATTACATTAACCCTTGGGCCAGAATGACTGGGCAGAATTAACCCTTTCCACACCGCTGGCTGATTGTACCTCAGCACTGCCAAACATCAACATTGAATGTCAACAACTAAAAATGCATATTATGTCGCACTAAAATGTAAACTTCTACTAAATATGACTTGAGTTTTCAACACTGGCAACACTAAAGCATTATCATGTTAATCAGTTTAGTATAATTAAAACCATTAAAATAAATTTTAATATAATTGGTAAATATAGCATAAAACAACTAGAAAACAAATTAGTACATCAAGTGAACAAAGCTTCTAAATGTCATGGCATACAGGTATCGGAAGACGAACCATCTGAGAAATTAGTGAACATTATGCACCCATTATTTGTTGAATTAGAATTTTTTTAATCGGTTACGACAGGATTTTCTTAGTTACGAATTTTACAATTTAAGATATTACCTAACACCAACAATTACCAATCAAATTAAGTTAATAAACACACAGGAGCTGAAATATTAGATAAACAAGCTTAAAAGCGTGAAGTTAGTTACAATGACCAGCACATGCAGGAGTTTAGTGCTAATTTACGAATAGCTCCACCGAATAATTAGCAACCATTTTTTATGCCACTTGGAGGGAATCCATTTTGTTACCACCAAATGACACATAAAATCAAATAAATAATCACATATTTCATCAAATGATCACACTTCTTGTAATTGTATTACAAAAAACTGCAAGCTTTTGCATGCTAAACTTAGCTTAATGATAGTTTTTGTATTTTGCTTTACAGACCACGAGAATGTAGTCGTATGTATAAAACTTAAATCTGTGTGACAAATCAACATGTCTGTTGTGTTTACGTACACCAACAAATGTATGTTACAAAGTTGTTATGTACTGGTGGCTCCCTCTACCTTCCAATGAAAGAACCTATCAAGTCACATCAATAAGTGTTAAATTATTTTAATTTTGGACTTACCGGGTCTTATGCAATGTAAGAAAATCTTGTAATACAAATTTGAAAGTCAATCAAAAAAGTTTTTAAGTTTCATGAAATTATAAGCTGAGTCTTTGTTTCATGAAATTATAAATCGAATATGTTATTAACTGTTTTTTTATTTGCTACTGCATTAGATCAAAAGCTAACTGACGTACTGGTAGTAGAATGTCAAGTGTAGCTAGGGCTTTGCAACAACTAAACCAAAAGTGCTTGTCTGTGATACAGAAGTTGATAAAAATGTGACTTTCTGGGTTATTCCATAGGTCGGCTGCATTCAACTCACATAACTACGCACGTTTAACACATTCCCTAACTGACTAGTAATAGAGCAATCGTCATGAGTTCTCTAAGCACCTGTGTGGCTACTAAATGCAACAGAAACTGTACCATTTGCGTATTAAGCCACGCACATTCACACACACCCTGTTTGTTAGTAACGAGCTAAATGCGTGCCATTTTAGCCTTCCAAAAGCAAGTTCCTTCTGCCATATAAAGCAAATAACTGTTACTTATTAATCTGGCATCTCCAGAAACACTCATAAATCAAATGCAAAATCATTAAAGTTGAACAAGTTCCGGGCCACCTGACTACGAGGTAAACAGACCTTGTGATTTTTGATTGGTCTGATACAAAGTCTGCACTAACAAAACAACCCAATTCCTACATTGTGCAGGTGATTTTTTAAATATTGCATCATGCCAAACTAACAGTTCCCGTGAAAATGGTACAATGAAAAGCGACACATCACTCATAGACGCCCTTATATGTACATGGTATCTAGTTATTTATCGATACAAACCTGCAGTGGGTACAACCCGCTATTATCAACCTTGTTTGCCTGCTGTTACTGTGCGGTGTTAATACTGACGTGATTTTTAAAGATACTTGTTAATATGAGATCACTGATGGCAGAGATAAACTAGACGAGAACCGGAAATCCACCATGGGCTTCTACACAGCCGAACACTGCATACGAATATTTGTCCTGTCTGTACCTGCTGCATAACTACTCTTGCGGAAAGATGAATTCTTTCAACATTAGCAGTGTTTTATCTCCATATATACATCCCATTGTGTTCTTCATCGTGCAATGTCTGAACGAGTTCGTTTGCAAATGATGTGCAATCTTCATATCAACAAATGACGCCATTTTGGATGAACATGTTGCATCCTGGGAAGGAATTCTGTACGACGACGCAGCAACAAGGCCGTAATAACACGGCTATTTTGTGACACGGCCTGAAGACAGTGATGTGGCGTTGTGTGACGCGAACGATGATGAAATGGAATGTGTTTAGAAATGATTGTCCCTGATGACGTAAGGCGACATGACCTATCGTTCGGGCGGATGTTCTGAAGGACATAACCCTCGTCGCTCACGGCAGTACTTCTTGTGTGTCGACCAGTCTTTCTGCTGGCAGTATGGCCCACAGTATCTGCAAACAAAGGCATAGTCAC
The DNA here is from genome assembly GCA_964017155.1 of Oasisia sp. SBJ-2009. Taxonomy (NCBI): domain Eukaryota; kingdom Metazoa; phylum Annelida; class Polychaeta; order Sabellida; family Siboglinidae; genus Oasisia; species Oasisia sp. SBJ-2009. The sequence goes on from OZ024859.1 coordinate 25,056,372, forward strand.
GTGAGAGTTTGTAAACACAGTTTTACACTGCAATTAAACACAGTTTTACCCCTCCAGTTTACCCCGCAATTAAACAGTTTTACCCTGCAATTAAAGTTTTACCCTGTAAGCGCAATTAAACAGTTTTACCCTGTAAGTCTACCCCGCAATTAAATACAGTTTTACCCCTCAAGTTTACCTCGCAATTAAACAGTTTTACCCTGTAAGTTTACCCTGCAATTAAAACATAGTTTTACCCTGTAAGTTTACCCCACAATTAAACACAGTTTTACCCTGTAAGTTTACCCCACAATTAAACACAGTTTTACCATGTAAGTTTACCCTACAATTACACAGTTTTACCTCAAGTTTACCCCACAAGCAGTTTTACCCTGCAGTGGACACAGTTTTACCCTGCAAGTCTACCCCATAGGTAAACACTGTGGAAATACTTCACAGGTGTAGACAGTGGCTGGATGAAGACAGACTGGACGGCCTACCTCACCCGTTGACACCGCCCACATATGCTGAACTCTCGTAGCTCCTTCTCTATGTTTGTACACGGGGAGTAGTGGCACTCGTAGTACACGTTGCTGTCGTCTGCAACATTGACAGAGGACAGCATTATGTACTTGCTTACTCAGTGCTAGGGCCGGGGTTGGTGGGCAGCTACAGCGTATAGAATACAGAGTATAAACATGCTTCCTTACCCACACCATGGGCTTCAGTTATCACAATTACGGTATTTATACTGAGGTAGCCTCAATCACCCAGGCCCCATGAGGTGGCCACAATGTTTTAGCTCCTCACATTCACTTGGGGAATTAATACTGTGTCAATGGTACAACCAGGATGGTCTTACCCCCGAATAGGGCAGAGACACCGATTGGTTCCCAAACCAACTATGGAATAAAAACTAAAATAAGGATATACTTTTATATAAGATAATACTATACAATTAAGAGTATTCAATATTAAACTTATATTGACAAAAACCAAAGAGAAATACAAATTTATTCTTGTTTATGAAGCATTAATTATGGCAGGATGTAGTGACTACTCAGGCTCCGTGAGGTGGCAGAACGTGTTATCTCCTCACGGATAACATTCAAAAGCCACCATCTTCTTGGGGAAGTCACGCAGCGAGTGAGAGTTGGTTAAGTATGCCTGACAGTGGGGACTATCAGGCTGGAGAATGACCCTCGAGAAGAGCATCAAAATGAAAATAAAACTAATATATATCATTATATCTTTTCTGTTGGTCAATCAGAGGTCGATGGATTTAGAATAATAATAATATTTATTATTTATAAAGTGCAATATCCAAATATGCTCAAAGCGCTGTACAATAAAATACAAAACTATTTATTATATGTTAAAACTAATATTAATAATAATAAATACAACTGTAAAATTAACTTTCAGATAATAAAATGTAGAAACATTAAATTACTCATATTAAAACTGTTAATTAAATAATATGTAGATTTAACGACAATGAGTAAAATAAATAAACCAATAAATAAATAAAACTAATTAATACTATATTTACATGCAAAACACATACTAAATGATGGCATATATAAATTTCAATACATGTGTAAAAATAAGATAAGATGAAATATTTGAGAAAAAAAATTCTAAAATGTCAGCAGTAATATGCTTTGAAAATGTGTGTTTTAGTGCCTTTCTGAATGCCAACAAAGTTCCGCGGTGGACCCTAGAACCCGAGAGGGAATGCACTTACAATGTATATTTATGCAGTTACACTAGCAAAACTACTTCTCTCCAGGGAGGGATCATTTAGAAAGGGCAGTTGTCAGTAACATGACCCTCACCTTCCTCTTCAACCAACTCTCCATTTGAGTTGTAGTATCGTGTAAAAGACAGCTCCGGATAGTGCTGGAAAGGAGCATTCAGTATTTGAGAGAACGTAGAAAGATTACATCATGGAACATCCTGAAAATGTATGTATTCATTCATATTATTGACGTAAGTACCACTGTTAACAATTTCAAGAATATTTAAAATTGTGAAATTCAATAACGTTTGAGGCACAGAAACAAAAAAATCAAGAGTGACTGACAAAGATGTTCCACCTGAAATTTTTTGGGGAGATAAATTACACCTTTTGAAGATGTATTCTATGTCAGAGCAGTTACAACTTTGACACACATTATCCACAAATTTAAAATGTCCAACAGTTTCACTGAGGATAAAATACAAATTTGTAAAAACAGGCTTCCATTTTGTAGTGAATCAGTTTTTTCGGCAAAATAAAAAATACAAATATTAATACGTTATCTAAAAATAAACAATTTTCAACAGCTTAACTGAAGATAAAATACAAATTTATAAAAACAGGCTTTCATTTTGTAGTCAATAATTTTTTCGGCAAAGTAAAAAATCCAAATAACTTAATACGTTACGTACAAATAAACAATTTACAACAGTTTAACTGAAGATAAAATAAAAACATTTAAAAACAGGCTTTCGTTTTGAAGTGAACCATCCAACAAACACCAAACTCCAGAAGAATCTATGTGTTACAATGTTGAGGAGAAACAGCCATTATTGTCTCACCATCATATCCTGGATGGGGTCGGTGGGAATCTGTTGGATGGCCAGCCAATAGAGACTCTGTTCCTTATTCTCCTTGCTTGTTCCCTTGCTCCCACGCCCCTCCGTGTCCCGTACTTGGGATCGGCTCCGGGGAACCAGGGTCAGGTTCTCCAGCCGGTTGTCGACCGTGATCCCGTTCTTGTGAATCACCTTCCAGTCCGGGGCGATGCCTCCACAGTGGCGCTCCCTGGTGGAGGAAATAAGTAGCATCTTCACACACCGCCCATGTTGCCTCAACGTCACACGGTGAAGGTTCTAAGACAATTGTTGACAACAGCTTTTCATTATTCACCCTGTATACTTTTATATACTACTCACATTTTGCTAGCGATCACTATTTAGGGCGGTATTATATTTTACGGCATGTGTATCATCCAAAATATAAAAACAGCATGTTTTCAAGGACATGTTTATTTCCTGAATTTCATTGCTATAAACCAAATGTGAACAATAGGTAACATGCATTCTGTCATCAAAGAAGCAGAACCCCAAAATTGAGGTTTTCCCCAGACCTCCAAAATGGTGGTTTCAGAATGTACTCCAAGTCATGAAAATGTCCCAATCAGTTCAATTACCAGCAGCAACAACTGTCAGTAGCTTGTGTGTGACCCACGTGATGCAATCACAGCCTGGCAACGGCGTTTCATGCTTCCAATGAGTCTCTGGATGGCTGCCATTTCAAGATTGTTCCATTACAAACATTGTGTGACCCTTAGCAAATTTTGAGTAGTATATTTGATTGTGTGCACATTTACACAAACACACATATCTGTCTGGATTTTGGGCTGGTGAAAATGTCATCCTGCTTAAAAGTGTGGATTAAAAACACAAACTGTAACAAACACAATTGTACAGGGGAATGTTGAAAACTCCCAATCAATGAAGTGGATTCATATATGAGAAAAAAGCAGTGACCCTCCGAGAGTAGTGACAAGACACCTACCAGAGTAGCTCGTGCATGAACGAGAGAAGTGACAAGACACCTACCAGAGTAGCTCGTGCATGAACGAGAGAAGTGACAAGACACCTACCAGAGTAGCTCGTGCATGAACGAGAGAAGTGACAAGACACCTACCAGAGTAGCTCGTGCATGAACGAGAAGTGACAAGACACCTACCAGAGTAGCTCGTGCATGAACTGGCCAGAACTTCTTCCTCTGTGTATCTCGTACGCCCACGCATATATGTGAGCCCCATTGCCATTGGGGTCTACCTGTACACGGGCCTGTAACACACAGTCATCATTACAGGTTCATACGTTGACGCTGTCATATCAAGACAACTGTATAGCACTGTACTGTTACTGCATGATAATAATATAATAATAGTATAATAAAAATATAATATAATAAAGTTTTATTCTCCATTTTCAACATGGAATGTTCATTTCATGTCAAATAGGATGATAGGAATGTGTTCTGGTGTCTGAGTCACGTCGGGCCCATACACAGTAAGTATCGATGGAGTTCTTGCTTTCAAGATGTTTTCCTTCACTGAAAGCCACCTTCTATATGTCTATGTTTAATAACATCATGTGAACATCAAAGTAAAAAATATATAATTACTATTGTTTATTTTCTAATGATTTTCTAGTTTGTAATTGGTGAGTACACTCAGTACACTATTGAATTGATCCTTGGTAAATACACATGAATTGGTATTGTCACCGTATTGATCAAAGTGAATTGGACCAAGCTCTGGTGACAATGTGTCACTGTACACTGCTATGTCCAACTCACCTCAAAGGCAAACTGTTCCACTAGGCTGATGTCATCTTCATCTAGAAGAGCATATTTCGTCTGAAAATATGTAACAAATATATAAAACATGTACCAAAAAAGTTATGATTGGATTGACCACCAAAGCTTGCATAACCATTAATAACTCAACATCATATATAATACAATGTCTAGTATTCAAAGTAACTTTTTTAATAATTGTATACAAACTTCAAAATATACCACGTAAAAATTGCTACAGCTGCCAATCTAATGTAACAACACAGACATGGCTTACTGAGTGACCCCATTAGGATTGGCTGGTCATGTGACCACTTGGTAGGTGCTGACACCTGCCATCTGGTACTCATGTGGCTGTACTACACAGAGTGCCTGTTGCCACACTGGTAGACAAGCCTTTGTACAGGTGTCAAAGCGGGCCATCTGGCCCAGCTGACTGACTGTTCTTTTGCAATGTTTCAACACTTAGTTGAACTGGATAACACTGCCTCAAGACAGTTTCACTAAGATTCCTATGAGCTCCTAATTTGTCCTTTAACAGTGATCTTTCTATACTAAATTTGTTGGACAACTTGATGTATTTTTGACGGAGCGTCCTCACTGAGTCAGTGTTATTGAGCACAGAATATGATTGCCTTTTTATAAATCTCCTTAAATGTAACAACAGATTTTGTTTAATGGTGGATTTTTCTTATCATTATCTTATTGAAACAGACCCTTGACCTTGAGTTGACCTTCCAAGAAGTAGTACTGAGTAATTACTGTGCTCAGAGACTCAGACGTTCCCAACAGAAATGTGTTTTTGTTCTTTCTTTGGACCCGACAGCATTTGTATGTAATTCGAATATAATTTTAACGGTCAAATGTAAAAATGACCAAATTTACAGCACTGAAAATGGAAAAAACAACCAGCAAGAAAACCATGTTTAGACAGTAAGCACTTTTGATTACTGGGTAAGACCCAATTTGCTTTATGATTGAGTTTGTAATTTTGCTACGTTATATGCAGGTCTTTGTGTTTTTTGGTGTTAAATCACACAAAACTCTTACGGTACAACAAAGCAATCTTATATTGTTGTTGTATCTAAGTGTTTCAAGAAAAACTAGTACATTCTGTAAAGAAGTCAGGTCATTTTATCTGTGCCATTTTGTGGTCGGTACAATTTCAAATAAACAGAGGCATCTACCAACCACCTAGCTGAAGAACAGTGTTAGAAACATGATACTGAAAGTGTCGCTGGCTTCCTGACTTGAGTGGAAATGTGTACACCCAGGGCAGGACTCCCTTCTCAACCAACAAAGAGGTTCCATCAAATTAGTGCTATGGTATACAAACCGAATTTAGGGGAACTGTCAAAAGCTGATGTGCAAGGGGCACTGTCAAAAAGCAGACATAAGTTTTACTTGTGTTGTATTTCTAAAGCAAAGGAGTATTATTAAGCGTTTGTTATTACAGTTATAACAATTAACATCATCATTGTACTAATGTTTATTCAGACACAATTAAGACAATATATGAATATTGATAACATAACTTAACAACAAAATCATTGACTTTTGAAAACATAAAAAATATCATATTTATCATTCTATTTCAATATCTAAATATATGAAATCTTGAAGTTCCACAGTTGAAAACAAACACATATTAGACATTAACACCTTTTATTTTAAAACCAAGATGTAAAATGCTTTTTTAGAAACACTGTGTTTAAAAATAAGGTTTGAGGGTCCTCAGTGGAAAACAAACACATGTTATATTGTAACACATCTTGTCCAAAAGCCAAGACGTATAGCATTTATCTGTCTAATTGATTACATTAAAAACTTTGATGTGGCCCCTAACACCTACACAGTGGCAAATAGTCTCTCAGTTTACCCTGTGTGCTTATCACCCCTGGGGCAAACAACACAAGCTGCAGAGCTGCCTGCTCAAACTTGAAATGCAATACTTATAAATGCATATGATACTTTGATGAGAGTAGGGAGGGATAAATGGCAGTTCAATGTTCAAAGAAACATATCTAAACCTATGTAATGCCTATTTTTAGATACAAGATGCCCAGCCTAACATAGCTGATTTGCACAACAGAACTCTTTAATGATTAAATTAAAAGCACACGGAAAATAAATACATTCCACAATTTTAAGAGAAAATGAATTATATAACAACAAAGATAGATGTTTAAATGGTCTAACCTAATTTCACCTGGAATAAAGAAGAACAACTGGAAATATTGTATAAAATGCTTTACTTATGCATAGTAATGCTAATATTAAAGCAGTTGGTTTTAATATTCCATAAATTCATAATCAAAGCCACAAAAATATTATGATACAACCAATCCTGACTTTATTTTCATTCAGCATTAAAGCCACCTCCAAAATAAGGTCACTCTTGAACAGTTCATCTAATAGGGTCACCTCACAATTCAGGTTACTTTGTCCAAATGTGAGGGTGACCTTTGTAGTAAACTGCTGTTTATTTAATAAAAATGAAAACAATGGGAAGCCTCATTTTTTCTGAATAAAACCCTACATGTCTTATGAATAACACTCAGGCAAATTTATTTGTCAAATTATATTTTTGTATATAAATTATTATAAGTGTTGGTCCTATTGTTTTCTAATTAACTTTCTTCCATATCTGTCAAATTTTATTTGGTATTGTGGGGAATCTCTGTCACCATTCTACTATCCATTTACAGTACTATGTTTGATAATAGACAAAGGGCACATTTGTTACAAATGCTGGTTTTTCGTGTTCAAAAAATTATTTAATCTGAGCATTAGTCCAACAGAATTTACCACGAACACTTAAGAGCCTCGGAGTTGTTTAAAGAAGAGATCATCACTTCCATTAGCAGGAAACCGCTAAAGGAAACACCAATCCACAATCAATGGCACATGTTACCATGACAACAAGTGACAACAAATGCAAAACAATGGTGGCTACCATGGCAACACAATGCATTGGTTATGCATGGCTTGTTCTGCACAATTCAGCAAGGTAAATTAATTTCACATTACTAGTGTTGGTGACATTTTGTGGCCTACAAAATATGCCTTCAAGAAAGGGCTATAGGTTTTTGACAATATGTTTCTTAAACCAGACAAGACAAAATGTTTGCAGATGTTGAAGTAACTATAGTAAAGTGTGTGATTGTGTAGCAGTACTGTATTCCAGCAGTGACTGATCAACTCTGACTGATCAACATTTAATCTGCTGATGGTTGATCAAAATGACCTGGGGGGTCACTCCACACAAAATGTCTGACAGCTGTGTGAGTCTGTGTGAGTCAGCACAAGTAGCTGTGTGAGTCTGTGTGAGTCAGCACAAGTAGCTGTGTGAGTCTGTGTGAATCAGCACAAGCAGCTGTGTGAGTCTGTGTGAGTCAGCACAAGCAGCTGTGCGAGTCTGTGTGAGTCAGCACAAGTAGCTGTGTGAGTCTGTGTGAGTTAGCACAAGTAGCTGTGTGAGTCTGTGTGAGTCAGCACAAGTAGCTGTGTGAGTCTGTGTGAGTCAGCACAAGTAGCTGTGTGAGTCTGTGTGAGTCAGCACAAGTAGCTGTGTGAGTCTGTGTGAGTCAGCACAAGCAGCTGTGTGAGTCAGCACAAGCAGCTGTGTGAGTCTGTGTGAGTCAGCACAAGCAGCTGTGTGAGTCTGTGTGAGTCAGCACAAGCAGCTGTGTGAGTCTGTGTGAGTCAGCACAAGTAGCTGTGTGAGTCTGTGTGAATCAGCACAAGCAGCTGTGTGAGTCAGCACAAGCAGCTGTGCGAGTCTGTGTGAGTCAGCACAAGTAGCTGTGTGAGTCTGTGTGAGTTAGCACAAGTAGCTGTGTGAGTCTGTGTGAGTCAGCACAAGTAGCTGTGTGAGTCTGTGTGAGTCAGCACAAGTAGCTGTGTGAGTCTGTGTGAGTCAGCACAAGTAGCTGTGTGAGTCTGTGTGAGTCAGCACAAGCAGCTGTGTGAGTCAGCACAAGCAGCTGTGTGAGTCTGTGTGAGTCAGCACAAGCAGCTGTGTGAGTCTGTGTGAGTCAGCACAAGCAGCTGTGTGAGTCTGTGACAGAGTCAGATCAACGTCTGCCATGTGCTTACAAACCTGCTGCAAAATTCTGACAGAACTATTGATTATATAAAACTACACCGTCTAGTATCACTGTGATGTTTCTACCAGAAAACCTCATGCTAATGCCTAGATAAAAGAGATCTTCAGATCTTGTATCACAGATTATTTAAAGTAATTCTCCATTACTTTGTTATTAATTTATAATGTTTTGGAGTAGACATCTGGTATTGACAAATTGCTGGAAAACAGATAAACATGCGTGCACATGTTATGTTATGGAATATATTGTTCATGGCTCCAAGATTTTGTTATTTTGTCAGAATTATGCTCCAAAGTGATTTTTAAAACAAAATGCATGATGTTCTTAGTGGGTGTGTTAACCGACTTGTTAAGTAGCAGGGCATTTGTGCTGGCCAAGACATTCAAATCCATACGTCTGCTTCCAGTACATTTTTACTACTGTTCATGATTTTTTTATTTCTGAATGTATATGTTTTGGATGTGCAAATTTGAAGCGTTGCTGATCAGTATTTAGAATAAAAAGTATGTTTTTGTATAGTCTTAGACAATGCAGTCCTCCTTCGAAATGTGCTGAATGCAAAATGATGCCCTGCAGTGATCTACTACCATCCCTTCTTCAGAGTAGATTTTCTTAAACAAGAATAAATGAGCACAGACAGGCTGTTTCACATCTTTGATGTGCATTTTTGTAAGGATAAATAATAACTTCCCATGAGACAGTAATTTTGTCCAAATTGATATGCTTTGTTCTCTACAAAAATACTGATGCTGAGTGTTTTCAGGTACCAAGGTAGATAAAATGCTACACTGTTGTCCTTTAGTAAGTTGGCAATGCTTGTTATGTTATGAAAATCAGCTCCCGTCAATTTTGTGAAAATGTCATTATATATTACACAACATATCAGCACCTGTAATCTCTGTTTGGTAATTGATGATAGTTTATCATCATTACAATTATAAAAAACAACAATTGCTACATGCTGTTGTCCTTTAGTGAGTTGAAAAACACAGGTCCAATAAATATTTAATTGAAAAAAAATGCCATAGTATAGATTACCCAACAAATCAACACCTATGATCTCGTTTTGGTAATTAACAGCAGCAATTATAAATAAATAATAAATTGCTACAATACATGCTGTTTTCCTTCAGTGAGTTGGAAAAGTCAGCTGCGCTCATCCCTGTGAAAATGCCCATAAGGAATATACAACAAATCAGCACCTTCTGTATTACTGGTGTTGTACTATTATAACGGGCTAACAGCACCAGTTTGTTTTACTGTTATTATATTATTTTTAGAACATGAACTGCTGCTACTGGTGACGTCAGCTGTTGATGACAATGTTCCTTTGTCCACATGATGTCATGTCCATCTGCTCACTTGTCACTGGCCAGCTGGTCAAGCCAGTGACCACAGCTGCCTCAGTACAGTGATAAGGTCTACCCCCAAGCACAATGGATCCAGTTGGTTTAGCCAATCCAAATGATGTATGTTGAACAATGGATCTCCTACACAGGTTTTCGTTTTTAGGGTATGGATTTATTTCAATATTTACAATGAAATTATATATATACATTTACAAGAGTGTAATACACTTTGGCGACTTTATTATTCTATGAACAAGAATGAGCATTTTGCAAAGATCTTGCAAGTGAAATTTGACAGGCAGAATTTACCTGTCTGTCCTTGAAAAAGACAAGTGTCAAGATTTGATGAATCGTGAAAACTATATATGTTCATGCTTTAATAATATAATATGTAACCAGATCCAAGGATTGGATTAAGTTTGGTATCGTTCATTTATAACTTTGTGTCAATGTTACACTGGTTACAAATAAAAAACTTATTTTTTATTTATTAGTAAATCCCTTTATTATAGTACACATTTAGTCGATTAAAACTTGTTTCATATGTATAAATTATACATGATTTCACATAGCAGTGTTTGAACTGATGTTGTGGTCTGAATTTCAACACGAATGACACTGTCACTGACAGCCGTAATCCTGTAGTACACCTGTCAACCCACTCATTCATTCACACGCCACTTCCGTCTTCCGTCTACTGTTTACAACATAAAAATCCTAACCACGATGGTACCGTTTTAGACATTACTGTGTGACACGCATTCGTAGATAGATAGCTGTATGTTGATACTCGACGGCAACCATCAACACTGCCAGATCGCTGGCCAGCATTAGCGAATGACAAAGCCATTGTGTCAACGACACACGAATGGCCTTTGTTCGCCCAGCCTAAACGCCGTCACAATTAAGGACACACGAAAACAACAATCAACACACCTTCCCGGCTGTTCTTCCGAGTCGTACGATGCCGACTTTGAATCCAGACATGCTACGGACAACCGCAAGAGGCGTCGGAACGATGGAATCGGACGAGCCGACACAGAATCATGAGCGTTATCAAGTCCTATGTCTGCCTTCCAGGTTCAGAATGGCGCTAATACGCACGTGCGAAGAAAACGCAAATAGCCGACCAATCAGAGGCCGACCGTCGCAGACCAATCGAAGGCCGCCAGTCGCGGAAGTGATGTTCGTTAGTTTCCGACTCGCCACCAGGCGCCACTAGTGATCCTAGCGCGTACACATTTTTCTCGCCTGTTTTAACAACGAGCGGATAGATCACATTAATTTTTAATTAGTGTCAACAAAATAGTGCGATTTTTTAGTTTCCACCTCGGTTTGTCATCACTGTATAAATAGAGTTTGAAGAAGGCACACTTTTACATGCTTATACCTTGTTTTCCATACATAATTAACGTGGAATTGGTGAGAAAGCAGAGGTTGTAAAAAAAAATGCATTCATTTACCCTTTTTATTAGGCCTCCGTTTTTATTATGATAACCATCTGAAGAAAATATTACAAAACAAGTAAATTTATTTCAAAATATAAGAAAGACTAACTATTTGAACCATTTAATCTCTTCAGAATGCATGCATTACTTATTATTCTATGTAGAACAAGTCTAGCCGACAATCTCGGTCAACTGAATAACAACGCATGTCATAAACATTTAGAACGTTTAATGCATTAATTTTCTACAATTGCAGACTATTTTATAATCAACATAACAAGTTTCTTTATAAAAAAACAACAACACAAATTTAGGTTACAGAAGAAGTATGTATGAGCACCGGCATGTATAAGATTTGTTCAGAAAACAACGATTTTCTTGAGTAAAATTAATGCATTGGTGTTGGTTTGTCAAAAAAACATTAGACGGCACCACTGCGTGAATATATTCTGGTAATTAGTTACGTAAAATGTCATATAAATTGTTCATTTAAATGTGTATCATATTTGTACATATTTTATATGTACTAGCTTTTTTCTGAAGTCTATCAACGCTGTTTTCATGAATAAGACTTGAGCAAACTGGCTGCTGGTTTGTCAAGAAACCAGCAGAGGGCGCCTGTATGTGGCCTCACTCTGGCAGCAGGAAGAACTGGCTCTTCATTGCCTTCAAGAACTCTCTGAAACAAACAAAACACAAATCACTGTAAAACATCCACAACTCACGTTATTAAATACGTGAATTATTGATTTAATAACGAGATGTGAAAAATATAATTTATTAATTATGCATTCAAATATTTCCCCAAAACACGTTTAACAAATACTTAATAATAAACGAATAATAAGTTGTTCTTATTGGTCAGCAGAAAGTAATTACAATGTTACAACAGCTGTTTATAATAGCTAATAATTAAACAGAGATTTTATATTTAATCTACATTATCTGACAATAATAAAACATTATTGTGACACAGTATGCATTCATTTCAATAATATTAAATGCATCTAAAAATTAGTTACAATTAATGTTATGTATTTAATAATCTAATCTATCTGTGTATACAGGCAGCCAACATTTCACTTTTCACTCAAAACTTAGTTTGTTTCTGCCCAATGGGTGTCAGGAGTCAAAATAAAGTTTGCCCGTTAGCCCGTGACAACTGGATTTTCCTCCAGGCCATCTTCGGGGTAGTAGCACTGTGCTACGTACCCCTGGCTGATCGTCTCCATAGAGCTGGGGCGTGTATGGGGTTGAATATACAAACATACCAACAAACTTCACTAGTCACTACTGTGTCCGCCGTGGGAACAGTGCAAATACCCGCCCCAATTTGAAGACACACAACTGGAGGGAATCCCAATATAATGACCCATTCACATCCTAAAGAGTGCATGTAATACGAACGGCGTGTGACTTAAATCACTCAAAATGTTATATCACATGACCAGAAGCTGACTGCACACCTCATGCGTGATTTCATTGGTTGACCTTAAAACAGTAGTTTTTGACAGGGATGTGCCAGGGGAAAGGCCGGGTAGAGAAGAGCTGGTAATCAGCCGCAGCGATGGGACAACTTAGCTGTTTACACCCAGGACAAACAGAGAAATCAGAGAAGTAGATCTTGATATGTTGTTGCTCATGGGACAAGTGAACTGGGGTATGAACAAGTGAACTTATGTCTGCTTGGCAAGTAGATAATTTAACAAATTTCGAGCCCTGGATGTGTGTTGCTGACCTTCACTATCTCCGCTTTGCTTGACCCACAGGACACAAAGACAGCGCAGCGACAGTTCTGTATGACGGGGAAGGTGAGGGTGATTCTCTGGGGTGGTGGCTTGGGGGAGTCACTGATAGCGGCCACCCATGTCTTAGTCTCCTGCAAAACACGTTTTTCATGTAACGTTCTCATACAACGTTTCCGCTGATAAGTGCAAAATATTTATTGCAAATAGGTGTTGCATCTACAAAATATTCATATTCTTAAAATGAATATTTTTGAAAGATCTTGACATAATAAACTTATCACATTCTGTCATAAAAGTGTATGTCTATATTTCTCACAAGGGAGAATATTTCAAGGGAGAATTACCAGAAAGAATAGTTCATTTATATTAATTGTTATTGAAGTGCAAACATTTTTTTCAATTCTATTTTTTTAACTCGTCTCATTTCAGAAAATTACCCATTCTTTGTTAAACTAATAATGCAATAACATATATTCACATGAATGAACTACTGTGTATACTATTATATATTTATTTATTGTGCAATTGCCTATAATTATAGTTTTTTTATATACAACCTTATTCATACCTTATATACTTTTACAGTGTATTTATTGACTACATCGACATACTCAAGGTATAATAAAATTACAACTCTCCTATATCTAATTAATTTTAGTTTCTCTAGTTCAGTTGCCATACAACAATGATTTAGCTATACATATTCATGTTTTACTTGTACTTTTATTATAAGTATTTCTTTAAAAAAAATGTACTACTAGATTTTAGTGTCTAAATAAAGTTTATTATTTTATTATCAACACTGATCTTGATTTACATAATTTAGTTTCATGTTCCATCACAGTGCATGTTTTTAAATATAAAGAGGTGATTTATTACCACAGTAATATGTTTTGTGCAGATATTTTTAACCATCCCAGATTTTACAAGTTAAGAAATAGTACTAAATTATGAAACACTAATAAATCACTCACCCAAAATTTCCTGTAAAAAGCTGTTTAGTATCAGATGAAATATATCTAAACTGCAGAGTTATAGATTAAATTTGATTAACATTCTGCTTCATGCAACCTAACCTAATATATCAACCAGTGCTATTTTTCTAAAATTTTACATATTTCTTTATTATGTATATAATGTATTTCATGTTTTATATACTATATATTAATTTAAATCTAACTGATTACCTTATTAATTTTTATATCATCATAATTAAATTTATTTACTTCTTAAAAGCTACGACCTTTTTATATTCATATTTAATTATTATGTATAAATGATATATATATAAGTTTTTACATGGGATATACTCTGTCTATTCGAGACAAAAGTTGAGTAAAAAAATAGTATGATTTGGATTAATAATAATATGGATATTAATTACGTTGAGCAGGGGATGTCCAGGGAAGAGGGAACAAGTGTGACCATCTGGTCCCATTCCCAGGAGCAACATATCAAACTTGGGAAGACCAACTTTCCCAAACACAGCCTCCAGTTTCTGTGTGTAAGCCACTGCAGCCTCGTCAACTGCAGAACCAAGCACAACATATGAACTGCACAAAACACTCTTTACAAAATCACTTTACATTTTCTGTTACAAAAAAATTCTTTAATTACAGCATATTTTATTGTCAATTTAAAACAGATAAAATGTTCACGGATTTTGCTTCAAACTTTAAATTATAAAAACGTGAATCCTGTTTCCTATAAAAAAAAATTAAATACTTCAATTAAACGTAATTAAGAAATCATGTCACAATCATCTAGACATTCCTAACTTAATTGGTTTGCTCCCTTTATTTCAGATTCATTTTGCAAAAAACACGTACTACAGATTTCATGATAACAAAATCTGATTCAAGATTAAATCATGGAAGAGAGCAAGTTAATTCTACAAATAAAAAGTAAACATTTCTAAGACAATCTGCTATAACAATGACCAAATTATGGGATGAATTCATGATAAGTGAGACTTCATTATAAGCGATGTACCCTAGGTAGTCATAAATCCAAATTCTGTAGTTTAAAAGCATAACTCACCAGGAATGTTTGGATTGTCTGGAAAGACGTATTTGTCTGGTATCGGCACTTTGGACAGCAGATTCTTTTTGTACACACTGTATGTGCATTCAGGGTCATCAAATGGCACGTGTCTCTCATCACAGAAAAACACCCTCCACTTTGACCAGTCTGTCTTGAGAGCTGGCAATCCGTCAGACAGAATCTTCGCAAGACTTCCACCTATTGACGGAAACAGTGTGACAAGCTACTCTACCAGACTCAGACATGGGGTCAAACACATTGAAATGTATTTAAATACAAATACTCTTGAGGCATTCAAATACAAATACTTTTAAATACAAATGTATTTAAATACAAATACATTGGAAAGTATTTCAAATACCTTTTCAAATACTTTTCATTTTCAGGAAGTACATATTACTATTATAGGTAACAGAAAAGCAACTCACATATTGAGACATCTAGTTTGTTACTTTGTAGGCAGAATTAGTGATTTGCTCATATGAGGGCAACCTCTTCTGAGGGCAACCTAGGCATTTTATCATGGACCTCCTGGCTTACATAACCTCTGTGGATCGAGGTTTTTGAGTCAGTTGTCACTGTGATGTAGTTATAGTAATAACAATACTCCCTAGCATTGTTATTACTAACTACATCACAGTGACAGACCTAAGCTAATGTGACAGCCCCTGAGTTTCTTGTAAAAATAATGCATATACGCAAAGACAGGTGAATCTTGTATATGTACGTGTGTATCGATAAAAAACAGTATTTATATTTTTAGTACATGCATAAGAGTATGCAGCAGATTGATGTATGATGTAAAATGTTTTGATGGTTAATGAAGTGGCTATTTTCATGTTTTTTTTATGTGCGGGTTTACAGTGCAGAAGTATCAATCTCTGACAATAATAGGTATTCTCTGTAACAGTAGTAACGCAACAGTGACTAAGTCCAAGATAGAGTCAGACTAATTAAAGGACAAAAAAAGGCTACGGCTTCGTGTCATACACCTAATAGAGTTTATACAAAGTAACAATTTCCACATATACTCAATTTTTTAACGCCAGCGGTTTCCTCAGAATGTGACTTTAAAGTCAAAAATTCTAACGAAAACCACGATGGTCTAGACGCCGCCATAGGTGAAGGGTTAATTTGGCTTGGCCATTCAGCGCGCGGCATTCTATATCTCGGTCAGCTTCCGGCGACGCTTTTAAGGGTCAACAACTTCGAGTCTTCGACAGTTCGTTCAGTTGGCGTGACATCTAGCAGCTGCTTATAGACGTATATCTAAATCTGTGGTTAAATCTATGGTAAACTTTAGTAATTATGCCTTCGTGTTCGGCATACGGTTGCAATAATAGTTGAAACAACCGGTATTATTGAAGCAATGGATTCACGTTGGTGATTTGCGGGCGTACTGTTTGGCACTTTGCTGGGTCCATTTTGAGGAGAAATGCTTTGATGTAGACATGTATCATCAGTTGATGGGATGATTTCAGCGATAACAATAATAGACAACTTTATATTTACCGTCATCAGCATGTTACGCGCGTTGCCGAGTTGCAGCCATTTCATGACAACAGCCAAAACCTATGCAGGGAATCTACGTGGAGAGCGCCTCGATCACTGTCGTGACGTCATTCTTCGTCTAAGATGGGGTATCGCACAGGATTTGGATGGCTGGGTGTTAAAAAATATTTTTCTGCTAAATCGCTGGCGTTAAAAAATTGAGTATATGTGGAAATTGTTACTTTATATTAACTCTATTAGGTGTATGCCACGTAAAAGTTAACTTTGTTTGTCCTTTAAGTGACAGTGACATGTACATAGCTTTATGCAGAGACCTGTCCACCCGTCGTAAAAACGAATATGGACGGGTAGAAATATGAGTGGTGGAAGGGTAAAAAATGAAAGAGCAAAGTCTTCCAAAACCATAGATATTGTTAGTTATGCCTTGAAAGTGAGCGTAAATGGTCTCACATGTGTGTTTGTACTATACATTTCAGGTAAAAAAATATTTAAAGTTTGTGAACTGACTTAACAGTTAACAACCACATGTCCACCAATACATGTGTGACTGGCAATAATTTGATCCTGTAATGTATAAAGCCCTGGTGACATAAGAGTTAGTACTACTACTAGTAGATTTAACAAGATTTAACAAGATTGCCACCTAGAGAATCAACTCTAGATGGCAGGTGGACAAGGAAGCCGTTTGGCTTATCGAGAGTCCAACCTATCTATCTAAGTATACCCTGCCCGTCTTAGTAGTAGGTCTTTAAACTTAAGTTTGAGACAGTAACAAAGTGTAAAAGGAACGTTGCAACTCCAAGGTCTGGAAAGTAAACTGAACTGTTCACTTACTAACATAACTATAAGGTATTCGTAACTATAACCCCAGAACCACTAAACCAGGACAGGGCAGCCTCAGCCCGGCATAACCAGGCATAGCCAAGGCCAGGCCCAGGCCATGGCATAGCCGGCATGGCATAGGCATAGCCAGACTCAGCTGTCATTGTTTATTCTAGGTTCGTCAGACACCCATTGTGTCAGTCATACCCGAGACGCCAACTGTAAATACGGCGCGATCTGCTATGGCTGCATTAGCTGTTTCGATTATGAACGCGCAAACTTTCTCTGACACCTCGCCGGCATCTGATAGCACTCTCACACTCCTGGTGGCTGCCATGTTGACATGTGGCATGCCACCTGGCGGGCTCTGGCGACATCTCAATCAAATCAAATATGACTGGCCCACGGTCCGCATTGGGGCACCACTACAGTTGTCAGGGTCGCAAACCTGTTTAGCGAAAAATGACGTTTTTGCGTTAATACGACACGCACGCACGCACGCGCGCACGCGCGCACGCGCGCGCGCGTGCGTACGTGCTCACGCGCGCTCGGGCGTGTACGGGTACGAGCATCCGTGCATTTATCTAATAAATAGTACGCGTGTTAAAATACGCATCAAGCCACGGCATGTAAGTAATTCTTCATAACTGTCGTTGTGTTCAAGCGAGTGTATATAGCAACGAAGAGGTGCATGTTCATTAAGATTTCTCAAATATGACTGAACCTTACCATGGGTATGCATTGATTGAACGGTGTAACTAACGCTACAGATTAGACTAGCCCCCAAATATATGTTTGACACCTGTTTATACTTGAATTGAAATTCGACAAGAGGGATTTTTAATCTCCATTATGCAATACATATTTGCTAAAGTTTTACTAATATACTAAGTAAATTATGTTATTGGTTAATTACGGAATTCTGCGTGGCATATATAATTTCCTGATTTTATTAAAACCAATATTGTAACACCTCGTGTTTATTAACCATGATTTGCCAACATGCAGACCAACAGACAATATCTGGAACATATACTGATATGTTATGCATATTAGAAAATAACACATCAGACTACTGGACTGAGTTACCAGAGATTGCAACATTTATATAATAGTCTACAGCGAAGTCAGTTTTCATTGTAAGCTAAAGTTGAACGAACGTTGGGCGAAGGCTTCAGTATGCTGCTTCCACATCTTGCACTATCATCTGCCAGATGTTACGCTTCCAATCGTCGTCTAGTTCGTCTGTCCACCGTCTCGCCGGTCTTCCTCTAGCTCTTTTCCTTTCGTAGGGTTTCCAGGTGGTGATACGCAGTGTCTATCGGTTATCCCGTATCCTGTTGACGTGACGTGCCTTGCCCCCGTCCACTTCCGACTTCTGATTTGTTCAATCACGTCTGTGACCTTTGTCTTTTCTCTTACCCAGATTTTTGTATTTGTTTGTGATGTTTAACATATACCTTTCCATGTTTGTTTGTGCCGCTGCCAGCTTGTTATTTGCATGGGTGGTGAGTGCCCATGTTTCCGCCCCGTATGTCATTGTTGGAAGTACGCATAAGTTGTAGATTTGTCTCTTCAAGGATTTTCCAATGTTACCTTTTAAGATGTTGCGGTGTTTGGCGAATGCTGTCCACCCGACCGTGATTCTTCTTTGAATTTCCTTGTCTTGGTTTTTGTCTCTGGTGCTGTATCTCTGTCCCATGTAGATGCAGCCTGCAACATTCTCGATCTGATTGTTGTTGACAATGTTACATTGTAAAATGTACTTAGACATGTAATTATTACTTTACTGTTGCTGATTATTATATGTACATGACATTATGTAACAATAAAGCTATTATTATATGTTGGTGGATCGTGTTCCATCATCACGTTTGTCTTCGACATGTTTATCTTCAGATCCCGATTTGTACTTTTACAGCTAACTCCTGTAGAATTTATGGTATGCCATGCGGTGTATTCGCGCATATGAGTATATCGTCGGGGAAGCGAAGATATTCAAGATTAGGTATTCATGATTTTGTACTTTCATGATGTTGCCCATTCTACCAAGATGTCGCCTCTTTCGTTTCTCAATTCGAGCCCAAATGTGCCCGTTGCCGTTTCCATAGGGTTTGTCCTCTTCCCTATTTGCGCATGAAGTCTCCCATCAGTATCGTGTAATGTTTTGGTTTCCCTAAAGTCTCATCGACGTCGTTGTAGAAGCTATTTGTCTTCTTCTGAGTATGATGTCGTTGATGCATATACTTACTCTTGTGTTTGTAACGCTTTGTTATGCACATAACAAATTCTGCTACTCTATGGCTGATGCTGTTTACCCTCACTATAATTATGATCTTTCCATTTCATGTTGATGAGAAAGCCTAATACTGCGTGACTGTTGTTTGCCTTATAATGGTATAGTAGGTCGCCGCTGTGTAAGGTAGTGGAACTTTCCTCTCGTCTTTTCACTTCTCCGATCTAGATTACATCCCATACCAACCTGGTTTTTCTAAGTTCTTCTTCGAATTCTTGTATGTTGCTGCACCAAATTAGGGAAACTTATTACCCAAAGATGTGCGCAGCTCCAACGACGTTGGCTTTTTTCAGAGTAAATTAGGGACTCACTATTTCGGTGTAGCCTACAACTAACTCATGGTTGCACACTTTATTAGTTTTACAATTGTAAGATAACTACGTAGTCTACGTCGGACGTTTGTACAAAAAAAATCATTTTTATATTTATTTAATATTTTTATATTAATTAAACCATGTATTTATATATTTATTTAGCTAATTTATTTTACCATTTTATATCAATATATGTGTATTACGTTGAATGTTTATATTGACTCGTATATTGTGCAGCACCATAGAATATCACCGTATAAATATGGTGCTATATAAATTAACAAACATTTACATGTGTTCATCTCTTAGTACAGTTCTGACGTTGTAAGTTGCTATCTTTAGTCTACTTACCCTCTTTCCGTGGCTCGTTTTGACACAGAGATTCTTAGCACCCCCTGCACGTAGTCCTAATATATATATATATATATATATATATATATATATATATATATATATATACAATACAGACATGGCAACCAAGGTCACCGACCAATGTAGCTGGCAGCTCAGCAAAACCATGCACAGAAAGCGTCACAATTAGAAAGTAAGAAAGAAACCACACGTTATTTAAAGAGACACGAACCCATAGCCCCTACATGGCATCCGCCTATAAACGGCCATCACATTCCTCACGCTATACCTCCCAAACATACTGATAAAGACCATGACAAATACCTTTACTACATATATGCTCTTGTGATGTAATAAAAATGCAAGTTAATGTGTGTATTTTAGCGATACAAATCAATAAAACATTCTGTGCGTCATTATTTTCACAAGAAACTCAGGTAAGTGGCGCCGCTTTAGGTCTGTTTGCTATCATATACACATAAAAATGCATGTAAACACCTGTCAATCTTTTTCAAAGTACCTTCAACCTAACCTTAAGCCTAATCCTAACCCTTTTACCATATACACCATCAGAACAACCATCTCCAGTTAATCTTAAATTAGTGCCGGTTATCTGAGATTCCTGTGACACTACATATTTACGCACAAAACTGAGTGAATTTGTGTCAATGTAAATGTTTAGTGATTCATATAGCACCATAATATTATACAATAATAATCTGTGGTGCTATACAACACACGAAGACGCACAATGGAAGTTAATCAAATCTGTCGTGAGAGCTGCTTACGCGCGCTGCACCATACCAAAGATATGCGTGTACAGACGTGCCAACGCATGGATTAAATAGTAATGTACTCGAACTGAATTAGTTAGTTCCTATTGAACATAACATTCTACTACATCGAATATAGTAATTATGTACATTGTATTAATTTACAAAATCAGTTGGAAATGGAGAAGGTAGAACACCGTTGTGACATTAGTAACACGCACTTAGATTATTATGTCTTTAATAAATAAATGTCTTAAATCAACATTTAGTAGTGCAATGTGCATATGCATGTGCTTGTGTGCGTGCGCGCGTGCGTGCGCGTGTGCATGCGCGTATAGGTGTGTTTTAAGGTGTGCGTGCGTATGTGAGTATTCGTTAGTTGAAATATGTATGATATACGTTACGAATTACAAGTGATACGATACAGAAAAACATACATAAGTTGTGTAAAATTAGTATTCAGCTATATACAAATTAATTATCATCGATCATTAGCAATAGTAGTTAGCTTCAGACTTATTTCACGCCATTCATAAACCGTATCTACCTAAGTCAATCCGAACGCTTAAAGCCCGGCGTACACTACACAACGTTTGTTGTAAGCCGGGCGTTTTGCCGACTTAAAACTTCGGTTGCTAAAGCGTTATACGGACAGCAGAAATAAACAAACAAACCTAAGAAGTTGTTCAACTGAATACACTGACCAAAACCAGAAATAAACCCAGAAGTTCAGAGACATTCACGACACAAGCACCGAAACGGAACAGAGTCACGAACTCGGTATTGACTACTCGCGGAATTCTTAAATTGATATAGGACCTAACCTTGGTTAACAATGACTGTTAGTTCACCTAGCGACTGGGTCGTGCACGCCGGTAATGGTGTCTCAGTCTTCGTGACACCTGCAATCATAAGACTACGTAATCATTCAAGTGCTCACTGGTCGTTGATCAACTCACTGTTATTAATAATTGAACCATGACCGGAAGAACACACACACGCACGCACGCACGCACGCACGCACGCACGCACGCACGCACGCACGCACGCACGCATGCACGCACACACACACACACACACACACACTCACACACACACACACACAAATATATATATATATATATATATATATATATATATACATACATACATACATACAGACATGATGAATCATAGCATTCATGTCTTTATTGATGAAAATATTAATAACACTGAAATAAATAAATGAAATCTGATAAAAGCTAAGAAAATGTGAACTTAAATGTTTAATGGTGGGTGCGTGTGTGTGTGTGTGTGTGTGTGTGTGTGTGTGTGCGTGTGTGCGCGAGTGCGCGTGTGTGCGTGTGTGTGCGTGCGTGCGTGCGTGTGAGCGTCTGCCTGCCCGCGGGCGCTCGTGTTTTTATGTATATGTATGTTTGTTGCACGTCTCCGCCTAACTTTCCAGTAGTGATCTACGAGTCAAAGAATAGAACAGAACACCTATGTTTTTAAATATCCTCTATATGTTACGTTTATCGCCCTTTATGGGGTAAATAAGTTGTTCGGAAAGGAAAACGTAATGAACACGTAATATGTAACATAACAAATGCAGGAACCGCACGCGCGCGCGGTAAACACTTCGGAAGAAAAAGTATCTGTGCCTCATGGACTTGGCAGTTGGCAACATGATATATACTAATATTTATGTATACCTTCAAGTCAACAGCATAGCAATACGAATATTATTGGACATTTCAACACTGTAACGACTACGACCTGTCGATGTCTCTGACGATGTCTTTGATTTGTTGAATCAACGACAATGAATTTAATTGTGTTAACGAAATCCCTGAGGTACACCGAACCATAACACTTTCAGCCTACCAATTAGGACAACATTAAACAAATTATATAGAAAACATATTAAATTGTTAATTTATCGAAAAACGAAACAATACGAAACATCTGTTTTTCAAAATATATCCAATTTGCGACAATTCCCTGACATTCTTGATACAAACTTTTTGGTCAGTTTAAGTACATTCGGTGTAATTAAGTAATTTACAACTATTAATTTGCTATGTTATTACGATCCATGTACGATAGGATCAAAGCCGTTCGGTTCGCGCTTGCTGCTGTCACGACTCGTATTGCTACCAATTCCCTACATTGGTTACAAAGACATCGCCTGATCACGAATGTAAATAAACATCGCTTGGCGCTGTAATAGTTCTGCACACAGTGCTGTTCTATAGACAATGACGCCAATTTAACGTGAAGTCACGACTCAGTCATGCGCCTGCTTGGTCAGATGATCCTAACAATAGTGGCTCATGTTAAGTGGGGACGGCGTGCGTATATAAGACACCGGCACGTTCGCTTCTTCAGCTAGAAAGACAAACCAACGTTGCACGGTACATCACGAGTAATAGGTTCTGCACCACGATGACGATCATGCGATGTGTTTCGTTTGTGTTGTTGGGTTTAGCGCTTGTCGCGGCCGACCATGAAATGAAGATGGGGGTGACGACGGTACACATCGGCGACTCCGGAGAGATGGAATTTCTGCGCCAGATGAACGGCAGCGAGGAGGCGCACCCGGTGAAGATCAGCATGGACGAGATCGTCCAGGTCGACAGCAACGGCAACGCGCTGACAGAGTGCGCCGAGCCGACGGACCTGACCCAATCGGGAACCGACTGGACGAAGAGCACCGCGAAGACGTCGATGATGACGAACATGAAGACATTCCACGATTTTGAGAACCAGAAGTTTGACTTCGGCGAGGAGACGCACAGCTCGAGTATGCCTCACGGGGGAGACATGAAGGCGTCCACGCAGCGGTTCAGTGCTTCGCTCCCTGACGGCGTCGGGAAGATGGCCATTGACATGGCACTGCCGGAGGAGGACGGCGAGATCGACGTCGCCGGGGAGAAGCAGCGGTTGAGAAAGGGAGACATGAAGTTCAACATCGAGATGTCTGAGTGGATGTGGTGTGACAACGCCGCCTTCGTCGACGTCTACATCAAGGTGTCGGGCAGACATGCCGCTGAGCGAAAGCACGCCCGCAACAGCACTGCCCCTGCCGCCTACGACTTGGGCGACAACGTCACCATGAGCTTCTCCGGAAAGGTAGGTTGAAAGAAGAAGGTAACGGCGAACCCAATGGCTATGCCGAATCATGTGTCCGCGATACCTCTGCCCTAATATAACTTATATTTTGTAACAAAAATGTGATTCCTGTGGAACTGTAAGATAAATATTTGTTTCCTGCGATGACTAGTGTTTGTTTTATGTCGGCATAGCGCACACTAGTGTATTATGACACTTCAGAATGCTGCATTTCCTGCTTAACAGCGACCCACTTTTTTTAATACTTACAATATTATAAAATCCTATCCCATATCCTTAGCAACTTTCTATAGAATAGTTAATAAGATTTTTTCGTACGGGTTTCCATTAATTTACATAATTATGTATTGTAGAATTACATTTGTTTTTTAAATATTTATTACTTGTTCCATAGGATATTTGCGTATATGGGTATCGTATTAAAAAACTAACATCACGGTGGATTTGTTTCTTGTTATGTTTTTTATTCCCTAAAAAACTGTGTTACAGTAAAAGTATTTTTCATACTTCGTTATATATTTTATCAATAATTGTACAGTATGTAGGACATAGCATGGACATATGCTACAAAGATGTTTGCAGTGATCATGCACGTCAAATAATTCTTTTGTAATCACTTCTCAAAGTATCACACCAGCCAATGGTAGGTAGAAATGAACAGGATCACAACTTCCGACTAACTTGCTCAGTCAGACGGTGTACTTATATTAGTACCACTTACCAAATGAATGTTGATTGGGCTCGTTTGTTTCACGCCCCTCAATTCCTGTCTGACTTGGGTTTTGCAGTTTCTGAAAGACGCTGGCGCCTGGGCCGAAATGACCGAAGGTTTTCCGAAGGTTGACCCGAATGATGCGACTCGATTCATCGTGCGCTTTCCGAGATTTAACGAGACTCTCGTCTATGACCCAACGGTAGCTGGTGATGACGACGGTGCAGCTGATGACGTTGCTGGCAGCAGTGGTGTAAGCGGCCTCAGTGTGTCCGCCATCTTGATCACCATGGCAACATCTGCAATCTGTGCTATGGCTATGCTGAAGTGAACCAATCATTTATGAAGTGAACCAATCATTTCTACGAGCGTCTGTGATACCTGAATGAGTAGCAGTCTAATATAAGAAAGTTTACGTACAATTCGGTTGTCGTTACATATATAAAAGAAAACTAACACGTAGGCCTATCTGTATGATATTTATTTTCCTCAAATGTAGCTGCCTGTTTCTCCTCTTGGCAATAGGCAGATAGCCTATGTATGCTGTATTGAACAACTATATATTCGATAACATTTATACTATAATTAAATAACGATAACCAGTCAATAGATTATGTTGACTATATCGTAGAATAACTGATGTGTGAAAACAAAACGAATAAAAGTAATATCACGTGCATTATACCTGGCGTTTGGTGTGTTGGTGACCACAGAGCACTTGATGTACGCATTTAAAAGGAGATTGTGTTCCTACGGCCTAGACAATTATTTATTATTCAATACCGATTGGTCATGGACTTAAAAGGAGAGTGTCTTCTTCTACAGCATAGGTCTGGTGTTTATATCGAATATCCACGCAAGAACACACCCATTACAAACATTTCACTTTAGACAGAATTTTTGTATAATCCATTAATATCACTAGTATGCCGATATATGAACGAGGAGTTGAAAATGTAACGTAACACTTTAAATCCGGTATCGCAATTTAGCTGGTTCCCATGACTGAGTTAGTAAACACATTCGTTAGGTGCGATCTATTTTACAATCGGAAGAATACCGGTTCGAACCTGACACGAAACCATTAATATTTTTATACACCTTTGTTTATGTTTTCTCTGAATAATTATTATAAACCGAATAATTGTAACTCAATGAATGATGTACTGCTTGTGTTTTTATTGTAGTAATTATTTATTCGCGACGAAAATGGAAAAAAGTTAATTGTATATAACGATGATGTATATTTCTAAATTGAAATTATTGTTACTACACGTGAAACAAATTGTGATTTGTCTTGTTAAAATGAAATTAAGAAATGTACATAATTGTTATATATTTTCATATTCGTGGCATATAAATAATTACTACAACAAGTAAAACAAATGGAAGCTGTAGTCTGCATCATTGCTTTATCATTCGATTTATAATTATTAGTTTGTGAATTTGTTTTTTAAACTGACAAAGAAGATATCAATAGTTTCGTGTCGGGTTCGAACCGGTGTCCTTCCGATTGTAAAAGCGAACACACACAACGAACGCGTTTACCATTGAGCCACGGTGACAATCATGATTCTAGTCTCGTATTACAAATCCTCCTTCATACTAACGATTATTTATTGCTTACACAATGTTTATTTATGACGTTAGATACATACTACGAGTATCTGTTTATAATAGCATGCCATGGTGTGGATTATACCGCGGGGTCTGCAATCGGTACAGTTACTTTGAAAACGAGCCGTTGAAAATAGACTTCAAGCTCCGTGAAACAGATGGCTTAAATTTAAAAACAAAATTAGATTTGTGTGGAATATTTAGATAAATTTATGCTTTCTGTGATGACCAGTGTTTGTAGTAGCCTACATCGAAATATCGCACAATAATTAATTTTGACGCTCGTTTCGACACAAAAGTTGGCCTTGTAAACATGCTCTGAATGTAAAGAAAGAGTGTGCCTGGTGGAGGGATGCCAATATGTGTCCTGTCTGACGTCACAACTGGACATCCAGTGGGCCGACTTCAATTGAGCTACTCGAGTTACTCGCGTAACTCTGCGCGCACAGTAGGCCCTACTACACGCGTAATCTAACTGAACACCGATGATCGTGATCACGGAGATAAACCCCTTAGGTAAATAAATAAAATTAAGTAATCATTTGTTTAGTGTGTAAATTGTGACGTTCATCTTGTTGGACTTTAATAATAATTCTTAGAATGTGGTGTCTTTACTCCATATTTAACTGATTGTGTCATATGAAATGTTTAATTAATTTCTTAATCAGTAGGGGCCTACGTTCCCTATTTTTAGTTGCAATTAAAATTTAAAATAAAATTTTATGAACCGGAACCACGATGAAATATTAGTGAAATGCAATTTTTCATTTTGGTTTACGTATAGTGAACTTTCAATTTTATAGATAAAAATCTAAGAGCACTTAAATTGTTTAGTGAAACGGTTCCCTGGTCACAAGAAATGCACTGAATTCGATAATAAAAAGTGCTCTGTTTCTGAGAAAAAAGTGGAATTACATCGGAACTGTCAAAATCTTCAACGAGATTAAGGTGGTCGTGAAATATAAGAAGAAGTATAGTGTCTACCCCATTGTGAATTAGTTACCAAGTGTGCGCAGTTAACAATTAATTATAGACGTACGGGAAGGTCGCAAAAGTGGGCTCCCTAAGCTGAAAACAGCAACACAATTATAAATAGCAATAATACAGGCATGGTGTCATATCCACTTTTGAAGTTGAAATGTTGCTTGACATATGACATATGACATATGTCGCAATTGCTTCGCGGATTTCGACTTGCTTCAACGAGCTACTCCAGTTTTTCTGGGCTGTGGCTCGTCAGTAGCTGACCCTTTGCTGACTTTCTTATTCAGATCCACTTCTCGTTTGTAGGGGCTGAGTGTGATGATGTAAGGCTATCTACGTCGGTGGTTTTTTTCATTGGGTGTTTATTCGCACACTTTGGGAATAGGGTCAACTGTGATCTTTTGGCTTCTTTGCCGAGATCCCGTGCCTTTGCCAATTGCCATCAACATATGTGGCGAAGTCAATGTCCCCAAGTCTGCAGTGCAGTCTATACCCGACGAAAATTCAAGAGAAATTAATTTAACATTACTGATTTTGTTGTAACTTATTAGAACAGTTTATTAGCAACCAGGTTATGGTGAGTTTCCTTGATACCACTGCGTAACAAGTTTTGCATCTTAGACAAATGCCATGACAAACAACATTTTCAAAAAGGGCATTCGATGAATTAGCGCGAACGACACTAGTGAAGGTTTGTGTAGACCATCGCACGTCTCCATATCTTGGACAAACAAACAAAGGCCACAGCTGGGTCAGTTCTGTCCCAGGAGCCGTGCAAAGCCCCTAACTAGCGCTACTAACTGGACATATGTTGTCCGTGTCTTGAAATTCGACACTCGTGTATACGTAATTATATTCGTGTAGCACCTCGGGGAATGAAGTCAGCCCCCGAGATTTCTAACTAGAATATTCTCCCTCTCTGCTACGACAAGTAAACATGTTCTTACCACATGATCAGAAACGGGGAGTATTTGGTGGGATGTGCCACTGTCAGTCCCATAATTATATTTATGAAAGTGTAAGTTTATGTTTTGGGCACCCTGAGGAAGAGAGTGAGTTTCTAGATTCCCAGGTACGGATGCAAATCGGGGTCGAATGTCGCAGAAAAAAGCTGCTAAAGCTTCGGTTCAGCCTCCCTAATATTAGTTTTATTCCGGCGCCAGGGCTGATATAAAATGTGTTAGTAATAATATACTTACTTTTATACTTAGTTCCACAACTGTGTTCAACGGTGTTTACAGACACGTAGCACCTACTGAAATATAGATAATATAATTAAACGTAGGTCTATACATTATATATATATATATATATATATATATATATATATATATATATATATATATATATATATATATATATATATACATGCATGCATGCATACATACATACATACATACATACATACATACATATACATACATACATACATACATACATACATACATACATACATACATACATACATACATACATACATAACAGATAAGATGAATAAATAAGCTAATACTAAAATATAAATAAATAAATAATAATAACCAAGCATGATAGTACAAAATAATAGTAATAAAAAATTATACGATGTAGTGAGTAAAATACATAGAGAACTAGACATTAAAAGTAAGTTTGAAATAACGAGTCTTAGGACGTGCTAATGTGCACTCTGTGAGCCGCAAATCCTCAGGTAGCGCGTTTCAGAGAGTAGACACCGCACGAGAGAATGAATGGCGCCCAAAAAACAATGGTAGGGACATGGGAGACACGTGGAGAGGCAAATGAGGATATGGATGCGAAGGATTGAGTGTCGTGGTGAGGAGAGACTTGCATGTGACAGAAGTTTGGACCGGAACCCCAGAACGTTTATGAAAGGTCAAACGGTTTGTTCCCAAGGACCCGGGGAACCATCGCAAGTCCGACGTCATAGAAATGAGTTGCTGCAGATGAGTGGAGGATTGCCCCCGAAGTCATCCCTTGAAATGTAATGGTTTATTGCGTAGTTGTTACGTCTTATATTGTCAGCGATTTTCCGATGTATAATTTCTGTGTAAGATTAAACTGTGTTATATTCTTAACACGGTGCAAACTGGATAGAAATACGCCGATGTGTTGTGGAGAGGGTGGAATGGACAGCGTGTCATGGTGAGGAGAGACATGGAGGTGACAGAGGTTGTGGAGGACACAATGGACAGGGTGTCATGGGGAGGAGAGACATGGAGGTGACAGAGGTTGTGGAGGACGATGCAATGGACAGGGTGTCATAGTGAGGAGAGACATGGAGGTGACAGAGGTTGTGGAGGAGGACACAATGGACAGCGTGTCATGGGGAGGAGAGACATGGAGGTGACAGATGTTGTGGAGGAGGACACAATGGACAGCGTGTCATGGGGAGGAGAGACATGGAGGTGACAGAGGTTGTGGAGGAGGACACAATGGACAGCGTGTCATGGGGAGGAGAGACATGGAGGTGACAGAGGTTGTGGATGACGCAACGGACAGGGTGTCATGGTGAGGAGAGACATGGAGGTGACAGAGGTAGTGGAGGAGGATGGAGTGGACAGGGCGTCATGGTGAGGGAACAACCGGAATTCCGAACCCTGCAGAGGTTGTGGAGGACGCAATTGAGGCAGTGGACACGACATCAATCAGAAGAAACATGGTGACAAATGTTGTGAAGGAGGATGGAAACTGCGACATCGTGGTTGACAATCCGAGCACCCAATCCCAATCGACTATAGACAGTTCCACACGATCGAAAGAAGATGACGTACACTTCTCGCTGCATAAACAAATGCCGGCGTCATAAACAGCTCGTCCATATTTGGCGTCGAGTGCGTACAGACAGAGGGAAGCGCTGGCTGGCTCACGGAGCCTGGGTAACCGAGGCTAGACTAGACTATATCGCGGAAAGTTGCACGCGCGCGCGCGTTATCTAACGGCGCGTTTTTTCTAGCGCAGGTAGAAACTGCAAAGTTGCAGTTGAATGAAAATCGCCCGCTCATTTGACCAACGCTCTTCGCTGCTACATGACCACCTCTCGATAATCTGTGCACGATGCAGAGTTCTCTTAAATTTTTAAAATCAAATTTTAACGAAGCTGACGAGCATCGCTACCTAAGTTAGGTATCGCCGTCAGTTAGGTCCTAACTGACGGCGATACCATTTCCTCAGAAGTGTTGCGTCTTCCCACTAGATGTTATGATCGAGCCCACTAAAACAGGTTACACAACTACGTGCAACTGTAGAAAACGTATATGACTTGTACAGCAGTAATCACTCTCACGTTCGCGATATTGGTCGCATATTGCCTATCTGATTCACGAAGGACGAGAAACGCTACAGTCTGGCCTCGGGAGTAGCCCGCGTCGCCCCTCCCATGCTAATGCGCCCAGCGAGCGGGGAGGCTGAGGGCGGGTCACGTGGTCTTCAGCTTTCGGTTTTCGATCACCATCGGCCGTGTGCGCGAAAGTCACGAGGCAGCGAACGGGGTGCGTGGAAAAGCCGGCCGGTGAGACGACGTCTTGTGCAGGGAAGAAGCGAGCTAGACGGAGACAGTCGGATAGCTGTTGCGGAAACGTGCTCTTTTGTTCACACACGGCGATCTCACAGCGATGGCGAAGACACGAACGGGTTGGCTGGTGGCGGTGTTTGGTGCCGCGTGTCTCCTTGCTTGCGCGGGTAAGGTTGACAAGTTCGCGTCTTTGGCCCCAGTCCCCTTGGCCTTGTCTAGGTGCGGTGCCTTGCCGGGAGCGGCAGACGTCTGGGAATCGCGATACAGTCCAGCCGGAATGGTTGCGCTCACCTTGCTAGAAAGAGACGCAGCATTTAAACACTTTTCTCTGATGTCAAACTGAACATTCTGGATTATTAACACATTTTATTCTCGTAGTTAGTAATTTGCAGCACGTTGTCCCATTGTCAAATGGTTTCTTGTTCATTTTTACTTTCAAGTTTCAGCAAATCACGCTGCCTCTGGGTCACACACTGCACTAAAATTGTAGGCCCATGCAATATGCTGCCCAATATTTCTACGCATTTGTTTCACCTCGCGATCTTATCTTGGCAGCTTTAACTTGAGCCAGCTGTTCAGACCGACACGCGGAAACTATTTCAATCCAAACACAGCCGATAAAACGCCGACATTTCCGATCGCGGGTGTTTTCGCTTTCATATCCGATCGCTGGTGTTTTCGCTTTCATTTCCGATCGCGCGTGTTTTCGCGGGTGTTTTCGCTGCCAAACTGCCATTACCGGGTGTTACTAAATGTCGGCTTAGACGCCTCGCCATGCGTAAAAGTTGAAACCGACCCGAAGCCAAACTACAAACACAGGGCGGCGGACGGGAAAGACGTTTCCGTTTGGAGAAAACAAAGTTTTCGTCGAGACAAAATATAAAACGACACAGATAAAACCCCGCGGGTGACTTCCCGCCAGCCATGGGGTTGAATTACTCATCCACGCAGAACGCGATTAACATTCTTGTGTGAAGTCGACGGAAATGTCTCTCAAAGTATAAAGCTTATGGGTGTGAAACACATCAACATCACCATATTGTTGTTCTTGCCCAGGGTGATGGCGACGTGATTCACACCAATATATTATGCATTCTTGCCTATCTGCATGAACTGGCTGTTGTAGACCACACAGTTATTGTAGGGCGTGCATTGTGGTCGGCCCAGGGTGATGATGTTGTATTCCACACCCTTTTATGTTTTCGAGCCGGTATGCATGAACAGGCTTTTGGAGACCATACATTTATTGTTGGGCTTGCACACGTGGTCGGCCCGCAATATAGCCTGTGCAAGATGGAACAATGTGGCAACCGAAGATCATCCTCATCCTGGAAGACACCCTACAGACTAAAAAAACATGCAAATTTAGCTCATGTAAGAATGCAATCCCTTGCACCAACTACTTTATAAACCTAGTAGTCAGGGATGTCGGCCTCACCGCACAGCCCGTCGGGGGAAACAGATGAAGCAGAATGTCATACTCGAACGATGCATCCCTGGTCACATACGTAGCAGTAGGTGGTAAGGCACACCACAGAGAAGTTAACCAAAATGTCACGTCTGAAAGCAGAAAGGCAAAGAACATACACATATAAGAAATAAATAAAAGTGGTAGCCAACCTGACTACCTGGTCCTGAAAGAACGACATGGTGAAGTATAACCTCCCTGACACGTGAACAGTAACTCCATGGCATAATGTTATCAGACCCTCCAGCGACCAGGCAGACAATGCGGAACCCCTGCAAGTAGTAATGTAGCACGTGCATTTGGTAGGCACCCTAATCAACACAAGGCATCATCTATGAAGAAGCAGTAAGCAGGAGTATACCGGGGCCCGGCTGCATCACTGCTCTCTTGGATAACGCAATGTCTGATACAACACGGTCAGCAAAAACGACTGGGCATTAAAACCCGGCAGTCGACAAGGCAACACTGTAGGCATCACTGAAACGAGAGAGGTAAATTAGTCAAAAACGATGTTTTCAGACTTGTAAGATAGGCAAGGAAACCATAAGGACGGAGCATGCAAGCCACAGCCAAACAAGACATAGAGAGACAGCACCACCTATAGTGAACAAAAGACATGCAACAATAAAACAACGGCAGGCAACTGCGTCAGTCCGCGCAACAGGTAGCCACACCAAAGGAGTGGATACACACCATCACACCACACCCGCCAAACGCTGCCCAGCGACAAAACGTGCCAGCAACGAGATAAAGCCACTCAAACCGCTAGGTCACACGAGGTTGCGGTAACACTGTAGGGATTTTTCATCGAGAAGTATTGTAATTATATATATATATATATATATATATATATATATATATATATATATATATATATATATATATAATTACAATACTTCTCGATATATATATATATATATATATATATATATATATATATATATATATATATATATATATATATATATATATATATATATATATATATATATATATATATATATATATATATATATAATATTATATATATATGTGACGCCGGCTGACCAAATGAGTGACAAGTCGGGTTTTGACATTTGCCTGTGTGCCGTCTAAAGCCAGTTGGCATGATTTGGATGAATTTTAGGTTTTTACATAAATACAATTTATAACATCCGTTTTAACACTTCCACCCATCCTACACTATTTATTCCAAATAAAATGTGTATTTTAACGTATTATAATGCGAGCCCTCTTGATCAACTAGTCCAAAATTACTAAAACAAAACTGGATTTTGCTTCGATTCCTTCGATGACATCCGCCATGTTGTTTTGGGGTTACCCCTTTGTATCGGGTATCACCAGAGAGGGCATTTCTTCCTCTCTGACGTAGAGTAACCCTTATCCGGGCCAAGTACACCAAAATAGCTCAAAACTAACCAATAGGTGGCTACCCTGAGAAGGCTTTTGCATAGCAATGAGAGCCGTGCTCTGTCGCGTGCGCGCTTCGGTGCTTGCAATTGGATGATCGCCTATGCACGTGCGCAGTACGGCAGTGCTAAACGTAAACAAGTAGCCATTTCGAAGGTGTCAAAGGCAAGCTACGTTCGTTCGTATTCCGCCGTGTTTTGTATCGTTGTTTCCCTGTTATTAAATCTTTTGCAACATAATGTCGGACGCGTTCCTACGTGTGCTGAATGCACCAACCGGCGATGACATTGCTGTTGCGCGGATGTGGGAGCAGTACGATTTCGACGCCTCGGAAGACGGGAACATGTTATGCAACCGCAATAATGCTCCAATTGTCCTGACATTTTGCATAGACCTAGAGATGGTGTATACTCATAATAATACTTTTTGATCTGAAAAATCGACCATTTGTCAGCGCAACATTTCACAGCTCGCGCCGAGGGTTTGCGCCGGAGGCGAACGTAGCAGCGATCGGGCGGCCTAAAATGGCCTACCCAGATGTTGAAAAACTCATAAAAATAAAAGTTCTCGATGGATTTGATTCAATTTTATGTTATTTAGCAGCTACAACGTATGGCTACATTTGTCTCGCAGGAAGTAAGAAATGTATCCGTTCAGTAATTATTTGGGTGCAGGATACTGCGCTAAATTAGGCTAAAAACGGCTTTGTTTTAGACTAATTAGCTGTGAAATTAATTAGCACTGAAATTAATTCTTGAAGTTATGGCACGTATAATGTGCCATAACTTCAGGGATTTTTGCAGCAGCTGGTTATTTGCTTTCTACCATTGCACTATGATACGATAGCTGCATGCCAAAATTGAATGCAATACACATAATATTTATATGGTATCTAAGCCCATGCATAATGCAAAACTTGAACGGCCGTTTTCTCCAGTTTTACTTTTTGACCCCTACCATACCAAATGTGATATAACTTCCCCAATTTTTATAGTAGAGTCATACTTTTTGAATTACTGTAAAGTACTATGCCTCCTCTTTCCAAATGTGTCAAAAAAATTCCGACTTGTCACCCATTTGGTCAGCCGGGGTCACATGTGTGTGTGTGTGTGTGTGTGTGTGTGTGTGTGTGTGTGTGTGTGTTTGTGTGTGTGTGTGTGTGTGTGTGTGTGTGTGTGTGTGTGTGTGTGTGTGTGTGTGTGTGTGTATGTGTGTATCTACCACTATTTAGGACTACTAAAGCCATGCATACATGCAAATAATTATATAATTACAAGGAGGGTTGTTTACTCCGAGAAGAGACTACAAGAAATTACGGAAGATTTCCTATGCAATTTATATGCTAATTTTAGGGCCATCCGGCATGGGCAGAGAACCAACCCTGGTATTTTGGTACTCTACCGGGGAGTAAAAGTTCACTGGCACCCTGCCAAGATTTCTAGGGCGCTACAGCGCTGGACAAAGTGAGACAATCGGGGCTAGCGTCTGTCCTCAAGCTAGAGGTTAGGTTGTATAAATAGAAGGATTTTTCATTATTCGTGGCAGACTACTGGGACATGTATTGTTCACCCCGGGACACGCCGCTCCAAAGCTCCCTGTGACAGGCTTACTGTCACAGCATATACTGTGTGTGTCATTGGGAGACTACTCGGGCCTATATCCGGGGAATACATAATTGTTCACCCCGGGATACTGTCACAGAACATTGTGCTGGGCAGACTACTGGGGCATCCCTTACAAAAAAGTGCCAATGATATACCATTGAATACCATTGAATACAATTGAATACCACTGAATACCAGTGAGTACCATTGGACCATTCAATGATATTTCAGCAGGACTCAGTGGTACTCTCAACGGTAATTTAAGATACCATTCAATACCACTGAACGGTACACAGAATACAAAATATCATTAAAAAAACCATTCAGATACCATTCAGATACCATTCAAATACCATTGGCCATTATACCCCCTAGTACCATTCAATGGTATTTGAATGGTATTTTTTTGTAAGGGATATATTGGTGGGGAAACGAGTATTGTTTTCCCCAGACACGCCGCTCCAAATCGCCCTGCTGTGACAGGCATATTGTCACAGCACAATGTCTGACTGTGTCATATTGGGCTTGCTGGGAGAAACACCGCTCTCCCGATCGTTCTCACGATTGAGAAACGAAACACCCGTGGGTGAGTCATTTGACTGTTTGTTTAACCTACTGACCGCGTATCAAACACGCCGTCAGTGCCGTCACGTTTGTTGAACTTTGTATTTGTATTGGTTGTTGGAGAAGTTTAGCTAGTTTCTTAGACTTGTACTGTTAGGATTTGGATGTAATAAACTGTGGAAAACATATATATTGTTTGTGGTTAGACTGAGTGAGTGAACGTGTACCCGAGTCCGCCACTAGATGCCTCCGTGCCGACCGCTAGCGCCAAACGCTACAATTGGTGGCGGGATTCATCACGCAAACACTACAACACAACATCACACCCTGGTCGACCAAAGCGTGTGTCGAACGACAACAATGTAGACCCACACTATAAATGTGGTCGACGCCATGGCTAGGGCAAACAGCCTGCAGGGCGTGGAAACACAACATCACGACCCTGGGCAACAGCAGTGGCTAACACAACAAAAACAGACTGAACGCAATCCACACAAACAAACATGTACAAACCAAACAAACAGCCACTCAACAGACGGGGGGGGGGGGGGGGGGGGGAGGACACCAAATCACCAGGCGTACAGGGCAGATCCCACAGCAAGCAGGATGGCAACAAACCGGCCATCGACCACAGAACCTGCATGGGTAAGGAAAAAAACAATATCATCAAGGCATGGCAAAATCAAGGCATAGTGAGCCGTCACGAGCAGTTGTGCACGTAGCTTGAAGCCCCAGTAGGGCAACAAATTCTATAGAAAACTATAGATTTTCTATAGATTTCTATAGAATTCTGTAGAATTCTACAGAATTTTGCAGTTTTCTTTAGAATTCTACAGAATTTTCTATAGATTTTGTGTGGCCTAAAGTTTTCTATATAATTGTATAGATTTTGCTGTAGTTTTCTAAAGAATTCTATAGATTTTTCTATAGAAAACTATTGGCGAAAATCCTACAGAAAACTATAAGCAAAAATCCTATAGAATATTCTATAGAAAATTTAAAGTTTTTTGGCCAAGGGAAACACACCAGTGATGCATTGGAAGCCATGACCTAACAAACAAACAAAAGGTCAGATGCAACAACTCCGAACTGTGCACCAGGCAAGCTGTTATCCCTCAACCTTGGTGAGCTTGTGCTATAAAATCTTCCCTGAGGACTTGGCAGTAAATCCAGCAAGAATTCGCCTGGGGCTAAGGATTAACATAGCAGGAAAATAAAACCCAGGGTGTTTTCCTCCCGTGTAGGCCATGGGTTTGCGCAATTTCCGTGTGATGTGAAAGTTCATGAAACCATAGCTGGTCATGTGAATGGGTTTTAATGGCCCATGGTGAATGGGTTTGAAGGTCAGTTGCATGTTGCGTAACTGATAAAATAAACGGGGTATAGCGTCAGTAGCGATAAAACAAATGGGGTGTAGCTGGGGGTTGAAGAGCATGTCGCCCTGGGGAGACAGTGTTCCTGTTAATGTAACAAAATGTGTATGCCTATGTCTGTGAGATTTTGCATAGGGTACTGGATACTCACATTGTTTCCTGTTGAACAAGAATGACAGTGTTCCTGTTAATGTAACAAAATGTGTATGCCTATGTCTGTGAGATTTTGCATAGGGTACTAGATACTCACATTGTTTCCTGTTGAACAAGAATGACAGTGTTCCTGTTAATGTAACAAAATGTGTATGCCTATGTCTGTGAGATTTTGCATAGGGTATTGGATACTCACATTGTTTCCTGTTGAACAATTAAGAATGACAGTGTTCCTGTTAATGTAACAAAAGATGTATACTTATGTCTATGACATTTTGCATAGAATATTGGAGAATCACATTGTTTTCTGTTCTGGTTCTAGAACAACAACAAGAACAGTGCTTCTAATAGAACTGAGTGGGTTTTCCCTCTCATTACATTGCCATTGGTATGTTTTTCTTCAAATGCGTTTTTCTCCGAGACAATTTATTGTCCTAATTTGGAACGACTGTTTGTTTGGTTTTTATAGGGTGACCTTCTGTTCAGAATTAATGTCCTGATTCAGAAGCTTAATATCTCACAAACAGTTGTGTTCTATGAAATATTTACAAATATTGGGCTAGGACATCGCCGATAAATCTGTCAAGGATTTATTGCGTTCGTATGTGGTTAAGAGAATCGAATGGGGCCTGGTTTGCGCAATTTCCGTGAAGTGAAAGCTCATAAAACTGTTGCTGGTCATGTGAATGGGTTTTAATGGCATTTTGAAGGTCAGTTGCATGTTGCATAACTGATAAAATAAATGGGGTGTAGCGTCAGTAGCGATAAAACAAATGGGGTGTAGCTGGAGAGTTGAAGAGCATGTTGCCCTGGGGAGACAGTGCTCCTGTTAATGTAACAAAATGTGAATGCCTATGTCTGTGAGATTTTGCATAGGGTATTGGATACTCACATTGTTTCCTGTTCTAGTTCTAGTTCTAGAATAAGAATGACAGTGTTCATGTTAATGTACCGTGTATACTTATGTCTATGACATTTTGCGTAGAGTTGGATACTCGCATTGTTCCCTGTTCTAGTTCTAAGACAACAACAAGAACAGGAAACAACTATTTCTAGTAGAACTGTGTTGGTTTTCCCTCATTACAATGGTATGTTTTTCTTCAAATGCATTTTTCTCCAAGATAATTTACTGTCTTAATTTGGAATGGCTGTTTGTTTAGTTTTTATAAGGTGATCTTCTGTTCAAAATTAATGTCCTAATTCAGAAGCTTAATATTTCACAAAAAAGTTGTGTTCTATGAAATATTTACAAATATTGGACTAGACGGATAACTTGCACCGGATAACTTGAACTGGTAAAAAAGATAATAAATATCCACCATTCAGCAGCTTGTGTCACATGATACTGGTCATGTGACACACCCATATCACGACAGCAGCATTTCACAATGTAGTTAGTGCTCGAAAGTGCGTGTATAAGCAGGGGCATGTGTGGTGACCACCTGACAATTGCTCAGGTTTTACACCAGTCAGACATATGAAACGTGTTTTTACACAGACTGCACTTAGTAAACCAGATATAAGAAAGCCGTTTTTTTCTTGAATCGTACACTATTGACTGGCCCCCTTTGCGTAATGCTCCATATGCTATGGGGAGTGTGGCATGTTTAAAACATCTACAAATAACTCAGAAAGGTGGAATATACGTAGATAATATTGGTTGGATTCTCAATATGCCAAAAGCTTCCTTGTCCACTTGTCATGTGGAGTTCACTCTCGTATGGCAATGTGGTTCAACTTGGCTAAATCTGGTAATTATTACCACCACCGCATTACCATTTTGACTCGCGACATAACTAGAAAAATACTATAATGTAGTTTCTGCATGCATGAAGTCAATATTGTTTTGTTGTATAACAGGGTATATTATTATTTATATGGCAGGATTAATATTCGTGTATAACTATTTCAGTTTATAATGTTATTCTTTCGTATTTATTGAAGCATTTAGGATGTGTGCAATATTTACATATCTAAAGATTTATTATTATGGTTGTGACCATAATAATTGTGTTTGGGGATACATACTAATACAAGTTTTTACCTTCTTGTGTATTCTCTTCAAACAACATCATATGTACAACATGTTGACATGGTCTTATATTGTAATGTTTGTTGAATGTTATTTGAATAAATAATATTGAATTGAATTAATATTTGTGTTCAATACATGTTGCAGAAGAAGCAGCTCACAAAGCTGAGTTCATTGAAAGGATGGACTGACTGAACTAACTGAAACCAGTGGCCACAAAGTTTTGCTAGGAATTATTTTAGATTGACTATCCAAGATTAAAAGCAAAGACAATGGTGGCAGTATAATTTTTATTAATATTGTTAGATGTGTCATTTGTTGTTTACATTCTTGACTATATACATGTACCAGGTAGATCTAAATAAAACAAAATTGCTTATTTATACTTTTTAAATCAAATCAAGGCAAGTTGTTTCAAACATCCTGTATATGCTATGCCTTACACCTGAATTTTATTCATGTGCTTTTAGTGTCATGTTATTATTCTATGTTTACTTCAGGATATTTGCCTGTACACAAGATGCCGTTTATGGCGATAATATTATTAAAGCATGACGTTTGGTTATGGCAAAATAATGGTGTGTGTCTTATCCATGACAGATATTCTGAGTAGCAGTCGAACAATAATAGGAACGTTTAATAGGAACGTTTTAATTGGGCTGTAACCATTAGTCACCGTTTTGTTTGGGTTGTGTACACGCCATTGGAACGTTTTTGTTTATATACACACTATTTACCGTTTTAGCTAAACTGTAACGATCATTTACCTTTTTGAATTGTACACATTATTAATTGGGACGTTTTGGCTCATTATTCTGTGAATAAATATTCTATATCTCTTTATAATCATATTCTGTTTGCCTTAGTTGTACAATGTATCTATGCTTGTATAGGAATTTATTTTTTATCTAGGCCAATGGCAGTGCCCTTTGTCATGTTTACCTTTTGACTTTACTATCTGTACAATTAAAAGGCACTGCCATTTCCCACCCACGAAAGGCAAAACGCAGCAGGCTACAATACCATTACAGTGTCATCAGCGATCAGTAAAATAATAATTTTATAGAATAACTGCAGCAATTAAATATAGAGTTGTACAAATATGAGTACTCTTGTGAATCAGCTTGATGCGAAAGCTAATAATACTGTAGAAAGTGCCAAATATAAATAATAAAAAGAAACAAAATGGTCAAAAGATGAACAGATACGGGAGTTATTGAACAAGAAGAAATTGAAACATTATCACGATCGCGTTTATTACTGGATATACCCAGGAATGTACTGTGTCATTAAACTGAATTTAAATAATACACTATATAAAAACACTATATACAAGGTGAGTTAGGGGGAGAGGGGGGGGATATATGACCGCTGGTGCAGTCTCTGTAATTTGAACCTTTGCTATCGTGTCCAAAGATATGTATACAGTGCACGCTAGAAACCACATGGCGCCACATTATCACGCTATTTACGGCAAAATCGCGAGGAGTTACATATCTTTGTGAAGCTATAGAATCATCCTTGATTTAACTTTATGCCAAAAGTGAAGTAACGGGGTGACTACCCTGCTGGAATTGATCACAGAATTGGCATAAGTAAGTGAAGCATATTTTCCTAATCACCCATTATTCATCTGTGGGGTAATAAAACCATCAGTGAGTGGGTTGATGAGTGACAACAGAGGGTATGTTACTCCAGGAAGGGTGGTTGAAGTAGTGGGCAGGCAGGAGGAGGCGGGAAGGGTGTGACAGACATGAACTGGGGTGAAGAAAGTGAGCGGGGGTAAAAGATAAACTTATCTACCAGCACTCAAAGAACAGACAAGCTATTCTTGTACATGTAGCAAATTTAAACTTTGGTCCATTAACACTGGAAAATAAAGTTGCAGTCACAGGAAATGAAGTCGTGAACTAAGTAAATTTTTCTATTTTACATACATGTATGTAGTTTGCATCTAAGTAAGTCCAACACTTGTGAAATGTTCTGAGAAAATAACCCTTTTCTTTACTGCTTTTTGGCCACGAACTGTGTTTTCTACTATTGCTTGGCGTGATAATGAGTGAGAAAGTGGCCGACTATCTGTATAGAAGCATGATAGCTGCATCCTGTGTTGATGTCGAAAGTCGACACCTTGAGTTAATTATCTCTGAAAACACACATTGCATGAAGTAATCTCTGGTTGAGTCAGTACGTAGCAACTGTGTAGACACAAAGCTATCTCTTCTCACCACTCTGGTAATCGCTGTCTCTACGTCCACACATGGCTCTGATATGTTGTTTTTCAGTGTTTTGAATGACATCATTGCTGTAATATTTCCGTATTTGTCATGCAGTGCAAAGTCATCTCGCACTTGGAATTGGTTGTCCCACAGATAAAATAACCGTTAACCAACTTTAACATAATATAGTCTAGGCTTTTTATTATATTTTATTCCTTTAATTATGCATATACATGTTTCTTAGAACAATATTTTACTGATTTGTAATCATCCATGAATGTGGCACTATTCCCGGAGTTGATGGTGGCTAAACTATATTATTATCATTATAATTCTTTCGTGATAAATGTTCATAAAATCATAATTTGTGTGCTTACGTTTCAGATGCGTACAGCTTCTTGTCCCCGCGTCAGAAGATCGAAGTTCTCGAGGGTGAATCGGCAGTCATCCGGTGTGAAGTGGCACATCTAGGTTGGTGTACATTCTTTCCGATTCTGGCTTGGTCCAGTCCATTATTGGAATATTGAAAATTTGCAATTTCTATCCGTAAACCTCAGTTTAGCGTAGCTGAATTCTACGTAGGATGTAGTGCTGGGTCATTATTCAATGTATCAAAGTGTCCTTTGATGTATTGAACTTTGACAGTTCAATAACTGCTTGCACTTGATTATAATCGTCCTCGGTTTTAAAAGCAAGAGATTGAGTTAACTTGATACAACATACCGTTTTTATTCTCAACTAATTATGTTATTCAATATTGTTTTATATGTAAAGCATCTTCCCTAGTCTGAACTAGATTTAATGCTATGTAAGTATATTTATTTATTTATGTATTCATTTTCATCCAACCACCGCATTGTTTCAGGAGAAATGCAAGTCGTCTTTTGGCGAAATGGGTCCAATGTGATATCAATGGCACGGAATGTCTTCAACAGTGACGGAGGTCGCGTCACGATAGGGGGCGCAGGGAACGTGTATGACCTCGTCATTAACGAAGTGAAATTGAGCGACGAGGGTTCATACACGTGCCAGATTCCCGGCTCCGATGGAGCCATTCAGCAGAAGAACATGTTGACAGTCAACAGTGAGTGAGGTTATTATGCATCGTAGACCAACTTGTACAGGAAATGTTTCTTTATCACTCCCTAAACGTAGCTAAGAAATAATTCATATCTCCAGGGGTATAGGTCACAACTTAGCAACATCGCAGGTGTGTAAATGTATATTAGAAACCAGCAACAACATAACAGAGGTGTTTTTCATGATTTGGGTTATATGAATTGAAATTTGGATTGCTAGAAATATCACTGGTGGGGGTGGATGGATGCAAAAATCATGCATGAGGTGTGCAGTCAGCTTCTGGTCATGTGAGATAACGTTTTGAGTGGTTTCAGCCACACGCTGCTTGTATTATATGCACTCTTTATGATATGAATGGGTCTTTTTATTGAGAATCCCACCAGTTGTGTGTCTGTCTTGAAATTGGGCCGGGCATATGTACTGTTCCCACGGCTGACACAGTAGCGACTGGTGAAGTTACTTGGTATGTTTGTATATTCAACTTCAACTCCACACACGCCCCAGCTCTACGGAGACCATCAGCCAAGGGTGCGTAAGCACAGTGCTACTACCCCTGGCTTTCGAAAATGGCCTGGAGGAAAATCCAGTTGTCACTGGCTAACGGGCAAGCTTTATTTTGACTCCTGACACCCATTGGACAGAAACAAACCCAGTTTTTGGTGCAAAGTAAAAATGTTGGCTGCCTGTATACACAGATAGATTAGATTATTAAGTACATAACATTAATTGTAACTAATATTTTTA
This sequence comes from Oasisia sp. SBJ-2009, assembly GCA_964017155.1. Lineage (NCBI taxonomy): Eukaryota > Metazoa > Annelida > Polychaeta > Sabellida > Siboglinidae > Oasisia > Oasisia sp. SBJ-2009. Next base: position 25,100,055 of record OZ024859.1, read on the forward strand.
GATGCATTTGTTATTACCGAAACGAATGCATACTGCATACTGTGTCGCAATACTGTTATATTAATGCCAGATATTGTATATTAAATAAAACAATCTCTGTTTAATGATTAGCTGTTACAAACAGCTGTTGTAACTTTATAATTACCATCTGCTGACCAATAAGAACAAGTTATTATTCATTTATTATTAAATAAACTTGTTTTGGGGAATTGACTGTTTTGGAAATATTTGAATGCATAATTAATAAATTATATTCGTCACCTATCTTTATTAAAACAAACATTCACTTAATTGATAATGTGAAAGTCGTGGATGTTTTACAGTGATTTGTGTTTTGTTTGTTTGTTTCAGGGAGTTCTTGAAGGCAATGAAGGGCCAACGCTTCCCGCCGCTAGAGTGAGGCCACATAGAGAGCACGGCAAAAATATGCATATTCGAAAAGGTCCAGTGACATAGCACAAAATGTGGAATTTCTAACCCAGTGATTTTTGTAAATTGTTTTTGGCTTTGTGGGCATGGAGCTATAAAGCAGCACGCATTATAATAATTATTGATTCAAGCAATAGGTGTATTAGTACCTTTAATGTAGGATATTCATTCAATATTTAAGAAAAATGCAGCTTTAATCCTCTCACGTTCTGTATAAAATTAATTAGATCCTCCTCAATTAGACTTCCACAATCCTATCTGTAATTAGACACCCCTTCATTTATGCTAGAATCATTTGGCGTTTTGCTCTGTTAACACCTCATGGCCGAATGACACCTGTATGCATGCACATCTATACACTGTCTAGCAAATGGCACTGTTTGACTGCTCAAAAAAAAAAATTGCTCACTGCTACATTTAATGCGCACAGAAATCGACACAAACAGCGCAATGGCCGTTCTATTGCCAAGACTGTTACGAGTAATTGCGGACTGCTACACATACCATCGAAGCATAGGTACATGTATACATCGAAACAATTTTCCTGGGAATTAACACGTATGAAGCCGAATACTAATCGACATGTCACTGAAGCATGCACACGTCTGTAGCGGACAAATATCTACTGTCATTATGTCATTAAAAATGCATATACCCAAGAGTTTGGAACAATGCCTTGAGTATCGTGCTTGACACGTACGCGTACGAATTCTGATCCTGTGTACAGCTAAACGACCCTGAAAACCCCGAAATTATTAACAATATTGCAATTTAAATATTTAGTTAAACATATTCTGCAATATCAGAGTTCACACAATCAGACAAAAATTAAATATCAGAAATATTACTTTCAAGGAGGATTGTAAGTCACAAAAAGTTTACCCATAGGAATTCATAATGTTGCTGACATGTAACTGAGGAAATCAAGTGCACATATACAGCTACACTAGCCGTATGACCTTAGCATTGGTTGCCAGTAAGCTAGGTGTATATGGTGTGCCATGTTTCGATATTTTCTCATCGCTATTTCAACCGTCTTCATGTGTGATGCGCAAGGTACAGTTCGGTCATTGCGTATACGAAAGCATGGTAGGAGACGTGGTTTCTGGAAGGGACACGCTGCACATATAACGAAGAAGACGTACAGCAAAAAGATGGAAAGCAAAGTTGTGATGCAGACTGGAGAACATTTACCCAGATGGGTGCCCAGAACCCTGAAGAGTGCTGGAAACAACAAGAACTAGAACCAAGGCAGATATAATACATCCGAGCTGGAGCTCTTCAACACACAGCGCCCTCATACGGATGGGACAAAACACTTAATCAGATACCGTATTAAACGACGAAACGTCCGAGATTGATCTGTGCGTGTTTGGTTCCATCAAACACATACGCACGCACGCACGCACGCACGCACGCACGCACGCACGCACGCACGCACGCACGCACGCACGCACACCACTCCACACCACCACATTACACCACACAACACACGAACCCACACACCTCCCATACACACAAACACGCACGCACAGACGCACTATATATATATATATATATATATATATATATATATATATATATATATATATATATATATATATATATATATATATATATATATATGTATATATATATATATATATATATATATGTATATATATATATATATATATATATATATATATATATATACGCGTTATATACAAGTAACATATTTATTTCGTCGCGAATAACAATAAAAACACAAGCAGTACATCCATTATTCATCGAGTTAAAATGATTCGGTATATAATAATGGTTTAGTGAAAACATAAACAAAATTAAAGTGTATAAAAATATTAATGGTTTCGTGTCAGGTTCGAACCAGGGTCCTTTCCGATTGTAAAATAGAACGCACCCAACGAACGTGTTTACCAATTGAACGAAGGAGGCAAGGGAAATTCCGACACCGGAGTTAACGTTAAATTTACAACTCGTCGTTCATACATTGGCATACTAGTAATATTAATGGATTATATAACATACCTGTCTAAAGTAAAATGTGTGTAATGTATGTGACTTTGTGTGGATTTTCTTCCGTGGGTTTATATCGCTACAATTACTCAGAAAACAAGCTGAATGCAGCGGCGCACCCAATGGCAATGCCGTGTCATGTGACCGCGATACCTCTGCCCTAACATAACTTACATTTCAGACTTTCCACATTTTGGGGATGGCAATCCGTAGTTTTTACCTAAAAGTTGGTAAGAATCCTTATTAATCCGTATCATTAATCAGATCTTCCAGTTAACTGGCCTAAGTCATTAAAGCCTTTTTAAAAAGGTTTTTCCACGGTATTTTCGATAATTGGACGTCGAGCTCCATTTCCTTTACGTTTACTGCTTTTTATAATCGTCACGCCCTTGGCCTTGCCACGCTCCCCGTTCCTACCCGTTGAGCCACCTGCCGCAGTTTTCAGAACTAAAATTTATTATCGGTGGTTTAGTTCGTTCGTTTCGAAGCGATTTACTTAGTCACTAAGAGTAAACAATTATTCCATTATGCAGTATACTTTTGTGACGCATGCAAGGCATAATCTGGGTAAAAACATTTTCTCCATAAATTTAGTTAAAATCCGTATCAAAACGGAGAACGGCCGTATCACTTTAAAAAAAAATCCGTATCATGTGGCATGTCTGACATTTTGTAACAAAATTTGATTCCTGTGGAACTGTAAGATAAATATTCGTTCCCTGCGATGACTAGTTTTTATATTACATAGGAATAGCGCACACAAATGTATTATGACGCTCGTTTCAACACAAAAACGATCCTTGTAAACATGCTCCGAATACGTAGAAAGGGTCCGCTGAAGCGCTTACGTTTTTCCGGCGTTAAATCCTTTCCGATTGACGTTTCTGCGCATGCGCGAGTCAGATACGACCTTGGTTGCTATGCGGGATGTTTACTTTTCCCACCCCGCGGCACCCACCGTTAAAACCGTTCCGATTGACGTTTCTGCGCATGCGCGTGTCAACTATTTTGTTAACCGGCGAAAGTTTGTAGTTTCTGAGATGTTTTACAGTTATCTGAGACATTATATGAGCAGTGGCGTGCACCACCCGGCAGTAGCCAAGCATGACAATGTTCAGTGAAGGGTACGCTCAGCAGCGCTGAAGCATACTTTAAAAAGTGTGTTCAAACAGGCTAAATTCGAGTCGACCCAGTCAGTGGCAGTGCTGACTCAGCCTCTCAGGAGCAGAGTCCAGTTATCAGTAATAAGATTATCGACAGCGTCAAACGTTCATCACAAATAATAATAATTATTATATTAAGTAACGTTGTCATTGGCATCGGAATATAAGTATAGGGTTGCATTAATTAAGTCGTTTATATAGAGTAGAAATGATACAGTAACGATAGGAGTGAGCCCTGCATCAGTGCATGATCGTGTGTGTTTTCAATATCTTTAACTTTATTTCAGATTGTCATAGACATAGTACATACAGATGTCCACATAAACATTAAAAAAATACAAGTGACTAGAAAAATATAAAAGTATTGCACATGGTAAATAGAGAAAAAAAACATTGCACAATGGTACATTCAAACAAAAACTATTATGTATATACAACATTTTGATCCAATGTCGTCTTATCCTGGATTGCCATTTTATTTATATCACTGCATGTTGATAATTGCAGTTACCAACTTATTATTACTTATCAAGTCTCTGCATGAATTTATATACAAGGTTTCTAATTACAGCTTTACTATCTGGTACATGGTATTCTACAAACATGGTGGAGGCACTGCAATATTTAGGCTGATTTAGCAATAAGCGAAACACATTATTGTAAGCCACATGGAAATTATGTATACTTGCTACTGTGTAATTCCACCACAGCTGAGCAGTATATATGGGAGGGCAGAAAGTTCTAAGCAAAGTCAGCTTCACTTCAGTGGAACACATGTAAAATTTCCGCAATAGCATATTACCCCTAGCATATAGTTGTTGGCATTGCCGCATTGGCGTAAGATATCTTTGTCATCACGTAATGTATTAGAAATAAAGTGACCCAAATATTTCACATTATCCACTTCCTGGATTGTTTTACAATTAATCTTAAATGATGGAACTTCAATATTTTTCTTATATTTACTTTTAAAATATTAACACAGCATTGTTCTTGGAGTTGTACTTGATATCATGATTTAACCCATAGAGTCCACATACCTGCATCAGTTCAGACAGTCTTGATACAGATGGGGACAGAATTACCAAGTCATCAGCATACATAAGATGGTTGATAGTTGTACAACATATTACACACCTTGTGTTACATTTGTTTAAAGCTATGGTTAAATCATCCATATATATATATATATATTAAAAAGGTGTGGTGAGAGTATACCACCTTGCCTGACACCATTTGCAACATAAAAATTTTCCAACAATTTGCCTGACCATCTTATACACATAGTCTGATTTGAATACCAATATATAAGCAGTCTAACAATATATCCAGACACTCCCCTGTCAATCAACTTTTGAAATAAGATAGAATGTTTCACTCTGTCAAAGGATTTAGAAGCATCTAAAAACATGTAAACATAGACCCATCTAGACTCCTATGCCTGTCAATAACTTCCTTTAAGACATAAATACACAAGTCTGTCCCGTGTTTTTTCTTAAATCCAAACTGATTGGACATTGTTGACCGCGTAACTGACATTCTGTCTAACAATATGTTTTCAATTTTTTTTGACACAATACTAGCTAATGCAATAGGTATATAATTGTCTTTGCTGTTAATCTTGCTGCTACATTTATCTTTGATAATAGGAACCAGCACAACAGATAACAAAGAACTAGGTAAAAATCCATGTACAAAAAAACCAGTTATACACATAGCAAGTAAAGGCACAATGCGCTTATCACAATATTTAAGGTGTTCAGCATATACACAAACCATACCATAAGTCTTATTTATATCTAGGCATTTAATAGCATTTTCAACTTCGCTAATTTCCACAACTATGTCATTTGTATATTTGGAATCACATTTGATCTGTTGAATGTCTATATCCCTAATACAATTAAAAAGCTGTTTAAAATGAGACCGCCATTTACCTGTACACCTTTACCTAATAGTGTTGAGGATGTTAGTGGTATTTTTGAAATAACTGAATTATGGCGGCCTCATTTTAAACAGCTTTTTAATTGTATTAGGGATATAGACATTCAACAGATCAAATGTGATTCCAAATATACAAATGACATACCCCGGTAGTTGTGGAAATTAGCAAAGTTGAAAATGCCATTAAATGCCTAGATATAAATAAGACTGATGGTATGGATGGTGTATATGCTGAACACCTTAAACATTGTGATAAGCGCATTGTGCCTTTACTTGCTACGTGTATAACTGGTTTTTTTGTACATGGATTTTTACCTAGTTCTTTGTTATCTGTTGTATCTGTTGTGCTGGTTCCTATTATCAAAGATAAATGTAGCAAGATTAACAGCAAAGACAATTATAGACCTATTGCATTAGCTAGTATTGTGTCAAAAAAAATTTGAAAACATATTGTTAGACAGAATGTCAGTTACGCGGTCAACAATGTCCAATCAGTTTGGATTTGAGAAAAAAACACAGGACAGACTTGTGTATTTATGTCTTAAAGGAAGTTATTGACAGGCATAGGAGTCTCTATGTTTACATGTTTTTAGATGTGTCTAAAGCCTTTGACAGAGTGAAACATTCTATCTTATTTCAAAAGTTGATTGACAGGGGAGTGCCTGGATATATTGTTAGACTGCTTATATATTGGTATTCGAATCAGACTATGTGTATAAGATGGTCAGGCAAATTGTCGGAACATTTTGGTGTTAGAAATGGTGTCAGGCAAGGTGGTATACTCTCACCACACCTTTTTAATATATATATATATGGATGATTTAACCATAGCTTTAAACAAATGTAACACAAGGTGTGTAATATGTAGTACAACTATCAACCATCTTATGTATGCTGATGACTTGGTAATTCTGTCCCCATCTGTATCAAGACTGTCTGAACTGATGCAGGTATGTGGACTGTATGGGTTAAATCATGATATCAAGTACAACTCCAAGAAAAGTGCTGTGTTAATATTTAAAAGTAACTAATAAAATTATATGAACAATGTTGATGTTCCATCATTTAAGATTAATGGTGAAACAATCCAGGAAGTGGATAATGTGAAATATTTGGGTCACTTTATTTCTAAGACATTACATGATGACAAAGATATCTTACGCCAATGCCGACAACTATATGCTAGGGGTAATATACTATTGCGGAAATTTTACATGTGTTCCACTGAAGTGAAGCTGACTTTGCTTAGAACTTTCTGCTCTCCCATGTATACTGCTCAGCTGTGGTGGAATTACACAGTAGCAAGTATACATAATCTTCATGTGGCTTACAATAATGTGTTTCGCTTATTGCTGAATCAGCCTAAATATTGCAGTGCCTCCACCATGTTTGTAGAATACCATGTACCAGATAGTAAAGCTGTAATTAGAAACCGTGTATATAAATTCATGCGGAGACTTGATGCTCTTATAATAAGTTAGTAATTGCAATTATCAACAGTGATATAAAATGGCAATCCAGGATAAGACGACATTGGATCAAAATGTTGTATATACATAATAGTTTTTGATTTAATGTACCAGTCTGGAATGTACCATTGTGCAATGTTTTTTTCTCTATTTACCATGTGCAATACTTTTATATTTTTCTATAGTCACTTGTTTTTTTAGTGTTTATGTGGACATCTGTATGTACTATGACAATCTGAAATAAAGATATTGAAAACACACACGACCATGCACTGGTGCAGGGCTCACTCCTATCATTGCTGTATCATTTCTACTCTACATAAACGACTTAGTTAATGCAACCCAATAGTTATATTCCGATGGAAATGACGTTACTTAATATAATAATTAGTATTATTTGTGATGAACGTTTGACGATGTCGAGTCAGCATTGCCACTGACTGAGTCGACTCGAATTTAGCCTGTTTGAACACACTTTTTAAAGTATGCTTCAGCGCTGCTGAGTGTACCCTTCTCTGGACATTGTCATGCTTGGCTACAGCTGGATGGTGCACGCCACTGCTCATATAATGTCTCAGATTATAAAATGTTCAAGATCACATCACATAATGACTAAAAATAAACCTATATGCAACCAATCATGTATGCGTATTTTTCAAAAAGTAAATAAACAGTTTCAATTTTAGCAGTAAATAAATAACATAAGACACTTTAAAACAAATTGCCAATAAATTTTTGTGGAATCGTGAAATCTAACCACTTTAATGCATATTGCAGTTTTTAAAATATGCATGCATGATTGGTTGCATATATGTTTATTTTTAGTCATGTGATGTGATCTTGAACATTTTATATAGACGATCTATGTACAATTATTTTGCTTTAAGAGGAATGTTTTAATTTTTTATCCCAAGAATTCATTGATTTTTATATACAGCATGTATTTCAATTTAGCCACAGCCACGCAAGATAGATTGGATTTTGGATTATTTTTATTTTTACAATAAATTGTTATTGAATTAGGATTAATTGTGTGTCTACTGTGCTTCAACAATGAACTAGGCAACAGTGTTTGCTTAATCAATCCAGTTCAGAGGTAATGGCGGCCACATGAGTTATACCACAAAGAATTGTACTGGGTCCAGTTATGTTCATATACTTAAAGGCCAGTATTAAAACAATAAAATTATGTGCTATTTATAGAGTACATCAATATGTTTCACTTACACACAACTGCTACAGGCTTATTCAAGAAGTAAATTCAGAATACAATAAAATATCAGTATGGATTCATTTCAACAAAACATCACTGAACATAACTAACATTATCTTTTCACATTTACTCCTGAAGGTAAGACGATGATCATGATGTTATTTTAATAAATGTAACAAATATATATCATGTTACTTCAGTAAAGTCTGTAATTATTTAAACGTAGACTAGAGGAAACTGGTCAGTATAATATAAAGATTGTTAATGTATAAGTCATTATTTTCCTCCTGTGTACGCGTTAAATGCATATTTAAGCCACTTATCACACAACAAATTACAAAACTTTGTTATGCCAAACTTGGTGCAACTATTTATTTATCCATCCAATTACTATTAATATTAAGGATAAATAAACAATACAGCTTTGTATACGAAGCAATAACTACTATATTTTTATTTACTAAAGATGTAGCAGTAAATCTTAGCACAATCAATCGTAACCAGTGACAGCGCTTTGTTATCCGCTGTCACTGGTCCAATTAGTCCGTGCTATAACGCTCAAACTCCCAAATACACGTGAGCAACAACCAGCGTAGCTAGCTAGCGCTGTCGCGCGCGCCTCTAGATGCGCGCATGCGCAGAAACGTCAATCGGAACGTTTTAACGACCGGAAAAATGTAAGCGCGACCATCGTAGGTAGCGCTTACGTTTATCCCCTAGATACGCGCATGCGCAGAAACGTCAATCGGAAAGGTTTTAACGATCGGAAAAATGTAAGCGCGACACCGCCTGGTGTCAGTGTGTCTTCTTTGACGTCATGATGCCACGTGATCGCCGATCTTGCTAATTAACTTTCAGCTTTCCGCGGGAATCGCAATGTTGACGGGTTTAAAACCGAAATTGTTGTCAAAACTGTTAAGTTGTCAAATCTACATACATACTTAATCTTTATGTATATGCATGGAAAACTAAGTTTAGGTAATGCCTTGTTTCTATATTCCCTAGCGTCAGGGTACCTAGGCTATGGCTATGTCAGTGACATTGCCTGTGGCTATGATCGACCGTTTTTGCGCAGTTTTCCGCGTTTTCTTCGCCTTTGATGTAAAGTTAAGCAATTTAAATTATTCTCTATTCAAAGCATATTAATTGACGATTTCTACAAACACAAAAAAATAGTTTGATACAATTTAGTGACAAAATACCGGCAGTGATTACCTTCTCACCCAATAGGTCACAGGGGGGGGGGGTCCCTAATGATCGACCGTTCGCGTTCAGCACATAAACTTGAGTAAAGATGTGTCATACAACATGGATGCGCCCATGGGCATGACATCAGTTTGCGTGTTTGTTTACACATTTACAATAACGTTAGTACAGTAACATTCAACACCAAATTTATTGCATTTATGAAACGGTCGATCATTAGGGACCCTGTCGATGAAAGGTACCAACACGCTATAAAGTACGGAGTGGCTATACGTCCGGATACGGACGAATAGCCTGGGGGACTATTCGTCCGGATACGGACAAATAGCCCATGTTTGCGTATAGGCTATTCGTCCGGATACGGACAAATAGCTTATGTCGGCCCCCAGGCTATTTGTCCGGACATATTTCTCGCGGGAGTTACACGTAAGCTTACAACACGTCGATTGAATATGCGAATATTACGTAGGCTTGCGTGCACGGCGGTATATATAGAGCGTACGTACAAGAGCGGCTCGGTCTCTAAGACGAAGGGGATGCGATCACAACAAAGGTATTATTACGCTTTCCGAATTATTTATACTACGACTATGCATTGTAATACCCCACTGTATAATAATTGTGTAGTATCGGCTTGAAAAAAACATTAACTATTTTATTTATAGATAAATCTGCAGTATTTAATTAGGATGTGTTGAAAATGTCGTTGCCGTGCAATATGGCTTTTGCGCGGTTCAAAAATATGATGTTTGAGCGATGTGACCAAGGGCAAGGCGGCGTCATCGGAGCTGCAGATGCGCGTAGCGACATCGTGGATATTGAATATTAGTATTCCACTAATTTATATATGGCGCACTTATTTAGTAATTTTAGTTAATTTAATATTGGCATGGTTTTGTAAAACATATTTATTTTAAAGTAAATTAGGCAATTTCATAACACCAACAAAATAGCAGAGCCAGGGGATGTTGGAAATAGGTTTAATTTCAATTAATTGGAAATAGGTAACAAATCACATTTATTAATACGAGTTTTATTCAGTTATAATTGCCAATGCAAGTTGCTAGAAAAGTATGAACATTTTAATTGCTTTATATTTATTAAATATTTTTTTCTTCAGTTTGTCTTGTCCATGTTACTGTAAAATTATTAATTATAATGTGCCATTCAACCAATATCATGATATTGTTAATAAAATATCACTGCTACTATTCCTAATTATAATTATTAATAATGCAATTACTTCTAGAAATATTAAACATTAATAATAACTATTGTTTGTTATTTATTTAAATGCTTGGCATGAATAAACAATAATACTGACATAATGTGTTTGATGAATTGTAGTTATTGCATGCACTTTGAATTGTTTTATTTCAGAAATCTCACACATGAAAAATTACACAGATGTGTATGCATAACTACAAGCTTAGTTTGACTGAAGATGATACAGAAACATATATCTACGCTCTCTGAAGATACAGTCCCTGTGATCGTGACATGTACACTGCAGTTTTAATAGACAAGAACACAACATTAGTTTATTGCCCGAACAAAACTGCACCTAGCTGTCAGTGAAGATACAGAACCTATAAAGGCTTCAATATATCACATGCATCATCCGTTTACACTAATTTCTGATTTATTACATAACTTGTCTCGCTGAATGTGACACACAATACACATATCCACACTGAACATAGTGAGGCGGAGTAATGTGAGCATCTTCTTCATCTTGCACTTTATACCTGTGGAGGGTAACGCAGAAAACAGTCTTGCATTTGGCACAAGAGATGTTAGAGTCGGTGACGAAACACTGTGAACAGTTTATAAACATTACTTCATCAGTTCATGTTGAATATTATGAAACAATAACATGTTATTTCTGGCCTCTATTGAGCCTGCAGCATTCGTCCATCCTGTAATCTTACGATCGTCCATAAACATGTGAAGTATAACAGCTGTGCTTCATTGTCATGCATTGATATGTTGAGTTTGCTGTTTAGTTAATATTTATTAATAAAGTTATTATTTATGCTGTAATGACATGATGGTTGATCATAATTTTTCATATGGTTCTAAACATTGCATAAATTATATTTACTTCATCATTATTTACTGCAGGCTTTCATCAAAACGTAACTATTAGTCGAGTTAGCATGCTGACATTAGCCAATATTAACTTGTTAATTAAGTTAGTGTTAATATGAGATTACTGAGTAATGTGTATTTACTACCGTAATTAATGTGGGAATGTCTTAATAATTATGGACATTACACATTTTTATTCATGTGTAAGTCTATATAAAGCACGGCTACTAATCATATATTGATTTATTAATTAGTTTATTATTAATATTATATAACTGTTTAATGTGTGACTCTTATCATAAGTAAGGTGGTTCTACAAATGTCATGTTTATAATATGATAAACATATTCATGGATAGTGTGGCATTTTACAAAAACGTTTCTGTCTGTCGAGGTTGCCTACTAATTATTGCCTATTAACTAATTTATTTATTTATTATTACATGAGTAGTTAATATATATTTATTCTCGTAGTCAATGTGGTTATGCACACTGCATAATATGTATAAATATATTCATATTTATGAACTCTGCTGGTCTTAATTAGAATGTTTTGGTCTGTTAACTTGGTGCATTACTTAACTAATATTAGCTAATTAACTAATTAATTAATTAGCATGAATAAACATCAATATTGAAAAAGTATTACTCCATGCAATGTATTTCAAAATACTGAAAACAATATGTTAATAGTTATATAAATAATAAAGTTATGCCATTTTAAAGTCAGTTTTATTCAAATATTTATCAACAGAAAACACACATATGAGCTCATTTTACCATTACCCATCTGTGCCAAGTAAATCGCTCGTGTTGTGCGAGTGACATATACTGGCCGGCCCGTCAGTCGAACATGTGAATAAAAACTTGCCGCATTAATAAAATATAAATTGCGACTATTTCAGAAGAAACAGTTGCAATTTAAAGTTGCATTCTGACATAATTTCCCATTTTTAACGCATATATACAAACATGCATAGCACTTACGCCCGTAAGAAGCTATAAGTACCGCGTTTACTATGTGTCCGGACAAATAGCGCGATGTCGGGCTATTTATTTGTATTTATCCGGTCAAATAGCGCATACGCAAAAATGGGCTATTTGTCCGTAACCGGACGAATAGCCTATACGTAAATATGGGCTATTTGTCCGTATTCGTCCGAAACCGGACAAATAGCCACGGCCTATAAAGTATTATCAGACATAATTATGTTCGTCCATACAAAGTTAACAAACGCAGAATTAATTGGTATGCAATCCGTTTACAGAGAACACTTCTTATTAAGACATAAGTATAATGAAAATAAGAGTTTTAAATTATTATTTGTATACAACAAACAACACGCACGAACGCACGCACGAACGCACGCACGAACGCACGCACGCACACACGCACGCACACACGCACACACACACAACTATCCAGTTTCCTGACTGCGGCAACTGTGCACTCTAGTGATACCAGGACAAAAGTTTCTAATTTCATGAACCATACAACTGCCGAATGTACAATCGAGTTTATTTCACATTATGTAAAATCCACAATCGGAGACACAACCCAGTTGAGCGTTTCTAAGATGCCAAAACACAACAGGAACATCACAGGACTAATACCGGTAAACAACACTGTACCATAGA
>OZ024859.1:25118222-25155722 GCA_964017155.1 Oasisia sp. SBJ-2009
CTACTAGCGCGAAATCACTCAATTCACAAGCTGAGACCAAACATTCTCCAGTCACAAGGGGCCGTAATTACCGTATTTCAAAATATAAACTCACAGTTCAAAATGCCTAGATTGTTACATGGGAATACGCACTATATTTACATGAGCTCTACATGCCAAATACTTATCTAAGAGAACTGTACGTAAATGAAGCTTGCTTTAAGAGTTATATAAATTTCATAAATATTGCCAATTTGCTATCTAGATTACGTATGAGTTAAGTCACATTGTTAATCATTTCCCACCAGAAACAGTCCTTCAAGCATGTCCTATTTTTATGCGTGACTGTATAGTAAATGCATTGTTTCAGCAGAAAACTGGATATAGGAATTAACACATGTACAGGTGTATTGGTATATACTTAACTACAGTTGTATGTGGAAACTGCCAAGTGCATCCATTACTCACATGTCATGTGTCAATTTGATTTACTCTATTTACCCTACGAAATGTGCACATAACAGTTTGAGGAATAACTTCTAGACACTTTTTAAAACGATATCTTATTTGAAATGTAGCCTACGAATTGTAATAACCCAGTGTTGAAAAATTACAAATTATTATAGTGCACTAGCTGTACATTTTCTATCGGAATGTTACACTAGTTTGAAATGTTAATCGAATAATATTATAATTATTAGTAGAATATACTAAATATATCTAAATGAGCCTTTATTTTCTGTACATTTTTATATTAATTAAAAACTATTTTAGTGTTTTTTATTACACTTAGGTCTGCTATATTTATATTAAACTAATAATAACTATTAGTACTGTATTGTATATATTTATAGATTTTGCAATTGTAGACTTTGTCTTAAAATGTGTTTGAACAATTCTGGATTTGGGGCTGGGGTATATAAATGGCACATAATTGACATTTCTCACATGTTTTCTATGCCTCTACGGGTGGGTAAAATAAATACAATTGTTGCGAAATGCTGTCGTACCTCATCTGCTATCAACGACAATTCTTTCATGTCTGCTGCATCATAGACATCTTCATATTAATTTAAAACTATTTTAGTGTTAATATTACACTTAGATCTGCTAAATCTATTAAACTAATAATAACTACTAGTATTGTATATATTTGTACATTTTGAATTGTAGACTGTCTGAAAATGTGTTTTGAACAATTCTGGATTTGGGGGTATATAAATGACACATAATTGACATTTCTCACACGTGTTTTCTATGATTCTACGGGTACTGTAATATACTCAGGTGTGCTATATTTATATTAAACTAATAATAACTATTAGCATTGTATATATATATATATATATATATATATACATATATATATATATATATATATATATGTAGATTTTAAAAATTGTAGACTTTGTCATAAAATGTGTTTTGAACAATTCTGGATTTGGGGGTATATAGATGACACATAACTGACATTTCTCACACGTGTTTTCTATGCCTCTACAGGTGGGTAAAATAAATACAATTGTTGTGAAATGCTGTCGTACCTCATCTGCTATCAACGACAACTCTTTCATGTCGGCTGCGTCATAGTCATATAGCACTTTAGCTTGTCGGCCGGGACTCTCGTTAGTTGTCGAATTGGGAACAGTGTCTGCTACTGCGCTCGGGGGGTAAAGGGGTACGCTCCCGCCACTAGCCACTCGCGCCACCCCCGACGAACCACCACCACCCCCACCACTAGAGGGCGCACTGTTGGACGACGTGTGTGACACTGACACCATGGCACTGCAAAGGGAGGACAGAAGTGCACACACAAAAGAGGCTGGCGAACATCACTGCCTCAAAGGCAACATGGAACAAATGGGTACAGATCTGTGCATCTTTTTGTGCTGGCCAAATTAAGGGTAATAAATTATGGAACACTTTAAAAGAAATTTTGACACAGCATAAAAACAGCCAAGTTAAACCGAAAATGATACATACCGAGATGGGTACATTTCACAATTGTGATGCTTAATAATTTGACAAGATGTAAATTACTAATTAAGCAAATATACCTTTGTGCACAATATGTGAACAGGTGTTTACATATTTTGCACAAAGACCTAGTTTATGACAATTTCTAGGATTTTTTTCAACCAATGAATGGTGGAATTTTTGGCAGAACTGTTTCTACCATTATCTCATGCACAGCGAAAAACTACACGCACACACAGTGAAGCAAAGATCCATCACCATTTGTTTCATAGAGGGAGCCACTTACAACTTCCTAATTGCCAGGTTCAAATGTTTCAGCAGCCTGCAGACTTTCACTGTAAGAAATGGCATTGTATTGTAAATTATTGTTACAGCTCATTTTTGGCAAAAAGAACACCAACCCAAGGCTAAAAACAAACTGAATCCTTTGTAATAATTTTTCTTTGAAAAACATTTTTAATGCCCTCAAAATGCAGGATCAAATTTTAAGAGTTTTATAAACTTTGCGCATCCACATCCTCAGTTGTTCAGCCATCACTAGATCACGGAGAGCTGCTAACAATTATTAGAATTGTTACTGGTGGATTCTTGCTTCTGATGTATTGATAAATTATTATCTTGTGTGATCAATGATCATAATGATTATGTAAACATTTGTTTTGAGTGTGGTATGCACTATCATCAAACGAACCTGTTTGGATATCATTAAATAGACACAACTGGCATCGTTCAACACTGTTATGTTTATAATGTATCAGGAAGTCTCACACGGAATGAGACAACGGTTAAATACATAACATCACAGGACTGTTTGATAACTGTACTGTGAAGATCAAGGATGGTAATGCAATCAGATATACACATTGTCATCACACCTGTTGTGTATTTATATCTCCTAGAAATCAAACTTACTGAAATGACTGCCAACAAAGTGATCATACTTTAGTCATCATATCATCTGGCCAAAATTCAACTGCTCTATTGGGCAAAAATTTATTGCACAAACCAAAGCGATGTTGAGCACACACACCACCTACATGCCAATCTGTTTCTGGAGGTCTGCCATGTAGCTCTGGCACTGGGAGTAATAGATACTCTGGGCCTCAATGAAGTCATGCAGACATCGCAGATGGTGCGCCTGAAAGAACAAATAGGCAGAATTTTATAAATCAGGGAACACTTTCTGTAATCTTGTTGAAACGGGGATGCCATTTCCTAGGTGTTATTTTCAAACCATATTTTCACTCAATGGTTTTCACCGAGGTTTTCACTTAGCATTCTCTGCCTTTGTGTTATTTACTAGACGGCGCCATTCGCTACGTTGCATTCTAATCATCCGCCAGATGGCGCCAGGTGACAGGTAGTAACATCCTTATCAAGGTGAATGTTCAAAAATAAAACTTTACATGTAACAAAATACCCTACAATTGTAGCTGTTAAATGAACTGTTAATTAATCACATGTAGCTTCAATCTACCTGTATATGGCAATGCAATGCAATGCAATGCAATGCAATGCAATGCAATGCAATGCAATGCAATGCAATGCAATGCAATGCAATGCAATGCAATGCAATGCAATGCAATGCAATGCAATGCAATGCAATGCAATGCAATGCAATGCAATGCAATGCAATGCAATGCAATGCAATGCAATGCAATGCAAAATACTCAAACCCCAAAATAAACAAAATACACCATAAGTCAGGGTCCGTACACATCTGACTGGTTTAACAACATTATGTACTTTTAAGCGCAGTAAATTAAGTTAACATTATTTACTCGACTAAGAAAACAATGGCGCCGACCACAATTAAATGCCCATTGTGCATGAGTTATTTCTGTGCATAGGCTTTTCCTATTCTGGCTGTTATTCGTCACAAAAATTCAGTCAAAATAATATTTTATTGACCACAGTTAAATTCAAGACTACTTTGTAAAATTCACGGATTTCAAGGCCAATCAAATTCAAGGCTTTTCAAGACTTTCAAGGCCCTGTACAGACCCTGATAAGTGTACTGTTAAAAGACGCGTTCTTACGTGTGAGCTGCTGATGCCTTCCAGGAGTAATTTGGTGATTTCAACCTGTCGGTCAAACTCCGCCTGGGCGACTCTCAGCTCCGCCTCTGTCTGTCAACGGGAACAGGGGGTTAGACATCACTAACTGTGGAGCAAGTGGAGAGACCTATCCACAGTTATCAGTGACAAGAAAATGCCAAGGAAATTAAAGATCAAGCTCTACAGGATTGTCATTAGACCAGTACTTCTGTATGGAGCAGAATGCTGGACAGTTAGAAAGAAGGAGGAACAGATTCTCGAGAAAACAGAGATGAGGTTGTTGAGAAGAATAAAAGGAGTAACATTGAGAGACATAGTAAAGAGTGTGGACATCAGAAAGGAGCTAGGTGTGAGTAGCATACAAGAGAAAGTCAGAGAAATGAGACTACGCTGGTATGGACACATGCAGAGAATGGAAGAAAACAACGAAGTGATAGTGCCAGGGAAAAGGCCAAGGGGGAGACCAAGAGGGAGATGAATAGATGGCGTCCGAATGGACATGCAGGCACTGCGGATCACCCCAGAGGATGCACAGGCCAGAACATTCTGGAAATCAAGAATTCGGGCCGCTGACCCCACCTAGTGGGAAAAGGCGAAGAAGAAGAAGTCTGCTCGGGGTGAGACATGCATCAGACGGTGAACACACACGCACATACGCATGCACGGTAATTGCACACACTGTCATGTTGACACACTGAGAGACCGGACACTGGATCTAGAAATAAATAATAATAAGAAGAAGAACATTTATAAAGCGCCATCAATCTAGAAATATTTATTCGGAGGCGCTATACATGAGTATATATACATGTGTCGTAGAATTATAATATTAAGTTTGTTAAGGTAAATAAAATACCTAAAATATGTATAAAAAGCAATAATAAATAATAAAATAAAAAAGTTTGCTGAAGATAATTATTAAAATAAATGGTATATTGATAATAAAATAATGAGTATGACATTTTGTAAAATTAATGTAAAACATGTAAAAGATAATAAATAGATAAAAATAAAATACAAATTAAATAAACTGACAAGGGTCTACACTTCATACACAGCCCGGAATAGGTGGGTTTTCAATAGTATTTTAAAAGTCACGAGGCAACAGGTTTTCTTCATCTCGGCAGGGAGAGAGTTCCACAGTCGTGGACCAGCTACTGAGAACATTGTCACACGATGTGATCACTGAGGTCCACAATGTTAGTATTACAGCGAAACAAATCTCAAATCAATGTGACCTGTAGAGGAGGAAGAACTGAAGTTGTGGGTAAAAATGTTTATGACATTTCGCTAACTCATAATTTCCATTCCGACTGGCAGCAAGGGCAGTTCGCCTTGGAACGTTTAATGTCATAAATAACCATTGTGTAAGCAATAAATAATCGTGAACCCAATGGCAATGCCGAGTCATGTGTCTGTGATATCTCTGCCCTAATATAACTTATATTTTGTAACAAAATTTGATTCCTGTGGTACTGTAAGATAAATATTTGTTCCCTGCGATGACTAGTGTTTATATTATATCGGAATAGCGCACACTAATGTATTATGACGCTCGTTTCAACACAAAAACTATCCTTGTAAACATGCTCCGAATACGTAGAAAGGGTCCGCTGGTTGCAAACGGAAGAATTTGACAAGGTGCCCTTGCAACAAAGGGGGCAGGGAATGTCCAGCTTCACTAATGGGCTGGGGAGACCGACGTCTAGGCAGGGAATGTCCAGCTTCACTGATGGGCTGGGGAGACCGACGTCTAGGCAGGGAATGTCCAGCTTCACTAATGGGCTGGGGAGACCGACGTCTAGGCAGGGAATGTCCAGCTTCACTGATGGGCTGGGGAGACTGATGTCTAGGCAGGGAATGTCCAGCTTCACTAATGGGCTGGGGAGACCGACGTCTAGGCAGGGAATGTCCAGCTTCACTGATGGGCTGGGGAGACTGATGTCTAGGCAGGGAATGTCCAGCTTCACTGATGGGCTGGGGAGACCGATGTCTAGGCAGGGAATGTCCAGCTTCACTGATGGGCTGGGGAGACCGACGTCTAGGCAGGGAATGTCCAGCTTCACTGATGGGCTGGGGAGACTGATGTCTAGGCAGGGAATGTCCAGCTTCACTGATGGGCTGGGGAGACCGATGTCTAGGCAGGGAATGTCCAGCTTCACTGATGGGCTGGGGAGACTGATGTCTAGGCAGGGAATGTCCAGCTTCACTGATGGGCTGGGGAGACCGATGTCTAGGCAGGGAATGTCCAGCTTCACTGATGGGCTGGGGAGACCGATGTCTAGGCAGGGAATGTCCAGCTTCACTGATGGGCTGGGGAGACCGATGTCTAGGCAGGGAATGTCCAGCTTCACTGATGGGCTGGGGAGACCGATGTCTAGGCAGGGAATGTCCAGCTTCACTGATGGGCTGGGGAGACCGATGTCTAGGCAGGGAATGTCCAGCTTCACTGATGGGCTGGGGAGACCGATGTCTAGGCAGGGAATGTCCAGCTTCACTGATGGGCTGGGGAGACTGATGTCTAGGCAGGGAATGTCCAGCTTCACTGATGGGCTGGGGAGACCGATGTCTAGGCAGGGAATGTCCAGCTTCACTGATGGGCTGGGGAGACCGATGTCTAGGCAGGGAATGTCCAGCTTCACTGATGGGCTGGGGAGACTGATGTCTAGGCAGGGAATGTCCAGCTTCACTGATGGGCTGGGGAGACTGATGTCTAGGCAGGGAATGTCCAGCTTCACTGATGGGCTGGGGAGACCGACGTCTAGGCAGGGAATATACAGATAATAGGAAGAGGGTCATTAGTATTTAATGAGCAGTTGCAGAAACAGGCTAAATCTGACTGACTACAGGCTTCAAATCGTTATGACTGAGCTACTACAAATACATATTACAGACACACAGCCCATGTATGAACACTTTCTATTCCATCCATCAATGCAAGAGGCTCAACTAGAGAAATTCAACAGTGACACATGTTCTCATGTCTGCCTTCCACCATACCATTAGATATTAGTTGATCACATTAAAGTCATCAGCAGCAAACGAAGCCAATATCTTCCTCTTCACTACAATAATCAAGATCCTGACGACTAAACCATGCCTTTGAATACATTCACAGGAAATCTTTACGACTCTCTCGGGCAGCTCAGATGCTCGCAAACTCCCTCGAATTGTTACACATTATTTAGGGATAGTTTGATCATCACTATTATATATATATTATCATATAGCGGGCCAAGTAATAGTAATAGTATTATTTTCATAGAAAATGGTCAAGGTGCTGTAAAAACTATTCTACATAGCAATAAAAACCTGCAAAAAGAAACTAAAACTAGATGATATAGAATGAATGAAGTTCACCGTGCAAATACAAATCATATAATAATAAGAAATTATATTAATAAAATGAGACATAACTAATTATTAGTATATTTACGTACATGCGTACCTACATGTATATAATATATACATATCTACACACCAAACACACACACAAGTAAATCAATAAACACACTGGACCAGTGGCACCACGTAGTGAGTAAAACATATGTTAACGTAAAATGACTACTCGCGACATTTCTTTGGTGGATTCATAATAGTCTTTGCACGATGAATTGTTCAGAGACTGTTATACTGTTGGGTGTGAGTTGCATGGTTTACTGCCACTTGACACAGCCAAATAAATCCTGCATCAGGAAGTAAAATCCGATGAGATTTATGTGTAGTTTATTTGTTTATTCCTCATTGAGCATTCAATGGATGTAATCTAACTCGGTGCACTCTCGTACAGACACTCGTACAGACACCGGCATGCCTAAAGCTAACAATAGACACTGACAGTCTCGCACCAGAAGAAACACTGACACATGCAGCCATGCCACATGCCAATCTCAGCTTTCATCACATTTCTTACAAACATTCTATTCCAAAATTTGTTTCAAAACATATCCTGGTCAGATATATACTGGCTCCTCAGACTGATATGGAAGGTTTTGTGGGATAACATTTGTTTTGCGAGAGTAATTCACTTGTGTGTCTCATACTCAGTATATAAATGAAAATATGATATTGGAATATCTAAAAAATCTTAAATCAATATATTGTTCATGGCTCCAAGATATGGTTGTTTTTGTACAAAATTCACTTTGGAGCATAATTACCCTAGCCATCCTATGTGATACCCGTATGTGATTAAGTTTCATAGCTGATGGGTTGAAACGTTGTATGTTACACAGATTATGCTCCGAAATAAGTTAATTTCTTACATAAAAAATCAATGTTCTAAGTAGAAAAAAACAAAATCTTCTTGTCAATTTCTATGAATCATGATTTACGGTCCGAAATTTTGCCCTTTAATAATTTTTACCCAGATGACAGTAATTAATATTAATTTGTATACGACTGGTTAGAAAAATAATTATTAATAATGTGAGCTTTGAACTTTTGACTTATTCCAGTTCCCTGATTGTGGCAATTAAGAAACATCTACAGGTCACATTAAAACAAAACATAAAAACATAATTAATACATGATCTCTGTCACAATACAGGCCAACGGGTCAACAGGAACTGACCATAACAGTCAACGACAATGTCTACACAAGTACTTGGACTTACTTTGGCAACAATATCGTCCTGGATGAAGGCAGCATGAAGGAAAAGAGACAGAGGTTAGTGGGGAGGAAAATGAAGACAACCACAGGTGGTGACATCTAGTGATCACAGGTGGCGACCCCTAGTGACCATTGCTGGTGTAATCTAACACAATTATTCAGTTGCATGCATCCAAATTGGTGAAATTACCACTAATTATACTGTTGTTTCGGCAACCTTGTAACAAGATTAGTCAATGCACACATCATGAGGTAACCACCCATGCAGTAACAAATGCTGTGGCGTCCAATGGCATGTCATAGTGTGTCAATGTCAAACTCAATTTGGCATAATTAACGTAATGCTTACTAATCAAACTGATAAATTCCAGACAGAGTAAACTCAAATTTGTTATAATTATAATTTGTTCAACTACACATTGGACTGTTTCTGGGTTCTAACAGAAACTGTGTTTCCTTACAATGGCTGTCACCTTTATTTATTGCTTTATTCACAAGACTGAACTTTGCTGCTTATAAATTCCTTTCACAAGGGACTTTAGAAATTTGAGTTATTTATGACATATCATAAAACATTCTTATCGCATATTTCCTAAGTAGTTTTTGCGTTTATCGTAGAGACACTTTGTAATTTGTATATTTTAGATATCTAGTTAAAAAAAATTGTAATGGCAATATACTAGTTTTTATGTTTTGAGGTTTTATTATGTATAATTTGTTTAAAAAAACTTGTAAAGTGTAAAACTTGTAAAACATGTTTGAGCAGTTTATGCTAAAAAGGGCGCTATATAAATACATATAATTATTATAAAAATGTGTAAAACCTGTATAAAAAAATTCACAAGATGCAATCTTTTTTCAATACAGAAATGGTCATAGCGCAATCAACTAACTAATAAGACAGTGGCGTGCCAAATAATTTCTGTGTGATAAATTGACACTCTGAAGACAATTATTGGATTAGTTTGTGGGGTCGCTCGAGGCAACCTTGGTGATAATACAGCACACAGATGGAACGCAATTTGTGTCACCAACTTCCTGGGCTTATTGCTGCATCTTTGGTGATTGTCAGACAGTGTTACCATAGCAACAGAAAGTGGGTGCCAATCTTGCAATCAAATGCTATGACATAACTCACAACTATGAACGATGTCTGGAACCTGAACACTGTCAGCTCATCAACGACTTACTCCCGTTATTTACCCTAAAGGGAGGATGCCAGTTCTTCTACACGGAATTGGCAGAGCAGTAATTTCTAACTGTAAACAGGAAGTCTGTTGTTTAGAACGTGGGAAAGTTAAACATCAAAGGGTGTTGCGGATAACTCTGTGTGCATTACTGCCAATCAATTTTGTTTTGACACTGGATGCTATTTTATCATTTGACTGCCATGCAGGTGAAATCTTTCAAATTGTGAGCATTGTTCTGAGCTTAATAAGGTAACTACACACAAACTGCCAGGCAGCAAACCTTCAACATGCACATTGTAGTCATAAGAAGGTAACATTAAATGAAAAATTAAAACCTAGGAGCTGACACCTTCACTTTAACCTTGAGAAATTCCTCTCGCTTAAGATATCATTAAATCTGAACATGAACAAATGACATTGAACCCAACACTAAATGACGGACATATGATCACTTTGCTGTCAAATGAACACTGACATTCATCATCTAATTAGCCACGGGCACAAATAACAGCTAATTCTCAGCATTGTGGACACTGGGGGGCAAAGGGTTAATATAATAACGTTGGTCAGTATTGATTAACCACATTTGGCCATTGTCACCAGAACTGACCAGATACTATATTACTGTGGCCAGTGCTCATCATTAAGTACTAAAAGTATATATGTGGGCCTAAAGTTATTCAGATATTCCTGCATATGTAATTTTTTCACTTGTCCCATTTCAGAATTGACAGTAAAATATTAACACATTCATACTTTCCCAGAAGAAACATTCCTATGATTTACAATGATAATTCTAGTGGTCCCATGTCTTGACGTTTAGGTATATACCCGGGTAATTATTTATTTTGAAGAAGTAATATTACTTTTTTAAGTAGTCCAATGCTTTGGAAATAAGTTGCATATTTGATTTCTATCATAAATAATTATGAATATTATTACTAGTATTAGTTAGGAAGATTAAAACAACTGCCCAGTACCTGTGTTGGTGGCGTGGGCACATCCTATTGGTGTTGGCAGCATTAAAGACAGGTCAAGAGAGAAGACATTAGTACGTTTCACACTGTCCAGACATCCAGTAAAGATGGGATACATGTATGTACATTGTACACACCACAGGTAACAACACAAACAACAGCAAGTGTCTAACCAGTGGTTATAAACTAACACACTCATAGTTGGTCCACATTTAATCAGTCAGACATCTTGAGTTTACTACCAGGGGAAATGAAAGAGCGTTGCCAAATTTCTTTCATACATACATATATACATACATACACACACACACACACATATATATATATATATATTATATGTATATATACAAAGCACCAAATTATAAATTCTATGTACATCCAGAAAATACTAGTTTTTGCAAAACAGGATGCACAAATGCTTTCTATTATGATTTAAGTATTGAATATATAATATTGTATATAAATATTGAATATCTATATATCATTATCTACCAAGCGATATATAAAAAGTATATTAAAATTGCCATTAATAAGAATAGACAGTAACATGGCTGTGGTTCTGCTTTTACAACTGTTAGTATGGCCCGTTATTAAAGGACTCAGTTGGTACAACAACACCACTCTCTTAACACAACTCTGACCCTTGCGTAGCAGGCTAACAACAGTGCAACTACACAGACAACATTGTTGATGATAGGACAGTAGGAAAACACTGGCAAATGTTCAACTTATCACCCACGATGCACATAATCACCCAGGGCATTGTGGGTAGGTGTATGAGTCACAGCCACAGTTTGTTGCGAGCCATTTAAGTAACATAAGGATTTGCATTCATGCTATAATAAAACCCAACCACCAAGCACCATATTGCTGTCGTTCCAAAATGTAAATAAATATAACCTTATTATTAGTATGATATGTAAGTTTTTATTTATTTATTTTTATCTATTTTGTATTCATTTTTAAAATATATCCTTTACTTGTATGTAAATATGGACAGTGTCTGAAATAAAAAACATTAACATTATTAATAAAAAAATTATCATACTGCAATGACAAACTGGCAACTGATTTCACAACCTGAATTCGGTCTGACAGCGATGTGTGATTACTGCACTAGTAATCTATATATACTGTGGCACAGGTAATTACAAAAAGTCAATAATTACAAATATTTCTCGGTTTGATCAGCTGATACAATACCTGTATCGGCAGCTGTTTCTAAGCCAGGATAATTAAGCAATTTGACAGAGGACAAGTCAGACTGCTGACACATCAATGAACCACAGCACGCTTGCCTGTCTACGCAGGAGGACTTGTAATTTAAGCCATGACAACCCATCAATTTGTCTGTACCTGAATGTGAATGCTTCCTTAGCTTGGTACATTAGAAGTAGACAGTGTAGTGTGTCTAATTGTAAATGTAAGTCTGATTAAAGAAGTCTTGGAAATAGTACGTACAATCTGTGCAAATTCCAATTGCCATGTTAGTAAAGTTTCTTTGGTTTTTAGAACAGGCGTAGCAGAATGTAGACTACAGCAATAACAAATAGTGCACTTGTCTTGCTACTGTGGCACTGATACAAAGGCCTGATAAATATATCTATTATTATTTCCATATAATTATATATATTATATTAACAAGTCACATGTGCAAGAATTATACAAAACACACCAAATTATAGAGCTAAATTAATATTATTTATATCAACAGGTTCAAGATAGGATAACATGACAATTTTGTTTCAACACCGTCACAATTATGCACTTTCCCATCACAGCATGATGTTTTACAAGTACACTATACTATTTCACAAGAAATCTATGGGAAAAGAAACATACTTTTATTGAGGTTTGCTGGACTATTTCCAGTGTGCATGAAAAACAAAACAAAAGAAAGCCGGTAACTGCAAAGCAAAACAATTGACTTATAAGACTTGGTCTACTATAATAACTTGACGGAAACCAGCTGTATCAAAACGTGTCTACACAACATACATGTAGGAAGTGAAAGTTGTGGTATGTAGTCTATACACTGTAGAGAGAGTGAAAGTGAAAGTGCAAATAGACTAACTAACTAACCAGATAGAACAGGGTGTGTAAATAACAACATCCTAGAAGCACAAACAGTGTGTAGCTGTAACAACAACATAGGTATAAGTGACATAAACAAGTAGACACGAGATTCGCCAGGCTCCAGAGGGACAACGACGAAATAGAAATAAATCTCTCATTGTGTATTAATTTATTTTTATCCTGCACCCAATCACGTGGATAACTAAGGAGCAGAAAGCAGCAAGTGAGTCAAAAAAGAACAGATATAATTGTGAATTTTTAATAATTAATAACGTGTGTGTTTAACATAACAGTTTTGCAAATTAAAATAAGTTACAACAATGTTTAGGTTAGGTGATCAGCAGATCTGTGTGACCTGCTGTATAAGTTCTGTACTCAGTTAGTGGAATTCCAGCATTGTTGAATATATGTATGTATATATATATATATATATATATATATATATATATATATATATATATATATCAGTGTTCAATCTAGGATCTTGGCCAACTGGGCCAATGGCCCATCTAGATTGTAGTAAGGGCCATTTTGGGCAATGTAGAACCGAATGCACAATGTTGAAATTATGGATCATTTTCATTACGGGTATAGGTTGTTCAAGCAATTTGGGTAGGATAGTGTAACAAATATCGTGCCTATGGTGCAGGGGCATGGCCTAGATTGAACCCTGATATATTGTAGTAATTTATGTGCAATAACTGGCACCCAGGAACAATAAGACAAACATTCTATAAGGAGAAGAAAGCTAACTTTGTTTTCTCCATATATTTGTGAATTATCAGGTACAAACATAGAAGTGATATGACGATGGTAGCTCCTCACACTGCATGGGAGCTCCTCACACTGCATGGGAGCTCCTCACACTGCATGAGAGCTCCTCACACTGCATGGGAGCTCCTCACACTGCATGAGAGCTCCTCACACTGCATGAGAGCTCCTCACACTGCATGGGAGCTCCTCACACTGCATGAGAGCTCCTCACACTGCATGGGAGCTCCTCACACTGCATGGGAGCTCCTCACACTGCATGAGAGCTCCTCACACTGCATGAGTGCTCCTCACACTGCATGGGAGCTCCTCACACTGCATGGGAGCTCCTCACACTGCATGGGAGCTCCTCACACTGCACGGGAGCTCCTCACACTGCACGGGAGCTCCTCACACTGCACGAGAGCTCCTCACACTGCATGAGAGCTCCTCACACTACATGGGAGCTCCTCACACTGCATGGGAGCTACTCACACTGCATGAGAGCTCCTCACACTGCATGGGAGCTCCTCACACTGCATGGGAGCTCCTCACACTGCATGGGAGCTCCTGAACATTCAGCGATCTCACATAACATTACCTTAAGTCAGCATCATAATAAATTATAATATAATAATAATGTTTTTATTTAATAGAAAACTGCCATTAGCCAACCATTCAAGCACGAATTAAGGAGTGAAGATGGAAACTGTTTTGCACAAAGATGTCTTAATTTGCCTGGCTTCAGCGTCTGGTCTGAAACTGTTCCGTCCCCTACACTACATCCCTTGCAAGGCTTCACCACTCAGTCTGTGCTATTGTGGGTATTCCTTTTTGCACTCCACAGATTCATAAACTCATGTCTAGTACAATATCCGAAGGGCTTCACTGCAACGTGCATTAAACATGAATTCAGATATTTCATACAGTCCACGATTTGTCCAACCACATTTCGAGTGCAATATTTTATAATTTTTACTACCACAATGCAATAAACGCCATGGTATATTAACATGCACAATAATTTTTTTTATATAAAATGTGCTAAATGCCAACTTTAAGTTTCATCTGTAATCATGCCAAATTTAAGGATAAGATTAACACGCTTTATAATATTACTGCGTAAACATTCAACTTTCTGAGCTCTTGACTTTAATTAAATGATTCATGCAACATTAAACAATTAACTGATCTCTTCATAATAAATAAAAGATACAGAAATAACAGGAATACTTTAAACAAATATGATGCAACTTTTAAGATCCAAAATGGCCTTTATATGTGTTAGACAATAGACAATAGACAATGCCTCTGTAGCAATACAATAATATTGGGATTTATATAGCAACTGAGTTAATTTACGATCACATTCTCTTGGGCACTTTACACAAAACTGCAAAAATTAAATAAATCATTTCACTCACGATACCTGACAGTGACCACAATGTATAACGATAAACATATTTTGAGACTTAACAAAAATACTGACTTGGAACAAATTTAGATGTGGAATATTTTGAAAGATGTGGAAAGTATTTTAATTTTAAAATTTCACAAAGTCTGGGAAATGTACAGGGAAATACAGCACAAGTGAAATATGGTAACCCAGACGACATCTGAAGCCTGGTGCCTCCCCCTATGAACACAACGGGACAACAAAAAGAACCTGTAGTATCCGTCGCAGCAGTGCATAGACACTAGGGAAAGACCGACAAACCTCTAGTACAAGCACGGGCCCGGGCTGCGTGGGAACACAAGAACACACGACGTAACGTTATCTGATCAATACACGAGACATTCCATCACTGCACAGGACCATGGGGAATAGAGTGCGGGAATAATCAATACGTCACACGCTCGCGTGGAATCCCAGGGTCGTCAGTCGGGTATTTATTCGGTGCTGAGGATGTTAGTGCACCATAGACTTTAGACAGTCGTTGTCAGTCAGGGTGAAATACATATCCTGGTGTGATTGACTTTGCAGTGTGAAATCCGTGTTTGTGAATTGTTTTTTGCAAATGCTGAAAGCAGTACCCAGGTATTCATGTTAAGGAAATATTTTGGTATAACAGAGCAGAATTGTGAGAAATAGAGAAATGTTCACCAAATCTCGGCTACACTGAGAATGAATGGGATATGGATTTGTTGAACAGTTCCATCCTCGTTCACTTCCTCCTGGCCAGACCCAATATAGCCCCTTGAAGGCTAATTTTCCAACGGTTACTAGGCCCGGCTATATTACAAAAAACACCTGCCATACACCCACACCGAATTCTTCAGCAAGTAAGAAGCTTTGTATAAGATTAAATGTCCATGTTTGCCAGTGTGATACTTAGCAGACTCATGTTCAATGTGCACTGCAAATTTAATGGTTTGTTTATCAAATATGAATGTTGCATTAATAATATAAATGCAAACATACAAATGGGGTTTTAAAGATTTTTCAATTTGAAGCAATTCTATATAAAAATGGAATATGTGTGTATTGACCACCCCTATTCCAACCATATCAATACAAATGTTATTATATATAGATCTCTGTGGAATGGGTTTCAATTTAATTATGGATTTACCATATTAATTCACTACCTTAGTGAAATTGTCATGGTTTCGCAAATATTATACATAACTGCTTTTGTATATTTGTCAGGTCTTTACAGGCATTCAAATTAGGGTAATTTAAGAAGGGGAATTTGGAAAGTATTAATAAATGCAGTAAGTGATAAGTGGTGATGCAGACTTGACCTGATTATAATAATACATTATTGCTACAAGAGCTTACCTGGTCATATTTAATAGTCAGGGAAACACATCAGTCAAGTAAGCGCACACAATGATGTAATATATTGTGACATGTAATTATTGTGTCGACTCCCTACCACAAATGTAAATAGTGTATTTAAAGGCAAAACAAAGTTAACTGTTTCGTGGCATACACCTAATAGAGTTAATATAAAGTAACAATTTCCACATATACTCAATTTTTTTACACCAGCGGTTTACCAGAAAAATATTTTTTAACACCCAGCCATCCAAATACTACGCGCTACTCCATCTTAGACGAAGAATGACATCACGACGGTGATCGAGGCGCTCTCCACGCAGATTCACTGCATGGGGTTTGGCTGTTGTCATGAAATGGCTGCAACTCGGCAACGCGCGTAACATGCTGATGACGGTAAATATGAAGTTGTCTATTATTGTTATCGCTGAAATCATCCCATCAACTGATGATACATGACTACATGTCTACTTCAAAGCATTTCTCCTAAAAATGGACCGAGCAAAGTGAACTGTAGTTGGACTGGAGGGATTCCAAACAGTACGCCCGCAAATGTGAATCAATTTTTTCAATACTACCGGTTGTTTAAACTATTATTGCAACCGTATGCCGAACAGTAAGGCATAATTACTAAAGTTTACCATAGATTTAACCACAGATTTAGATATACGTCTATAAGCAGCTGCTAGATGTCACGCCAACTGAACGAACTGTCGAAGACTCGAAGTTGTTGACCCTTAACAACGTCGCAGGTTAAGGGTCAGACATAGAATGCCGCGCGCTGAATGGCCAAGTCAATTTAACCCTTCACTTAATGGCGGCGTCTAGACCATCGTGGATTTCGTTAGAATTTTAGACTTTAAAGTCACATTCTGAGTAAACCGCTGACGTTAAAAAATTGAGTATATGTGGAAATTGTTACTTTATATTAACTCTAATAGGTGTATGCCACGAAACAGTTAACTTTTGTTTGCCTTTAAATTACAACAGATGCAACATTTCCTCTGATATGTTTGATACAAATGTATAATGGACTAGAACCTGTCTTTTTCCTGTTGTTAAATAACAGAATCTTACTAAAATTGTTGCTTATTAAAGGGAGGGTGCCAGCTCCACTGCCCACAATTAGCAGGGCAGTAATTTGTAACACAGTCTGCTGTCTAGAACATGAGAAAGCTAACACATCAAAGGGTATTGTGGTTGCTCACCTTGGCATTATTGCTAATCAATTTTGTTTTGAAACTGAATGTTTCGTTTATCATTTGAACGTGCTGTAGGCAGAATCTTTCAAATTACGAACATTGTTCCGAGCTTAATAAAGTGACTAAACACAAATTGGCAGGCAGTAAACCTTCAAAATGCATGTCGTAGTCATAAGAACATCACATTAAATGAAATAAATAAACCTATGAGCTGGCACCCTCACGTTAAATAATTACATTTATAAGTATACGACAATTGCAATATTAAGCAGGAGATTTTTGAAAGAAATGTAAAACATCGCAGAACACTAAATACCCACCTGATCTCTACTTGTCTGTGACTTTGCCCGACGTAATCTGTTCTTGCAGGCGTCCAGATCCAGGCGCTTGTTCTCAAGGATCTTCCGTTCTTTCTGTCGATAAAAACTCCAGGTTGGTTAGCTGGCTAATGAGGGGCCAGTTGATGTCATAAATTAGATAAACTTACTCTCATTCATTCTCATAAATAATGCTAAAGTTAGTAAAAATGCAACTACCCTCGGAAATGTTTATGACTTGTTTTATATCAAGTTACATTTAAAACATATAAAAATATATTATGAATCATATTTGTTTAAAGTATTACTCTATATTTAGCCAAACTACTTCACTGCACAACTTTGTTTTGCTTTAGAACAAATGACAACAGCAATATACGAATTCAGTAATCTAGGAATGTACACAACCACCCCATTTCTGCATAATATTATTTGGTGACACAAACTAATTATTATTTCATATTTCACCATCTTTCTATAAACCCAGAGTAGACGTAATAATAAAGTATTATTACTATAAAATCAATAAATGCAATATGAACACATTGAAGCTCTGGTAAGCAGCGTTTGAGTTATTTAAAATTAAATAATTCACCAGGACCCTGGTTGGATGTGTGCTACCAGGTATGTGTAGATGTGATAAGTAAGTAGGCCTTGGTTCACCTGCACTGTCTTCATGTCGCCGTCCAGGAAGGCTTTGAGAGGCTGGAGGAATGTGTTGGCGGCTGACTGGAGGAAGTCTCGCTCTGCCACCCCAAGCTTCTGCTCTGTACAGCCACACTTCACTAGGGCACTACCTGCAACACAACACACCTCAGTCAAACACACTGCCTATGGAGACAACACACCTCAGTCAAACACACTGCCTGTGGAGACAACACACCTCAGTCAAACACACTGCCTGTGGAGACAACACACCTCAGTCAAACACACTGCCTGTGGAGACAACACACCTCAGTCAAACACACTGCCTGTGAAGACAACACACCTCAGTCAAACACACTGCCTGTGGAGACAACACACTTCAGTCAAACACACTGCCTGCGGAGACAACACACCTCAGTCAAACACACTGCCTGTGGAGACAACACACCTCAGTTAAACACACTGCTTAAGGAGACAACACACCTCAAACACAGTGCCTGTGGAGACAACACACATCAGTCAGACACACTGCTTAAGGAGACAACACACCTCAGTCAAACACACTGCCTGTGGAAATAACACACCTCAGTTAAACACACTGCCTGTGGAGACAACACACCTCCGTCAAACACACTGCCTGTGGAGACAATAGACTTCAGTTAAACACACTGATTGTGGAGATAACACACCTCAGTCAAACACACTGCCTTTGGAGATAACACACCTCAGTCAAACACACTGCCTGTGTAGACAATAGACTTCAGTCAAACACACTGCCTGCGGAGATAACACACGTCAGAGAGGCAAACATTTTGTCTGCAAACACAACATACCTCAAATGCACAATGTCTGTGAATACAACATACTTTTAAACAAATTTCAGGTCAACACATTTCATATGAACACAACACACCTAGTTAAACACACAGCTTGTGAACACGACATATCTCAGTCAATTACTGCTGTAAACACAACACAACACAACTTTGAGGTTACCTTGGACGCGTAGGACAAAGCTGTCCAAAGTGAAAAAAATCAAGAAAAATGTGAAGATTGGTCGACGGATATAATATTTTATGATATTTCAGATTTGATGTGCATGTATATAATTATGTACGTTCGAGAGCAGCACACTTAACATATTAAAACATTGTTAATTTATCTTGACTATGTTTTCAGTTTGATCTATATGTGCATATGATCTCTGTAAAGCTAGGTTATATTGATTATTTTATCATGGACACAACACGAGGTGACTAACGGGGACACGTTGACAGAACATGACACGAAAACACAAATGACACATGTCCTGCTACACAAGGTGTAGTTAATCACAGGTAGACTTCCCCAATCCCCACATGTCCAGTGGCTGACACACAGACACGGCAAGGTCAATCAATATACACTCAGCTGACCAGGCAATCAATACTGACCACATAAATAAGTCTGACCAACCTAAGGGTGTGGAGTAATCTACCATCCAATAACTCTCAATTTTCCCAATAATCTGTCTACGCTGTTAACGCACAAATGACGTTGAGTTTTTCGAGGTGATCACATTTTTGGGGAGATGATGTATCTGCATGGAAACCAGTGTGAAGTGAACCCACCAAAGCCGGCTAGACACAAGAACATCGCACATCCGACATGTCTGCATGAGTCAAGCCATCAGTTTAAAACTGTCACAGAATCTCAGGTTTCAGGAACATCCTCGGACAATGTCACTGTCAACTGACACCGTAACCCATGGCGGCTGCCCTGGGGGTTATTTCACACACCAAAAAAAAATCCACATCATATCACTGGGAACACTATTCCATGGCACACCGGCAGACAAGTCCCACGACGCATCCTGGTGTGCAGTTTTCAGGATACAAGATCACTGTTACATAGCAAGACTGATGACAATGGGCAGTTGCAATAAGTTCTTAAGAATATTTGTGAAGTGGTCACTCTCCTGTTTCCTGTTATTAAGTGAGATTCCACTTGGTGGAGCGCAGTGGCTCAGGGGTAGAGCACCGGACTCTCGACTACGAGAACCCGGGTTCGAATCCTGTGCTGCGGTGTTAAAACCTTGGGCAAGTTTTTTCACTCTACATTGCTCCAATTCACTCAGCTGTATAAATGAGTACTTGGCTATAGACATTGGCGGATATGTGTACGAGCAGACTTTGTGCATTAATTGTAGCATATGGCTGGATGCTTCCCAGAGAAGCCAAGATGGTGTCTGAGTGAACAGGTCTACAGGTCAGTGAAGTAAAGTGTAAAGCGCATTGAACGGTCCTAAGGACTGGATACTGCGATATCTATATAAGAACTTGTCTTTACCCTTACTTTGGTCATTAGAACTGATCACAGTCTGGTGTGGACCCACTACTTGGCCGAGACAGGTGTGGTCAGTCACACCACAACCCCCTCCTCGGTCAGAACATTCTGGGCCTTTATATTGGCTCAATTTGTTTTCCTTCTTTTGTGCAAAGTTAAACATTTACGCCCCTGCTGAGATTCTAATGACATTTACTCCAAATCACTGCATAAAATCACCGAATTATGGGTGCAAATCGTTTTTTGGCTGATAAAATGTTTGTACTTCGTGGGTTATTCTCATTTTAGTGACAATATTTGTCTGAGTGGGTTTGTCCAGAATGCGTCACACAGTCACACGTCCACAAAGGGGAAGACGGCAGATCAGACTCTTGTAGCTGATTCCGGTTTAAAGAAATCAATTGAATCTCTGGCAGTCTGTAATTACTTTCATTTTCGCATATGATTTTGCAATGTAGCATTGTGTCTTGCAATAATGCTGAATCTGTACATTTACCTGTGTCTTTCGGAACTGACACTAAAAGCCGGTGGTCCCTTCTATCTGGTGTCTAAGCCAGGAGAAGTAAAAGATCCCACACAGGGGGTAAATGTGTAACCTGTAGTGGACTCACTAATTCTAGAGAAGGATAACTCCTGCATTAGCCCAAGTTTGGAGGAAACCACCTGAGCCCTGTACAATGTCTTATTATTCATACATGTTCACACAGTTCAGCCGTTTACCCAAGTTGGTTCTGTGATGTGAACAATAATATGATTAGTTGTTGATTAGTCAAAGTATCAGGTTGGCAAGAGTCCTCTACTCCAGCTTCTGTCTGAGGCTTAGCCAGAGACCCATCAGTCCATCTTGGAGACAGGCAGAAGACTGGACAGCAATTAGGCTAATTACAGCTGTACAACAGATAAGACTGGTGGACTTATAGGGTCTGCTAGATTAACTTGAAAGTAGATCTGAATCACCTTTTGATGACACCATAGCTTTATGCAGAGACCCGTCCACCTGTCATTTGGACTGGTAAAAATGAATATGGACAGGTAGAAATACGGGTGACGGGAAAAAATTGTCTTCTAAAACCATAGATATTGTTAGTTATGCCTTGAAAGTGAGCGTAAATGGTGTCACATGTGTGTTTGTAGTCCTTTTCAGGTCAGAAAAAGACATTTAAAGTTTGTGAACTGGCTTAACAGTTAACATCCACATGTCCACCAAAACATGTGTGACTGGCAATAATTTGACCTGGATGACAATGTATAATTCATACACCACATTTAACACATGGCAAGAGAAAGGAACCATGACAAGTGAATCAAGACAAATGGTGATATTAACTGGACTTGAGGCCATGGGAACACCCTTAGCAGTGTCAACACTGTCAAACTCAACCTGCAACTGTGGTAACTTCACTTCTGTTACTATGTTTTATGGAAGGAGAAATGCACTATGAACTGAACACTCCCCAGAGTGCATCGCAGACAAAGTTGTAACCTGTTTTCAAGGAATTTGTCAACAATAATCTTGTTATGATCATGTCGACTGGTCCCAGTTGTTACTTAGAACTTGCTATCTCAGTCCCATGGAACAAATTTAACTATGTGCTTCACATGATATAAAACTATTCACAAGATCATAGCCCAAAAATGTAGTACTGGTAGTACGGCTTAACTTCACATCTGACACAATTAAAATATTTGTTTTAGACATGTGTAAGCAATAAGCACAAGCACCCCATCGACATATATAGGAAATGTAGCAACTTAAAAAATATACGAATACTATGAGAAATTTATTTATATTAAGATACCGGAATATACATGTCAACATTCAATATAATGAATGAATGCAAACGAGAATTAGTTAACAAGTTAACAGATTTGCATATTTCCCTATTCCTTATTCCTTATTCTGATTGCAGTATGCTGTAATTCATAGCAAAAAATTATCAGACAAACTTCCATGTGTAGGTAATCATAGACAAGTAGACAAACCAATGTTGTATTTACCTTCACAGACCTAAAAAAAACTTAATACAGTGTACAGAGCTCTGTATTAGGAAAAGTATTAAAAATTAAGAATAATGAGATGTTTTAAAAATATAAGGAGGACAATTAAAATGTAGTTAATACGACAGCATTGGGCAGTGGCACC
Organism: Oasisia sp. SBJ-2009; assembly: GCA_964017155.1. Lineage (NCBI taxonomy): Eukaryota > Metazoa > Annelida > Polychaeta > Sabellida > Siboglinidae > Oasisia > Oasisia sp. SBJ-2009. Next base: position 25,141,255 of record OZ024859.1, read on the forward strand.
AACATATTGTTGACCTATGAGCAGAACTTTCTGTTTGCCTGTAAAACTACTGTTAGGTAGATATTCAGGCACAAGAAAATGACTGACGGCTCCTTGGAACTGTAATGATTCCAACTACAGTCAGGTGGCATATTGTTGAACAGAGCTATCTGTGGGCAAACAGTGAGATAACTAAAGGTCAAGCCTTACATGACTTATGTTGAAACAGCTCGGCACTGAAGCTGGTTAATTATGCAAGAACACATAACAGTTGCTATCATCAATCATTATTTAGTCACCTCAATAAATGTTGGTAATTTCTAGCAGCTTTCATTGACAATTAAGTCTAATGTTGACTTGACAGAACAAAGCTGCAATGACTTGAATTAAGCAACTAGTCAAAAGCATCAATCAGTTTGGATTTGTGTTTCACAAGAACATAATTTATTACCCATGACACATATAATCTGTTTGACAAAATGCCTTAATTACAATTATGCTTTAATTACAATTCCTTAATTTTTATAAGATCACCTAAATCATCAACATTTATTACTGACATGTACATTAAATAATTTCAAGAGATGATATCATGTATATTTAGTACAGCTTTTATTTATACCTGATATCTATTCTGCCATCTTAAGAAAACACTTAAATCCATTGAAAACAAAAAGAACCAATTTCCTTTACATTCTGACAAAACCCAATATCACTGTGTTCGATACTAACTGATCGAACAATAGGTGTCAAGGCCAATTTACAGGACATGATATTCCTGACGTCTTACTGCAGTTGCTGTCACATGTGAGTGATTCGAGCAGTTATTGCACGCGATAAACCACTCCCCTGCCGCCCATTTAGCTATGTTAACTGACGCTGATATTCAGTGGCCGTGACAGTCAGACAAGAAGTGATGTACAAACTCACTTTTTTATTTCAACCAAATTTAGTCAACAGTGCACAATTCCCAGAGGCTTTTCCAGTGCCATAGTTGTTACCAGCAATATACCCTACAGACAGCAGTCTTACTCTTGAATATGTACTGTAAATGTCCTTTTTTATCAAGTACATTTTTAAATAACAAGTTTTACACTACAACCTTGGCCCACGAGTGTATGGACACCCACTTCTTCAAACTCCCGAAAGCATCTTAGTTTGAGTTAGACAATGTATGTAGGTGGCATTATGTTATGTTCTAGACACTTTAGTCTTATGCAGGGCTTTATGCAGGATCAAATTATTGCCAGTCACACATGTTTTGGTGTACATGTGGATGTTAACTGTTAAAGGACAAAAAAGTTAACTGTTTCGTGGCATACACCTAATAGAGTTAATATAAAGTAACAATTTCCACATATACTCAATTTTTTAACGCCAGCGGTTTACCAGAAAAATATTTTTTAACACCCAGCCATCCAAATACTATGAGCTACCCCATCCTAGACGAAGAATGACGTCACGACGGTGATCGAGGCGCTCTCCGCGTAGATTCCCTGCATGGGGTTTGGCTGTTGTCATGAAATGGCTGCAACTTGGCAACGCGCTTAACATGCTGATGATGGTAAATATAAAGTTGTCTATTATTGTTATCGCTGAAATCATCCCATCAACTGATGATACATGTCTACATCAAAGCATTTCTCCTCAAAATGGACCGAGCAAAGTGAACTGTACTTGGACTGGAGGGATTCCAAACAGTACGCCCGCAAATCACCAATGTGAATCCATTGCTTCAATATTATTGGTTGTTTCAACTATTATTGCAACCGTATGCCGAACACTAAGGCATAATTACTAAAGTTTACCATAGATTTAACCACAGATTTAGATATACGTCTATAAGCAGCTGCTAGATCTCACGCCAACTGAACGAACTTTCGAAGACTCAAAGTTGTTGACCCTTAACAACGTCGCAGGAAGCTGACTGGCTTCAGCAGAGATATAGAATGCCGCGCGCTGAATGGCCAAGCCAAGTTAACCCTTCACCGATGGCAGCGTCTAGACCATCGTGGATTTCGTTAGAATTTTAGACTTTAAAGTCACATTCTGAGTAAACCGCTGACGTTAAAAAATTGAGTATATGTGGAAATTGTTACTTTGTATAAACTCTATTAGATGTATGACACGAAACCGTAGCCTTTTTTGTCCTTTAAGCCAGTTCACAAACTTTAAATGTATTTTTTTTATCTGAAAAGAACTACAAACAAACGTCACACCATTTACGCTCACTTTCAAGGCATAACTAACAATATCTATGGTTTTAGAAGACTTTTTTTATGGCTCCTTCATTTTTTTTACCCGTCCACCCACATTTCTACCCATCCACCCATATTTCTACCCGTCCATATTCGTCTTTACCCGTCCAAATGACGGGCTGATGGGTCTTATGTTGTAACTCATGTCATTGCACTCATAGATGTGTCGGGGTGGTGCTGTGCGTTATGGCTTTTATATATGACATTACACTGGATTTTCGTAATGATCACTGTTTGTATATATCACCTTACAAAGCATTCGAAATTGTGACTTCAAAGATATGGAAATAATGGATTGTTAAATCACGCATATCCAAGGAACAATAAACCACTCGTTTGCAATAAAGCCGTAGATTAAATAATTGGTCCGAGTCGGTGAAACAGGAAAAGAATTGTTGGACCCACAGTTGCTGACTGCTGTTTAGTACAGTAATCCTACACCATGTGTACTAACTGGCAGCTTGCCAAGGGGTTGCCTCCATGCTAGTTACACCCAGCTGTCACTACGTCAACATCTGAATCAATGTCAATCAATGTTGTCATTCATACTGTATAAAAGCCTCGATGTTAGAATGCATTCATGTTTGTATGAAACTGTGCAACAGATTTTAATTTTAGGGAATTTATTTTTGCATACATAAGATTTGGAGGAAGCAAATTTTTTGTTCACACTGATGCATACATGTTAAGTTTCAGAAATGCCAAAACAGTAGATTTATACATAAATCGGAGGGTCTCAGAAAATCGGGCTTTTATAGGTAAATCGGAGGGTCTCGGAAAATCGGGCTTTTATGCGTAAATCGTTTTTTTACCATATATGCGAATAATATACACTATATTTCACACAAGGATTACATTATATTGATTAACACATACAATTGTATTATTACTAACAGTTCACCAGTCATAATACACCATACATAATACAAAAATCCATTATTGTTAATTTAAAAAAAAAATGTGTTGCTTTTTAGCTCTTGTAACTTAAAAAGAAGACATGTTCATAAATCACAGGCATGGGGTAGGCATTGCACCTAGATATTTATTAGACTGTTTTAGATGTTAAGTCATCAAAGTAAGATGTGATTTAAATAACTCCAATTCAGGCCATTGTTCAATTTGTTGTCTGCGATGCCAGCGTCTCTGTTTGTACTTTGTGCCATTTTTGTGGGCATTAAATTAGCTCAGTCTCAGACTCGATTGCAGTTACTTCAATTAGTTTTATTTCTAACTGGCATTGCCATTGTGAGGCGACACAGAACAATACATGAGACAATATCCAGCCAGAAATAAAACCAATTACCTACAAGCAGCTGGGTAAGTTAGGTGGAATTTGTTTGTTTGGGTTTCATTGAAAACCGGGAGATTTGCTGCTCCCGCCGGGAGACAGGGAGAGGTAGTACAATACCGGGAGGCTCCCGGCAAAACCGGGAGACTTAACATGTATGCTGATGCCTCTGCGAGCCACAATTTCTTGCAGTAAAAAATCATATATTTTGTTAATCCTAGTGCCACATTTCTAGATTAAATTACCACTAAATAGTGAATTTCTTCTAAGCATTCTGCTAAACTGGATGAACAGTTTAATGTGCATAGCTGTTTAAAAAATATATTAATTAAATCATTAAAAGACCTAATTTTACACATTAGACTGGGGAAGTTTCGGAAATGAAACAAATCTTCAACCATGTCGTTAGGAGCGAGTCTATTGTTTGTCTTTCCACTCTCACATCTGTCTGAAAACAGACGAGCAACGGTTACAGATTTCGGCTACTCACCATAGCCCGTGCCTGGACCAAACCCATTGCCAGCATCAATCATGGTTTGCCCAAGAATCTCCACGTTCGTCAGCCGTGTTGGTTTCTTCTTGTCCAACTTCTGATAGAAATAGTCCTCCATTCGCATGTCTGCAACATGACAGGGTCAGTTAACACTTTAGTGTATTATTGTCATTGTTGCATTCAGGCTGAAACCATAATGGACTTCCGTTGTATACAATATTTATTTTTAGCCAATATTTGCTCCTTATTCAGATTCAGTATTATATGCATTACAATTAATAAACAATAAGAAATAAAATAATCAATACAATGTGTGTTTATTGTCCAATGAAAAATCATTGACAAATGTTCTGGAACTTGCTGAGGATTGATGATAAAGACGATATTACCTTACATAAACATGATTAATAAAACTTACTTATATTTACTGAAATAAATAAATAAATGTATAATATTAATATAATTTTATGATTATTTATAAAGTTTTATTTCCATATAATGCTCAAAGTGATGACAAAATATAAATTTGACATAATAAAATGCAAATGGAAACTAGATAAAATATATAACTAATTAAATGAGTTATGTTAAAATACATCATGTATTAGTAATTTCGAGACATTATATTATAGTAATAGAGAAATTTAAAATGTATACTAATTATTCACTAATAATAATAATACACATTATTTATACATTAATTATTAGAGTAATATTTGTTAATTAATGTTCTAAAAGAATGGGATGTCTGAATAAAATAAAAATCTACAATAACAAATAGTGGGGATGGCATGCATCAGATACATATTAAATGACATGAAAGGAAGATTGATTGCTTTTATTTTTTTGCAAATATCATAACTTATATTTGTACCCACTGTCATTGGCGTGTATAGTCAATATCATAACTTATATTTGTACCCACTGTCATTGGTGTTTATAATAAATATTATAACTTATATATATTTGTATCTGAATTGTTAACTGGCAAAATGTTCTAGGGACACAAATGCCTTACCTACTGCCATTGGTGGTTGGAGTAAACAGTTACTAGAATGTACAGGAAGAGTTTTAAGTGCTAGCAATAGTCCCTAGAAAACAACTTCCAAGTAATTAATGAGTTCCTTGGTCTCTGTTCACATGTACATCCCCAGAGTACATCTTGAGTGACAGATGTAACATCAAAGAGCTCTTTGGCTATTAGGAAATTCCTCCCCTCATCCCAAGTGTAATGACTTGAAGAAAGTTCATTACTGAAAACACGTGTTAGCTAAGCTACATCGACATGATGTATTGTTTCAAAATTCACTTTCTTGATCAAAACAATATTGAATTATCATAATGACAACCGGATAACAACACATTTCAGTTTCTTTGTTAGTGACTCCCGTCTTTTACCAACAAATATACTGGAATATTTTCATTAAAAACTTCATATTATAAGTGTGCCATTACTAAGACGATTAATTAATTTGTAATAATGTGATTAAAAGCGAGACTATGTGATAAGTAGATAGCAACTATAACAAGCAGCAGTAAGTGCCAGAGAATGTTGGACGGCTTCCCACTTAGATATTGATATGACGCCAATTAAAATGTGTGGATTGTGGATGGCACAGTGACATGATTAATCACCCCACAGTTGCTGTGTTCTATTTACATCTGCACAGAGGATGCACATAGATATTGACACTGGATGACAGGATCAATGAATTAATCTATACATCCAACGAATGTTCTTCTGCCACAATGATGATGTGTCAATAATTAATACAATTATAAATGGCAGATTCCTATTGATGCTAATCACTGCCTATATTAGATATGGTAATTCATATTATTATGAACATATTTAAATATTGCATTATAACATTTTAAATATGACATTTTATTTGTACTGTGGTCTGCTTCTGTTATAAACAACTTGAGTTATTTGGTCTAGTATTTGACAAAAGAAACTGCACAAAACAAACCAATTATAGATTGCACTAATGTTAGAAGGGGCATTACATTTAGAATATTGCTGGTTGACTTCATAGTGTTTTTTTATTGACCCTGCTGCCACACGTAAATGGAATATAATGCTCATTCTCAATACACCAAATCATCAAGGCAGTCAGTGGAGTAGGTAGACTAACCCACTGCACTAATCACAGACACATGCGGATTGACCTATTTAGAGCACTCAAAGTGGAAGTGGGAACATCTTTACTGTTTAGATTCCCAAGTCTCCAGGGTCTCTAGCATCAATCCTGGAACACTTTCCCAATTCCCTGTGGCACCTTCACTTCATGCTGTAGGCAACTAACGCAAGTGGTGTGTTCCTGCTTGCAAATTATTAACTACCACAATCTTATATTCGGACAGTCGATAACAGTTTACCTTAATAAATGTCAACATGGTATTACTTTTATGTACCATCATATATATTATTCGGACAGTCTATAAAAAGTTTACCTTAATAAATGTCAATATGGTATTACTTTTATGTAGGTACCATCAAAATATACAAATTGCCATGCTTTATCCAAGTTAATCAGCAAAGCAACATGAACACTGATTGGCAAATTGACATAATTATGTGTACGAAAAAAATTATATGAAACGGTTATGGTTCAATGAAACCAAACAAATATGCAGTGATATTTATTTTATGCTGTCATGAAACTTAGTTTATGATACATATTATTATAAAATATATCATCAAGTAAGAATCATAACATGATTTTACAATAAATGATCAGATCTGTTAATATTACATTTGCTAAATTTTTAGTGCAAACCTTACACAAAACAATATGGCGTGGTTTAGTTTATACAGCCAGTTAAACAGTGTGAGTTGCATGTCTAAAGCCAGAGCATACTGTTGACACAAACTACACGTACTGGGATTTGGCTGAAGCACCGATTCCGTCTGACTGAGAATACTTTCCGTCCATTGCCTCGTGTTGTCTGCTCTCTGTAATAGGTTCTCAAAGTGTGCGTCAAGTTCTGTCTTATCTGCATGGCCGAACTTCTCTTCTGTGTACTGTTTCAACACAAATTACATGTACAATACAGATAACAAAACAACAACCTATGATAATATATACAAACTTAATGATATATAAATATTGCTAATATACATGCATGTAAATTAACAACTTTTCAGTTTTCTTATCAACATGTTTATTTTTATAGAAATACCTGTCATCACAGGTCTGTGACTACAGTAGAAACAAAATTAAAAGTGCAATGTACGCAATCATAAGATACAATGATGCCAAACAGTTGAAACACTGCAACTATCCAAACACTGAAGCCAAAATAGATGGGAACTCAGATAGATCAGAAAGTGGGCAACCGGAAACTGAAAGCACCCTGACCATTCAAAACGACAGCAAGAAGATTTGAACTTGGATAAGTAAACAACTAACACAAACTGGCCAACTATAACAAAACATATATATCAACTATTCCTAAGTCCTAACTAATCCTGGCCTAGCATTTATATTTGTCTGCTATAGCCTGGACTATGCCAGTCAGTGCAGTGCCCGTGGGCGTGGCAGAAAGATGAGGATTCCATGCCACCATGGTAATATAATTTCCGGGAACGACACCACTAACTGTTATAAGTCACTGGTTGTGTTAGCTAGGTTGTATATTCCAGCACAACGATTGTGGTTTGACACAAAGGGTAGTGCGTCAACCTATGGAAAGAAACCGACATCCGCCACCAGTCCCCAGCATGTGACAAGGTGTCGAGTGTCGCAGCTGTAGGACCGAGTCCCGTTGCTTCGTCATCGGCCGAAGACTGCCAGTGTCACTGAACGGTGTTCAAACACATAAACCAAAAGTCTGACACAATCATCAATGTAAATCCGTACAACAACGTTCTATTAGAGTTTCCATCGTGTGTTTGTACGTACCTGTTTGGCCCTGGTAAACAGCGTTCCCGCATCAGAAGCAAATTTCTTCAGGTTTAAGCCGTCCATGTTTATTGTTTCTCGGTGGGCGAATAACAGCGGTACAACCCATGTTCCATTTCCAATGTTAGATACTAAGTCGTGAAGTTTCAAATAATGTGTTAGTACTAAAAGGTATGCCAACAATACCTTAATTGTGTAGACCATATCTGTGGTCTACACAATTTGACGATTGAGGTGTATTGGTCGTGGGTGCGGCGCGCGAGTTTTTGCGTATTCGGGGGGTAGGTGCGTGCGTCTGTATGCGTGGATATACAAAACGGTGTCAATGCATTGAGCAATGTACAAAGCATCTTAGCAGACATGCTTACGTTAGATCACGGAGCAGTTCTACGATCGTGCACTGCAGCGCTGGCATAGCAACATGGATATGCTAAAGGTTAGCAAATGGACCATCTTTAAAAGTTTAACGCCATGGGATATTATGGCCTGAAGCCCATATTGAGGGAGGATTTAGAAATATGTTTACCCTCTAGTATTTAGAAAGACAAATAATATTCCTCGACAAAATAATTACAACAACACTCCTTATGTTTCGTCAACAACCAAACAGACAGAACGAAGGTGAACAATAGACGCGGCTGGTTGGTGAAGGGAACATTTTATTTTCAAATGTTAGCAACACAACATCGTCCATCTTCTAATGTCGTCGTCGCCATCCGAGGCAGCACGACATCGGAAGCTGAATGTCGCTGAAGCTGCGGTTCAGCCCCACTATATCAACTTCCTTCCAAAGACGATGATCATGACGAATGTATCTAATGATGCAAGCGAACATGCGCCTGTGAGTGAGTGAGTGAGTGAGTGAGTGAGTGAGTGTGTGTGTGTGTGTGTGTGTGTGTGTGTGTGTGTGTGTTTGTATGTGTATGTGTGTGCGTGTGTGTGTGTGTGTGTGTGTGTGTGTGCGCGCGCGTGTGTATGCGTGTGTGTGTGTGTGTGTGTGTGTGCGTGTGTGTGTGTTTGTATGTGTATGTGTGTGCGTGTGTGTGTGTGTGTGTGTGTGTGTGTGTGTGTGTGTGCGCGCGCGTGTGTATGCGTGTGTTTGTGTGTGTGTGTGTGTGTGTGTGTGTGTGTGTGTTTGTATGTGTGTATGTGTGTGTGTTTGTATGTGTGTGTGTGTTTGTGTGAGTGCGCATGTGTGTGTTTGTGTGTGTGTGTGTGTGTGTTTGTATGTGTGTGTGTGTTTGTATGTATGTATGTGTTTGTGTGTGTATGTGTGTGTATGTGTATGTGTATGTGTATGTATGCATGTGTGTATATATATATGTGTGTATGTGTGTGTGTATATGTGTGTGCATGTACGTGCGTGCATACAGGTGTATGCGCATAGGTGTGATCGTGAAGACCTGACTGACACAAGACTTCGAAAAGAAAGAAAATTTACCGGTATATATTTTAGGACAAGCTCAACGAGATTGTCATTGTGACGACAAAGTCTGATATTGACAAGTTTGAATAATTGAATTGGTAATTGCACTTTTGCAAAAACATGTTTATGGTCCAATTATACTGAATAGGTTAAACATGCACATTTCATAAGTTAAGTTGCCTCACGGGTAAAAGTTATTTCAAGGATAGTGTTAGTTATCTTCAAGGGTTAGCTGTAGCTCGTTATTATCCTTATGACCAATGTTTATACTTAACTGTGTGTTTAACCATCGGCGTAGCCAGAGGGGGGCCAGGGGGCCATGGCCCCCAATCCCGAAAAAAATAGGATGGTGGGGAACGGAGGGCCAATAACTGGTTGCCTGATTCACAGAGTCACAAAGTACAGTGGGTTTCAGGATGCCTGTGTTAGATTTCCCTTCCCAGATTTTCCTTCCCAGTTCCCTTTCAGAAAATATTATTGTAATTCAAAGAGGAATAAGTTAGGAATTCTCCACCTCTGTCGCTGCCTGCAGCATAAGAGTTTTGGCAGAGCAATGAAAATGTCATTATTCTTAATGTGCATATATGGCTATTAACGATTCAAAATAATGGTTACCCGGTTATTAGACTAGGGTCAAATTGCATTTTGTTGTTATTATTTTCCTGGCATCGGTATCGTTATGGGGAGTTGACCATGATTTCATTTTCCATTTTCTTTTTTCTTCCTCTCACTCTGTCAGCAGTCTCCAATACTTCTATCTATCATTTTTTCCCATTCTTCTCCCATTCTTTCTAGATCACTCTTAACGCATACCCCGTCGCAATTTCAGTCTTCCTTGGCTCCACTTAAATTTCTGAACATCTGCACTCTGCCATTTTTTATTTCCTATTCTTTCCACATGACCAGCCCATGTACTCCTCGCCAATTTCTTCTTAGAACTTTCCTTCACTCCAACCTCCACTTTCATATAATCAATTTGTTCTGATTAGCTCTCTTAACTCCCACGATTATTGCTACCAGGTTGTTTTATGCAAACCTGGACCTTCTCCTGTTGTTTCTCTGTTAGTGTCATCGCTTCTAGTACATTCATATATGCCGGGGCTGAATATATTTCCTTTATATTTACGTGATATGCGTTTATCTCTCATCACCTCTTCAACTTTTCTCCAAGCGTTTGCCCCGGCTGTAATCCTCATTGTAACCTAAGCAATTAATCTAGTGGATTTTGCACTGGTAAAATGCCACTTCCTATCGTGAATTTATAACTTGTAAGTTGTAACACGCATCGTTATACATGTTATGAAGTTACTGGTTTAACGCCAACGCCACATCATCTATGTTAATTTTAAGGTATAGGGATGATTAATAATTGTTTCATTTGTCATGGTCTTTTTCGGTAGGTTTGATAAAGTATACATAATATATATATATATATATAATATATATATATATATATATATATATATATATATATATATATATATATATATATATATAATATATATATATGTGTGTGTGTGTGTGTGTGTGTGTGTGTGTGTGTGTGTGTGTGTGTGTGTGTGTGTGTGTGTGTGTGTGTGTGTGTGCGTGTACTCTTCCAAACCTACTGACAAAGACCATGACAAATGAAACAATTATTAAACATCGATATATACCTTAAAATACATACAAACATTTACAGAGTTTGCTTGGTTGTTGGGTAGCGAGCGCCCAATGCAAAATCCTGGCTACGCCACTGGTTTTAACCTGTTGTCTACTTGCTCAGTGTCTGTGTGTGACATTTTCAAATAATGCTTCAACTATGTCGGATAACGGTCTACTACTAGTATCATACTTTAGTCAAGCTTTTTCTCGCATAACACAATATTTGCGTCAAAATAGTCTCAATATTTGGGTATTATTTTGTATTACCACGTGCATGTAATTTTTCTTTTTAAATTTACTTTTGCCCTGGCTAATTTCGAATCTAAATGTGTGTTTGAGTACTCATGTACCTACTCGTCAAATGATCATACTTACTATTATGATTAAGATCGCCAAAGATGACACGCGCGAACATACACACAGTACGTACGTGCTCATACGTAGGCATGCTTGCATGAACGGACACACGCACGCTAAGTTTTCCAATATCTTAACCAGGGAACTGGACATAGCATTAGCCCCAATATTTATGGAAGCATGGTTGATTTTGGGACGCAATTGAAGATTTTTAGAGAGCCTCTGGGGAAGTGTTTTGTGAGCCTTGAAATGGAGCTAATGCTTCTTTTTGGAGTGTCATCAATTTTGGGCGAGCCTGGTTTTTTTAGAGAGTCCCCGAAAATCAACCCATGTTGGAGACATGATTCTGTTAGAGAGCAGACGATAAAAAAGGCAAATAGGTAGTCCTAGTATACTTACACAGCATAAGATGTTTTAAATTCCCCGCCTTCTGGATGAAACGCTATGGCTTAAACATGGAAATGGCTGGACTATTGTACACTGCAGGAAGCGGGATCGTTTCATTTTAACTTTTGTTGTTCAGGTAATATTCATTGCATTTGTTTAATTAATTTTATTTTAATTAACAGTATGACATAGAATACAAGGACATACTTAATTGTATAGCTATGTTCGTTATGGCCCTTATTTTGTTGCTATGGGTTTGTTTAAAAATGGCGGACACCTGTCATTTTAGGCCTTACCTAGCGTAAATGATAGACTATAACGCCCCTTTAATGTAATATGTTTACTAGCAGATGCACTGCACATAACTAACCAACAGATGATGACACGTGCCTAAAAAGGTAATTAGTGACATTGGCTGGTTTTACTCCATATGTAAACAAAAAAGTAGACGTAGTCGATTTTACTCGATTATTCATTATACTATTTATAGTCATAGACATAGTCATAGAGTCGATAGGATATCACATATATGTATATGTATGTTTGATCACTGGATGTCATCGCCGCCACATCATACGGTTGCGTTTTTACCGGGTCGGATGGTCTAAGACAGGTCTGGAATAAAAATAGTGTGAGAAGCGGAATGTTTGGTTGTTTTTTGACGACAGAATGTGCGTGCTGTTCAGTCGGTGCGTGAATAAATTGGCTTTAGATTTAAATTGCTGGACGGAGTTAACTATGTCATCTTGAGTCCTACATCATTCAGTTACCCTGACAGTGACACTGAGTTAACCCACATCGGGGTCGTGAGCTATTGACTGCTGAAAGAACGAGTACATGGCTATAGACAGTGGTGGATATTCGTGTATGAATAGTCTTCATGCAATAATTGCAGCATGGTTGGATGCTTCTCAGAGAAGCCACCTGGTGGTGTTCAATTGAACAGGTCTGCTAGGGGGTAAATTGTAACGCACTTTGAGCAGTCCTGAGGAATGAATATTGCATCATATCACTTATGTTTGATGATAATGCTACCAGCTTGATACTGGACAACCACTTCGATAAGTGTCATACTTCTCTGGTAGGCATCATATCTGTTTCGCGAAATAAAATTACTTACTTACAAATCCTCGTTGTTCTTTTACATCTTCTGTGCACAGCAGTAGAGGGCAGTGGCTCAGGGGTAGAGCTTCGGACTCTCGACTATGAGAACTAGGGTTCAAATCCTGTGCTGTGGTGTTAAAACCTTGGGCAAGTTTTTTCACTCTACATTGCTCCAGTTCACTCAGCTGTATGAATGAGTACCTGACTATAGGCAGTGGTGGATATGTGTATGAGCAGCCTTCGCTCATTATTTGTAGCATATGGTTGGATGCTTCCCAGAGAAGCCGAGATGGTGTCTGAGTGAACAGGTCTGTCAGAGAAATAAAGTGTAAAGCGCTTTGAACGGTCCTGAGGACTGGATACTGCGCTAAATAAAAACTTGCCTTTTTTCACAACTCCTTTTACCCTCCGCCTCCGTACCAGTTGCATCATTGCACTGTACATTGTTGTGCAGGAACGCGTGATGGAGACGACGGACAACGGCACACTCTGCAGTTCTCTGTGTCAGCATCCAGCATGTTGGGACACAATCCGCCGCCGACGGCATGGGCTGCTGCCACGACACATGCCTTATCCACCAAGGGCTGACTCTGATGACTCCGATGAGGGTAAGATAAGATAAGATAAGATAGCTTTATTGCCATGTGTTCACATTGTAGTTACAATAAAACATTGCAATGTGTAATGATATTGGTCGTCGTACTAGTACATTCACATGACAATACCTTCACATGCACCAAACGATGATGATAAAATATACTACTACTTTAAATTAAATAAATAAATAAATAAGAAAAACCGCATAATTGTTTTTTCTTTATAACATCAATAAATAATTGATACGATCTAGTAGAAATATATTAGCTTAAAATGTAAAATATGAAATAAAAAATATATAATAAATAAACATTATGGATATGAACATTACTGACCATTTCTATGATATACTGTATGATTTATGACACATTGGATTTAATTTTGACGAAATCACAAAGCATACAATCAATTACTATATTTAATTATGCACTCGTAAACGATTTATTGTCTGATATTTGATCGAATATTGTATTGCTAAACACTTTTAAACAGAGGTCCACTTTGGATTTTAGTGTGTGGAAAAAGTCATTACTATTATAAAGACCTTAGAAATCAGAATCATGATGTGAATGCATGATACGGTTATATACATGTTTTCATATTGATGATGTAAACATTTCTTCATTTCTCAATAAAAGTAACTGTTAACGTGAATGAGTAAAAATCTAAATGCTGGCCCAGCAATTGGTGTTGGCAAGTTAGCTGATGTAGTGACAAATACAATTCTTTTTACCATATGAACAAACTTATCCACGTGTAAGTTGTATTGATCCGTATGTTAATGTTACCAAAGCTACACACATTTCATGTTTAGATAACAGACAACAAGATTAACCATGGGCCAGATCAGAACTTTAAAGATCCAGCTTAATAATTAAATTTTAATTTATCAGAATAAATAAATAATATTTCTAGCAGCTGAAAATCATAAATAATGTCCATCAATGTTTTAATTTCCAGTTTAAGTTTCCCTCATGCCAATCTGTTACATTATGTACATTCACCAAATTGTGTGTAATAAAGTATG
>OZ024859.1:25165722-25170722 GCA_964017155.1 Oasisia sp. SBJ-2009
ATTTTTTAGTAAATTTGTATAAATTAATTGACACTTATGTGCAGGTGTGGGCTTTAGATTAGTATATTTTGGTTATTGTTGTCATACAAATACATAGAATATGGCATAAATGATGAACTGCATCAAGAGAACAGGCAACTGAGATCTGCGTCCCTGTCACCAGTATCAGTACCAGCATCACAGACTGTCACTTACGGTCATCGCCCTTTTAATATAGCTGCAGCGAGTCTTTCACATGACACTCTGGTCATTGAGTCTTTCACATGACACTCTCTGGTCATTGAGTCTTTCACATGACACTCTGGTCATTGAGTCTTTCACATGACACTCTGGTCATTGAGTCTTTCACATGACACTCTGGTCATTGAGTCTTTCACATGACACTCTGGTCATTGAGTCTTTCACATGACACTCTGGTCATTGAGTCTTTCACATGACACTCTGGTCATTGAGTCTTTCACATGACACTCTCTGGTCATTGAGTCTTTCACATTACACTCTCAGGTCATTGAGTCTTTCACATGACACTCTCTGGTCATTGAGTCTTTCACATGACACTCTCTGGTCATTGAGCCTTTCACATGACACTCTCTGGTCATTGAGCCTTTCACATGACACTCTCTGGTCATTGAGCCTTTCACATGACACTCTCTGGTCATTGAGTCTTTCACATGACACTCTCTGGTCATTGAGTCTTTCACATGACTCTCTCTGGTCATTGGGTCTTTCACATGACACTCTCTGGTCATTGAGTCTTTCACATTACACTCTCTGGTCATTGAGTCTTTCACATGACTCTCTCTGGTCATTGAGTCTTTCACATGACACTCTCTGGTCATTGAGTCTTTCACATGACTCTCTCTGGTCATTGAGTCTTTCACATGACACTCTCTGGTCATTGAGTCTTTCACATGACACTCTCTGGTCATTGAGTCTTTCACATGACACTCTGGTCATTGAGTCTTTCACGTGGCACTCTCTAGTCATTGAGTCTTTCACATGACACTCTCTGGTCATTGAGTCTTTCACATGACACTCTCTGGTCATTGAGTCTTTCACATGACACTCTCTGGTCATTGAGCCTTTCACATGACACTCTCTGGTCATTGAGCCTTTCACATGACACTCTCTGGTCATTGAGTCTTTCACATGACACTCTCTGGTCATTGAGCCTTTCACATGACACTCTCTGGTCATTGAGCCTTTCACATGACACTCTCTGGTCATTGAGTCTTTCACATGACACTCTCTGGTCATTGCGTCTTTCACATGACACTGTCTGGTCATTGAGTCTTTCACATGACACTCTCTGGTCATTGAGTCTTTCACATGACACACTCTGGTCATTGAGCCTTTCACATGACACTCTCTGGTCATTGAGCCTTTCACACGACACTCTCTGGTCATTGAGTCTTTCACATGACACTCTCTGGTCATTGAGTCTTTCACATGACACTCTCTGGTCATTGAGTCTTTCACATGACACTCTCTGGTCATTGAGTCTTTCACATGACACTCTCTGGCCAGGGTCAGGTGTCCAGTCATCATGTTTACTTCGTTCCACTGGACCAACATCTTGAGAATGGTCAGGTCTGGTGACCATGTGATGTCAGAAACCGCCCAGATTCTCAGTGACTCAGGTGTCAATAACACTTTCACAACATGTCCCTTTAAATGACAGAAACCAATGGACAAATGAGAGCACTACAGGCAGGTGGTGGAGACTAAATTACCAACTGATGTGGACATTGTGTGTTGTCTCGGTATTGATTCGACTATTCTGATGACGTTAAATATTTCCAATCATAGCACTGCGGCCACAGGTCAGGTGGTCAGTGGTTATTTGGCCATCTCTGGAAGAAATGTGACACCTTGTTGAGATGGTGGGTGCCAGATACTGACCAGTTAATTCAGCACAAATGTATTGAACGTAATCATGTAGACCAGTGTTGTACCAGCTGTATGGACCAGTTGTCATACACGGCCATTTATTCTCGTCCTCTCTCTTGTGTGATATGTGGCTTTTGGAATAATAATGTGTTTGTTGTTTTGCAAGCAGAACACATTGTTTTATGTAGTTTGTAGTTTCTAAAATTACATTAAAAAAACATTTTGACAGTGGATTTCAGGATGCATGCTTCTCAAAATAGTCACACATGTTCAGCTTTTATGAAGGTAACGAGTTCCTAGCATTATCACCACAATCAAACCATAACCCTCAGTATCAGCACAGTAGAACCATTTAACACAGTCACTGAATTATCATAGACGAAATGAACTGATTAGAGAGGTGGTCTGAATAGAAAAGTTGAATAAAAGTAAACCTGTGCAAATCTGGAAAAATGTGTACATACATGTCGATGTACATGTACACGTACATGAGGATCCATACACGTGTTCTGAGTGTGTATCATTATAAACAGATATGCAATTATGGGTATAAAAATATTGACAGAAATATTTTTTTCGCAGTCAAGGAAGAGAGAAGGACTAGAGGACATGGAGTTACATTAGCAAAGAAGCAGTGTAGACTAAGATATTAGACAATTTTCATTTTCACAAAGAACAGTAAATTAATGGAACAGATTATCAGCTGATTGTGTGGGTGCTAGTAGTGTTAATGTATTTAAAAATAAAATCGACATATACCTAAGACGGGCGGGGTATACTTAGATAGATAGGTTGGACTTTCGATAAGCCAAATGGCTTCCTTGTCCACCTGCCATCTAGAGTTGAATCTCTAGTTGACAGTCTTGTTAAATCTTGTTAAATTGTGAAGCGGCATTTTCTGTCATTCAATACGACTCATGTTCCAGGGAAGAATGCAGCGGGAGGCAGGAGGCAGAAGACACAACTTCCCAAGATATCCCTCGGGCTCTCCCACCTCCCGTCTGACGCCATCGTCACCAAGCCATTCAACTACAAGCTGAACACACAAGTTGACCTGACCATAGGTAGCTACACTTGTTGACATGTGCACAGCTGGTTGATAGCAATGCAGCGTGATTCTAGTTTTTTATTTATTAACTAATATACTATTTTTTATATTTTAGTAAATAAATCGACAATGTGTTGTCTTCGTATTTGTCAACCATCAAAGGTTCTTGCACCTTTACTGCAAATAAATAAAAAATGTGTCAGTGCATATATTTTGTGTAGGATTTGATTGGCCATGCTACAGTTAAAACATTTGAACACATGCTATATTTTGTCTTAATTCTATCGTACAATTTGTCAGTTTGACCAACTGTTAATTTATCTGACCATTCTTTTAGGGCACGTCCCGACCCCGCCGACCGACCGATCCTATGAACGGGGCATGTCACCTGACTGGGTGTCCTTGACCCAGCGACCTACATTACCATCACACTTGACAGGGCAAGAAGAACTGAGGAGTCCAGACTACAATGCAATAGACATGGTACGAGGTTCTATCTTGATGGTGTTAATTTTGTTATTTATTTTTGTTTCACAATATTTATTGTGTATAACATACATTATGTCCCCACTGTGCTTATGGCTTAAGCTGTCAGTAAAATTATCTTATGTTTTTAATGTTCTTTGTATGTGGATTCCATTAGTTTCATTAGTATTGCTCAGTATGTGAATGTTCTGCTTGTGGAAATTTATTTTAAGAGCTCCGAACTGCTTCATCAATATTCATGGCACTTTTCTAAACCTCTTCTTCTTGTTAGGTTGTTGGTTTTTTAGAAGGTAATTGTCCTTCTGAATCGTGGCAGTACATTATATTGCTAAGCTTGTGGCCAATCTCCTTCATGCTCTGTATCATGTGAGATATACATGTTGTCTGTTCTTGTGATATGAGGAAATCATGTTGAGATAATTGTTGTAGGCTCTACCAGGCAGCCTTGAATTTTGGTACAACCTGAATTTGGTAGGCCACAACAGAAGTCGTAGTTGTATAGTAATAGTTGTCTAGTAAATATAATATATTCATTTATTACTAACACACTAGTGCATTGTAGACACTTTTAGGCCTTTTCAGGATCTTGTAAATAGGCTTGCAAACTAAGTGCAGAACTAGTTGCAGGTAGACATGTTGTGTTCAGTAGACACAAAACTTTGGTACCTAGGCCACAAAAGAAGTCGTAGTTGTATAGTAATAGTTGTCTAGTAAATATAATATATCCATTTATTACTAACACACTAGTGCATTGTAGACACTTTTAGGCCTTTTCAGGATCTTGTAAATAGGTTCGCAAACTAAGTGCAGAACTAGTTGCAGATAGACATGTTGTGTTCTGTAGACACAAAACTAATCGTAGTGTTTGACTCAGACAGAAACTAACCATGAATGGAATGTGTTGTGTAGATTAAAGGACTCTTTAAAACATATATGTCTCGACAGTTGTGGTAATTTAATCAGTTATTAAAATGAATGTCAGTTGTAAATGTAATTTTTTTTCATTTTAAATCAGTTAAGACAAAAAGATATAATAATAATATTTCTGATGCCGTGTATTTGATAATGTGTCTAATTTGCTGAAAGATTTGCAGGAATATTCAAAACTTTAATGAATATTTATATAAGAAGTTGTTTTGTCTGTTGTATCGATCCTGCAACATCCAATTCCTAAATCCTTGATGCCTGTAATTCAGAAACAAATTCTTGGAATATTGAGACATGTTCATTAATTAGACCAAATATGTTAATAGGATGCAGTGTACAAGTTTACATACCAAGGTAGTCTCAGTGGTAGTCATAGACCATTGTTGTCTTCTATAAATAAGTAAGTAAGTAAATAAAAGCTTTATTTCCTGATGGTAACCATGCATGTCACGTGGTAAATCGTGATTTTCTATGGGTCATCATCACCCAACACTCTTACATACATACATTATATACATACACCCTGTACATACAATAAGGCTTTACATAAAATATGTAGTTTATGATAGTACTAATAAAATTATAATAGTAATAAATAAATAAGAAATGTTGGAGGTGTATGTAGGATATCATCTGGTACGTGGCTGTA
>OZ024859.1:25173222-25195722 GCA_964017155.1 Oasisia sp. SBJ-2009
TTCCGGTGACAATGTGTGAACGTCAACTGGTGAAGTTGGTACTTCGTGGATTCCCCACGTCGCTTTCAAATGATGCTCTTCGTCTCCGTCATGTTATGCACTTGCAACGCGTGTAAATAACAATGTGTGTGTTATGGCACCTGCCAGATCAATCACTCATACACATAGTTGTCGCTTGACACATTCACCTTGTGCTGAAGCCAAATTCAACAAGATATACAACGGAACGACAGAATGCTCCAAGTACCCAGCATCCATTTTGTATGGCCCTCGCCTCACTCGCGAAACCGAACGTTGAGGGGACACCACTGATATGATGGTTTTGGGGTTAGCTCTCTCCATCTCTGGCGGTTTCTGACAAGGGATTGGGTTGAAGCAAAATTCATCCCGGTCCTTTCTTCTGGGTTTTCTCTGTCCCTCCACTGTTCCCTGGAGAACTGTCTTGGCTAGGCCGTCCAATCTTGTTACCCTGGAGTGTCCATGTCTCACTGTTTGATGGCTATATCGCTGAGAGTTGTGGACATTTACGTCAAACTTACACATTCTCTCGCGTTACTCTTCGTCGGTTCCTCGTGAAATGGGCAACAATGGCAGCGCCCAAGGTCAGTAAAAATGTACGTGTCAAGACTAATTTTATGATGTATAACATTCTTACAAAATAAAAAAATTAAATACATATGTTACAATATTCTATCGTGAATGGTATGTGGGAATTGGGGGACTTTTAACCCATTTTCAACACTATGGTTGCATGTTCCTTTAATATTATCTTCTCTCAGCTGCCTTCATATCACACACGTCCTCCTGTTGTCTGTCAGGGATCCTGGGCACGATCCAGGAACACGACACGACGGACGGCGAGTGGTCTCGCGGCGGGGCAGCCACACCACATCCCCCGTCCCGACGACATGGGTTCCGTTTCGCACACGACCCTCTCCAGGCAGACATCGACGCTGGAGCCGGCGACGAGTCGATGGCTGGCGGCGACCAGAGCACGCTCCGTCACGGCACCCCGAGCGTCGCCGAGGTTAGTAGTGGTAGTGGTAGTGGTCGTCGTCGTCGTCGTCGTCGTCGTCGTCGTCGTCGTCGTCGGCGTCGTCGTCGTCGCCGTCGCCGTCGGCGTCGTCGTCGTCGTCGTCGTCGTCGTTGTCGGCGGCGTCGTCGTCGTCGTCGTCGGCGGCGGCGGCGGCGGCGGCGGCGGCGGCGGCGGCGGCGGCGGCGGCGGCGGTGTCGTAATAACAATAATAATAGTAATGACAATAATAATAACTGTTTTATATAACGCCACGTTTCCGGATATGTGTTCAATATACTTAAAATACAACATTGTTAAACACATAACCACTATAATACATAGATTATTTTACATCAACTAAAATGCATACATGATAATACTAATATATATTTATAAGTATACATTTATATATAAATATATATAAATAACTTCTGCTACATAAAATGTCAGATACAATATTAGCCATTATAGTAAGGATATGCAATTATGAAATATAAATTAAATTATTATTTTTTTTTTATAAAATCAACCACACCGTGAAGATATACAACAGTTCGAATGAAAATATTTTATAAATAATCTTGAAATGCTGTTAAAAAAGATATGTATTGAGTCTAGATTCGAACCTATCAGAAAGTCGACGACACGTGTGTTGAATGTCGGGTCGGATCGTTGCAGGTTGACGGCGGAGACAAGACGGAGGTCGGGTCGAAGCCGGGCGAGAGGCCGGACTCTGTGGTGTGCGTGCCGACACCGGAACAGTGGCCCGTGGTTGACGAGGACACCTACCGCCACCGCCCGGGCCCCCCGACACCGGTGTCGGCGGGCGGGGAGGCAATGGCGGAGGAGGAGAGGACATCGACGGCCGGGATGGTCGACGCTCGCTCCGACCGCTCCGGCCTGACGTCGATGCTGGTGAAAATGAGTCGCGACAACTCGCTGCACTCCGACAAGGCGAAGCACATCTTCCACGAGCCGCCGACGCCGTCCCCCGCTCCCCCGCCGCCGTCGCCCGAGCCGAAGACATCGGAGGCGCCGATGCTCGGACAGGCCGGCGTGTACGAGTCGGACAGCGAGCCCGGGTTTGATTTGACAGTGAAGCCGCCGAGTAACCTGGACGACGAGAGCAGGATCAACACGCCGCAGTTCTGTCTACGGACGCCCTCGACGGGTTCCCGGGACCGGTCGGTGGATGGACAAGTCGTGGGGACGGCGAGGGAATCGTCCGGGGTAGAGGAGGAGACGGGGAAGGAACAAGGCGCTGAGTTCCTCGGGGATGAGGCGGTGTCGCGGGATGCACTGAGCAGACACTACGGCAACCAGCTGACGATTGAACCGGGTGTTCCGGTGACGGGCTCGGCAGATGGTCAGGGTGTTGATGCGATGGCGCCGACAGCGGCAGTGGAGCCGCCAGCAGCTACCCCAGTGGGAGACGACGCCGAAGACAAGCCGGACAGTCCGGCAGGGCAGGAGGACAGGGACACCAGCGATCGCAATTTAAAGGAAGAAGACGCATCTGCGAGCGAACATCCCGCCGATAAGAAGAAACAAGCGGAGGACGAAGCAGCCGTCGACGCACACGACGAAGCAGCAGCTACGGGTGGAATAAAGCACGACGGCAACACCAACGACCAACCTGACGACGTGGCTGCGAGCGGAGACGTGGTTGGGGGAGAAGACGACATCACGTGTGTCGAGTCAGCGGCGGCCGTACAGCCGGGTTACGGCGTGACGACGACGGCGACACCTGGCGACGTAGAGGCGAACCAGTCACCCTTAGAGGAGTTCGACGCGAATGAAGAGAACTACACCGAGGAGCTGCAGAAGGAGTACGACAAGTTGTCGTAGGTCGTTCCGTTGGACTTCGGTGGTGAAACGACCAACACACCTGTCCGTTTGTGTCACGCGGATTTGGTTGTGCAAATGTCGTCCGTCTTCCGTCAAATTTGAAATAGGGGAAATCATTACGAGTCGTCCGCTTCAATACACGTCGTTCTTGGAGCGATTTGTTTGAATGTGGACGGCCTGGCCTGTCTGTGGTTCAGACGATGGATGACGACGGATGACATGAGAATGAGATGAATGAACATGTGCGTAGGATGCTTTATGCTTTATGGAAGCAGGCATGGTAACTGTTCAATAGGGAATGTGACATCCAGAAAACATATCGAGTGCGGTAATTAATTCACGTGTGAACAGCACGGGTAAACGCAGCGTGTAACGCGTGTTGGCACCAGTGTATCGGACGACAGATAACGTTTGCGGAAGTGGATTTGGATGAAGTTTACGACCCTTGTCGATGCATCGCCGATGTGATTGTGTGTGTGTGTGTGTGTGTGTGTGTGTGTGTGTGTGTGTGTGCGTGCCTGTGTGTGCGTGCGTGCGTGCGTGCGTGTGCGTGCGTGCGTGTGCGTGCATACGTGTGTGTGCATGCGTGTATTGTGTGTGTGCGAGCGTACGTGTGCGTGCATACGTGTGTGTGTGCATGCGTATATTCACGCACACACACATGCACATGCCCACACGCACGCACACACACACACACACACACACACACACACACACACACACACACACACACACACACACACACACACACACATGCACACGCACACACCTTCGTAAATGTGATATTTACGTTGTCGAAGGTTATTTTAATTAATACGATAACGATATTTTTCTGTGACGTACCTTCAACTAACGATATTTATTTATTGTTTGATATTTATTATGCTAATTTCCACATTGTTTGATATTTTTTTGCTAATTTCCACCTGTGTCTAACAAAGTGGTTAATATCATCATGTTATACAACTAGCTGACCGATAATCCGATGCGATGGATAATCCAACATGTGCATAGTCATAGTACAACGACAGTTTATTTTAAACTTCATTCCAGCTCGATATTTGATTGATATAGATATGCATAATATATGATTGATATATGATATACATTATATAAGGTCAGCACTGATCACGGTTGTATCAAGGGAGCTGGTAAATTGAAAACATTTGATAATGAATATTTTATAAGGAACAAATTGAGCGTTTGGTTAAACCAGATTCAAGTGTTGTCCAGCGGAGTAGACTTAATTGTACAGATGAGAAAGTGGTCACCCAGCGAGTGACCACTGTATATATGCGTGGCCAAAGCAGGTATATTGGCTTAAGGGGGATACAAGTCATCTTCATGTGGTCAAATAGTTCGGCTCCAGGTCAAAGGTCGGTCGAAGTTGGCGGTTGCAAAGGTAGGCAGTTGGAGATTTTTTGACAGTTTCTAGGTATATGTCAATTAATTTTTGGGAGGGTTTCAAGGAGTCTCAAGGGATACAGTTGTAGGTGTAGAGGGTACACGCAATTGGGGTTTTGGGCCTCAGTTGGGGTTTTGGGTTCAAGGGATCCGTATGGCTTGTTCCAGTTCGCACTACCTTACAACGTATCAACATCACTACGGGTGATATTTATTATTGACAAGTGTAAGCAAAGTCATGCCTCCACAACGAACCTCGAGTGTGAGCTATTTATTTAGGTATCAAGTATTAGCTACTAGTGTTATGCCGAGTGATAATAAATTCTCACGTTAATTACAAGGCATTATTCCATAATGTCTGTTTTCTGGACAGAAGTAACCAGTTATGCTGTTATTAATATTTATTGCTATCGAAGGTATTATGGTTTGTTGAGATGAAAGGAATCGTTTTCACCAGACAATGACGGCGTAGGACAATTACAGGAATCACCAGTGAGATGATATGCCAAATACAACTTGTTACTGGAATCGCCAGTGAGATGATATGCCAAATACAACTTGTTACTGGAATCACCAGTGAGATGATATGCCAAATACAACTTGTTATTGGAATCGCCAGTGAGATGATATGCCAAATACAACTTGTTACAGGAATCATCAGTAAGATGATGTGCCAAATACAACGTGTTACTGTTCTTCGTTGTTTCTTCTTGTTCTGTGTCAATAACTGTTGATGCTTTGGCGGGAGGCGGCCACATTCAATAATCCAAATAAATTGGATACGATCGATGCTGACCACCCACGCCTCATCACAACAAAACATACACTGGAAAGGTTAACAAAATGTAGTGATACATTGATGTATATCTATGTCTTCTTCAATTGACGGAGTTGCTAACATATTTACAGGTGTATATGCGGACAGGGTTACAATCTTTTCTGGTGAAACATGTTTAGACCACATTACATGACACTGAATTGCAAGTGATTTATTATATCAGAAATTATCCACGCGTTTATAGGCACATAAGAACACACACATACACGAACGCACGCACGCACGCACGCACGCACGCACGCACGCATACACACCTTTAAAGCATCATTTGTCCATGTTTGATTTTCACTGTGGAATATTATTTTCTCATTCAAAATGGACCCTTGACCCATCCACCCACATCCCATTTTTCTTTTGGATTATTGGATTTTTAACAAATAATACGAAGACCCTACGTTATAAACAAGCCAATTCATTCCAAACATGACGTGCAGCGTCATTTCGTCAGTGACCGTGTCAGATAACTGAAGAAATATGAGGACGCCAATGTGTACTTGTCCATTGTGTAGAGGACGTCATTGTGTACACGAAGGTCGTCTCAGAGACGTCATCAGGCCGTGTAGGTGGATTGGCGAGATTGTGCTCCAATGTGATTGCTGTATAAGTCTAGCGAAAACAACACGTTCTGTTACTATGAAACTAGATGCATTACACACGTTTCGCGGAGGGGGGACGGACTGACCCCCAACATATATCCACGAGTGAATTTCGAAAACAATATATATCAACGAACCGCCCACATCGTCTCGCTTGATAAAAAAAAATAGTTGTGACAATACTGCGAAATACCTGCAAAAACGACACAGAGATAACCTCAATCTTAAATTCGTGACCGTCCACGATTTCCACCCCTGGACGAATTTTTAATTTTTTTAATTTACGAACCAATATAACACAATCATAAAATATTCTAGTCACCCACATGTACAAACGTGGAAATAACTCTATTGTTTTATAATATAGAAACACTTCGTAAATCGCATAGCGCTGTAATTGAACGAGTGGTGGCACACGGAAGCACACATATTTCGGCTGTAGAGGTTTTGGACACATATTGTTAATACAGTTATCTTTGCACACACACACACACACACACACACACACACACACACACACACACACACACACACACACACACACACACACACACACACGCACGCACGCACGCACGCACGCACGCACGCACGCACGCACGCACGCACGCGCGCGCGCGCACGCACGCACACACACACACACACACACACACAATATATAATAATTTAAACAATGTTAATAGTGATTTTTCACCCAATAAACTCGATCAATGAATTGTCTTAGATTTGAAACAGGTAAGTCTTTATTCATTTGACAGAAATATTTTTTTCACGGTCAAGGAAGAGAGAAGGACTAGAGGACATGGAGTTGCATTAGCAAAGAAGCAGTGTAGACTAGATATTAGAAAATTTTCATTTTCCCAAAGAATAGTAAACGAATGGAACAAATTATCAGCTGATTGTGTAGGTGCTAGAAGTGTTAATATGTTTAAAAATAAAATTGACATATACCTAAGACGGGCAGGGTATACTTAGATAGATAGGTTGGACTCCCGATAAGCCAAACGGCTTCCTTGTCCACCTGCCATCTAGAGTTGATTCTCTAGGTGGCAATCTTGTTAAATCTTGTTAAATCTTGTTAAAACCTTCGTCCTAATCGGTGTATCAACCACTGGTCAGATTAATGCCCCGGTAACATGTATGGGTGTACATTATCTATGCTGTTTCCCAGAAAAAGCTAATGACTGCCTTTCTATCAGATCACTCTACGAGTATAACCATGTCGGCACCGGACCGCCTTCACGCAATTCCACTGGAGGTGATAGCAGTAGATGAGCGATCATTTCTACATGAGCGACAAGCTCAAACGTAATTGACATTGTGGCAGTGCATTTCTAACGGAGGCTTGATGTTGTGGGTATTCTCGAATGAGTCCGGTGCGAAATTATTTTCCAGAAGCCACCCAAGAAACTGGTGGCTGGACGAAGTGTTGACAACGACTGCAATGTATCTTTGGTAGTGTGAACTACTCGGCCAAGTAGCTTTCGTTTCCAGATGGATGACATATTATATTGTGATGTTCAAGATGTACATAATTGACCTGAGCAGCCAACTTGACTGGCGGCAGTAAGCAACTAACATTGAAGCCTCTCCTCTCCAAATGAGCAACTCATCACGTGACCAATTGCTTGGCAACAACGCCGTCCAGTGATGACAACATGGATGCCGAACCCTTGCGTTTACTCGTCTATTTTGTTGAAATTCTAATTTCAGTAGATTTTCTATATAATAAAAATGCAAGAGCAGGTTACGAAGACGAAGAAGGCGTTCCACCGTATAATGTATTATTCGGAGGGTAAAGATGAGGATGTTTCGACATCATATGTCGCGGGGGCAGTCGGCGGCATCACCGGCACTGGTACCTTATTCTCGTACGACTTACGAACTTCTTAGTGTAAAGTTTGCATATAAATGACGTCAATATGCGATTCGTTGTGAGACTGACGCTAGGCCAAGATTTCTCAGCGACGCCACTACCATAATTGTATAAATTGGCGGTAACGACCAAAATGGGATTGTTTGACTATGCACCAGAGATTTTGCAAAAAAACAAAGGATATTTAACTTTTCACTGCTCGTATCCTTTAAAAAATCTGATTTCCCTTTAGAGATAAAGACAATCTTCTTAAGCCAACATTTTGACAAACTGTACGAACAAATGCTAGATTATCCCACGTGTTTGGCAGCCATGTTTGTGTCGCTTGGCCGAGTTTTTGCTGTGCGGATTCACTGCGTCGTGATTTGCCTACGTCGCAATAAGTATTATGATCGTTACCTCCGTAAAATCTGGTCTTAACAAGAATTACATTACTCTGCATACATCTGCCATATCAAACGTTATCCATATGTTATTGATTTAAAAACGTGTCTTATGTTTCTGTATTATAAAATAGTGTTTATGTGTTTGTTTATTTGTAACCTAGAATCTCCGTCGTCAGTTTTGCATGTTTCGGGCCATAATTGTGCACGTGACCTAGCCGACTCACAGGGATGGTTCGTCGATTTAGACATTTTTATCATTCATCCGGAGGTTTGAGAACTGGGGGAGCTCAATATTTCAACAACAAATGATGCCATAGGTGGGGTTCCATCTGCGGAATTTCATGGTTTTTTTCTATATCATCGTGAAGGTAATTACGCTGTCTTCAATAGTGGCGCTGGATGTCCGAAAAATTCTGCATACTTTTTTAATTAGTGGCTGTTGAAAGTCGTCACCGCTCACACCTGTACTAACGTTGCCTGCGACACGTCAATGCACACCCACAGTTATTTCTGGGATAAACTGAGACAATGTAACGCACGTTTTAAACGTATTACTGCGGGCAAATGCTTTCCCCCAAGCTGCCTTGGGTGCCTTACACTTGTTGCTAGTTTGTCTTAAGGGAAGGTTGTAGGCACAAAATGTCAAACAGACACACGACGAATACACGACGTGGTCGATATCCATTTGTCATTACTGGACGTACGTCATTTGTGGGCAATGAATAACGCACGTCGTACCTTTAATGCTTCCAATGAAACCAATCGTCGTAGATCGACAACACACAGGCGGTAGGCGGTGGTGGGCGGGGTTTTTGATTGACAGTTGACGAGTTTCTCGTGCGTTCCGTACGTACGGATAACTAGAACCCCGGGGCGTTGGTTTTGCCAATTGCCAGATGTTTCCGTTGTCGACCGGTGGAGACGTGACATTTCGGAGTCTCGAGGGTAGGTGGACGTGTTTTTGTTGGTGAACATCACCGTAGTTTTCGTAGCAGAGTGAGAGCGTCTTATGTGATATAGACAGTAGAGAGAGAGGGGGGGGGGGGGGGGGAAAGAGAGAGACATAAATCGGGAGAGAGATAGAGATAAAGAAAGAGAGAGAGAGAGAGAGAGACAGAAATAGGGAGAGAGATAGAGAGAAAGAAAGAGAGAGATAGAGAGCCAGATAGAGACATAGAGAGAGCCAGAGAGAGACAGAGACATAGAGAGACAGAGAGAGACATAGGGGGAGAGAGAGAGAGAGAGAGAGAGAGAGAGGAAAAGAGAGATATACAAAAACACACACACACGCGCGCGCGCACGGACGGACGGACGGACGGACGGACGGACGGACGGACGGACGGACGGACGGACGGACGGACGGACGGACGGACGGACGGACGGACGGACGGACGGACGGACGGACGGACGGACGGACGGACGGACGGACGGACGGACGGACGGACGGACGGACGGACGGACGGACGGACGGACGGACGGACAGTATGTGTGTGCGCATTTATCGTTAAACTCTTGTTTCGCTTAACTATTTTATCTGCTTCTCTGGTGGTTATGCACCCACGAACACATACACCCCAACCGCACATACATCACATACACACACGCACGCACGCACGCAAACAAACACACATGCACGCACGCAGACAAACATGTATGTGCAAACACATTCACACACACACACACACACACACACACACACACACACACACACACACACACACACACACACACACACACACACACACACACAATCGCATGTACACACACGCGAACGTACATCACACACACGCACTCACTCACAGGAACACACGCACACGCACGCACACGCAATCATACATACACATACAGACATACAGATCCACAGA
Organism: Oasisia sp. SBJ-2009; assembly: GCA_964017155.1. NCBI lineage: Eukaryota > Metazoa > Annelida > Polychaeta > Sabellida > Siboglinidae > Oasisia > Oasisia sp. SBJ-2009. The sequence continues at coordinate 25,183,048 of OZ024859.1, forward strand.
CACACGCATGCACGCACGCACACACGCATACATACATACATACATACATACATACATACATACATACATACATACATACATGCATACATACACACAGATACATACACATATGCACTCCCTTTTTATGTTGCTCTCTCCATCTGTTTGTGTAGTACCATATTGCGTCATTTCATGTAATCAGTAGGCCTTATAATGAAATAGCTCGAAGAACGTTGGCGCGTTTTATTGAAACAGTTTGCGTAATGAATTTAGCCTTTTTTCTTACTCCAAATACATAAAACATGTATTTCGAGAAGAAAAAGGCTAAATTCATTACGCAAACTGTCTCAATCAAACGTGCCAACGTTCTCCAAGCTAATAGACAAAATGCGCGGCTGTAACTCAATAACACAAAAGGTAATGTCAGTGTGATCGTTTCTGCAAGCAGTTTTGTGTGCATCATTTAAAAATAATTTGTTTTTACTCCCTCTGATCAAGTAGGCATTTGTAGCTTACGACGACAAACAAAACCAATCAATTCCGGGGTATATGAGTATATTTACTGTATTATAATACAAAACAGATATTGATACTTATGGTAAAACTGGAAACAAACTACGGGTCAGACTCATTGTTTTATTTGAAACCGAGACTCACAACATTAAATGAGCGTATAATGAAAATTACGTCATCTTTAGGTACACTTTGTATCACCTCTTTGTTTGATTAGAATACCAATAGGGCCTGTAAGTGGGCCACGATACATGGCGAGACTCCGCGCGACTGGAGCTGATTGGGGACTGGACACAAGAATACGTTGTGGTTTCTATAACTATAAGCACTTATATCTGACAAGTTGTCTAAATGCACATAATCGTAACACTATACGTGCAAGACCATATTATATGGCATATAAGACCTAATCTATACGTTTGCCCCAAACAGGTTGTACTGCGCGAAAAATGGCACTCTTCATTATTAGTCAAGATCGCCAAAAACAAGTACTTGCCGCTAATGCCATGACAACCACTATAATAATCGGTTACAATTCATGATTTCCGTGATCATTGTCACCGGCAAAGTGTTCCATTGCTTCTGCTTGTAATAATCCTTCGGACAATATAATTGAAATACGCTATTTGGGAACAGTTCGATTATTACAACCAAAAACAAAGCAGTTCTATATGTTAACATGGAGAATATGAACTTGGAACTGTCTCCAACTGCCTCGTTTTCGCGCGCGAGACTTATACGCCCTATAGTTCATAGTTAGCCACGCAGCTGCGTAAGCTCTCTAGCGAAGTACGATGGTGCTGGTCAACGTTCTGTCGTCTGTCGTTCCTCGGTTACACTCGGATGTGGTGTCACCACTATCGGGAGCAACGCTCTGTCTCCGTGGCAACGGTCTAACATTTCATGTGTCGCGGTTACTCGGTGTTGATTTCATTATGTTTGCACTACGAGAAACTAATCCGTCGCAGTAGTGTTCTTGGCCATCGACGCCAATGAATTTCATCTCTTGTGGTGAAAGCTGCTTATGATATCCGCTGCCGCTGTCGGTGTCAAATGTCGTTTAGTAACGGTAGATTCGTGTGACAGTGTGTCTTAATAATTTTGTACCGAACACATCCCTAGCTTTCATCACTTAATCTTTCAAACAAATTATTGAATTGCACGATTTTGTAAACATTCTCAACACGTCGAAGGCGTTTTGGTTCAATGTTGCATTTAATCGTAACTAAACCGACATTACAGTGTACATTATACACCATTTTTTGCCTAGCAACTAATTCCGTCAAGATTGTAAATGGCTGCCAGATAAATACTGCTGTATTCCAACATGTATACTGTTGTGTTTAATTGCGAGCTCCAGTTTGCTTTCATTTGGAACAAATATACACGGTAACATTATTTAAAGCTAAACGTCCAATGTGGTAAAGATAGATTTGCACCTACGTTTTTAGTGAGGAAAAAACTGACCGAATTCTTGGGCTGTAGCGTATGCAAAACATGAATACTGCATCCATCAAATGACCTATCTGCTGTGTCATGGCTTCCCTACAACATAATCAAAATAACACGGCTAGTTTTACCTTTACCAACAATGCTGATACAGGTTACTACCACCTATTTAAAACATTCCCGCGTTTGCATTTGCCTCATATTTATGTTATAAAGAAACATGGTAAAAAATGATGGTTGGGGACAACACTTCGACACAGTATCCATATCTGACAATTTGACGCCATGTAAGTTGCGCACTCGAAAACGAGGTTGGGGGCACTTGGCGGCAGGAAATCCATAACTCTCCATGTTAACAAATAAGATTATATTTTGGTTTTGGTTGTAATAATCGGATTGTCCCCAAATAGCGTTTTTAAGTTATATTGTCCGAAGGATAAATAAAAGCAGAATCAATGGAACACATTATCGGTAATAATGATCACGGAAATCATGCATTTTAATCAATTATTATGGTGGTTGCCATGGCACCGGCGGCAAGTACTTGTGTTTGGCGATTTTTCACGCCCCTGTTTGTGGCAAATGTATGCATGTGTTATGATTATGTGCATTGAGACAACTTGTCAGATATAAGTGCTTATCAAAACCACAACGTACTACAATGTAAAATGAAGATGCCCTAAAAGACACATACGGCCTAAAATCGTGTATACTATATATTCACTACGTAAATCGCTATATGTCTATGAGTATAACAGTGTGGTAAACTCAATATTACATCGGACATTTAAAATAAGAAAGGTATAACGCAATATATTTATGACCTGATTTTTCTAGTACTTATAGTCGGAAGCTACAACTGTTATCCGTCGTTAGAATATTATGCTTGTGTCCAGTCCCCAATCAGCTCCAGTCGCGCGGAGTTCGCCGTGTATCGTGACCCACTTACAGGCCCTTACTTCCTTATTGCTAGGCGACGGGATCACGTGACGGACATGTCAACTGCGGTTGTTCTGTGGTTGTTTACAGAACTGTCCAGTGTACGTAGACATGTCCAGCAAGTGCACGCTACTGTGTGTGGTCGTCTACCTCGTGGCTGTGGTCAGTTCGAAACGCACAGGTGAGTAACACTGATTCACATGCACTAGTTTCAGGGGAGATGAAAAGTGTCCGGAAGACGGGCGGCAGATGAAATTAAAAATACATTATAAATAAGCATAATAATAATAGTATTAACATAATTATTACTTCATTAACTACCGCCATTACTGTTTACGTATTTGCCTATATTCTAGCACGCAAGCACTCGCGCACGCCCGTCCGTCCGTCCGCACGCACGCACGCACCCACGCCCGCACATATACATACATACGTACATACATACATACATACACACATACATATACGCATACATACATACATACATACATACATACATACATACATACATACATACATACATACATACATACATACATACATACATACATACATACATACATACATACATACATACATACATACATACATACATACATACATACATACATACATACATACATACATACATACATACATACATACATACATACATACATACATACATACATACATACATACATACATACATACATACATACATACATACATACATACATACATACATACATACATACATACATACATACATACATACATACATACATACATACATACATACATACATACATACATACATACATACATACATACATACATACATACATACATACATACATACATACATACATACATACATACATACATACATACATACATACATACATACATACATACATACATACATACATACATACATACATACATACATACATACATACATACATACATACATACATACATACATACATACATACATACATACATACATACATACATACATACATACATACATACATACATACATACATACATACATACATACATACATACATACATACATACATACATACATACATACATACATACATACATACATACATACATACATACATACATACATACATACATACATACATACATACATACATACATACATACATACATACATACATACATACATACATACATACATACATACATACATACATACATACATACACATATGCACACAAACACACATAAGCATATACATATATACACACACACACACACACACACACACACACACACACACACACACACACACACACACACACACACACACACACACACACACACATCTATATATTATACTTACGTCCTACCCATGTATGTTCACCTTCGCGCACACATCCACACATCAAAACACTCACACTCAGCACGTCGATACTCACGCGCACACGCGTACATAATATATATATATATATATATATATATATATATATATATATATATATATATATATATATATATATATATATATTAACTGGTAGCTTCGATGACCACATGAGCTACAACAAATGCTACAGGAATATGCTGATGAAAGTAAAATAAGGGTCTGAAGATGAACAAGTCGAAGACAAAGGTGATGATGGAAATCGACATACCAATATATGTCAACAGTACTCAGATGGAGAAAGTTGAAAGCTACATATACCTGGAACAGAGACAGAAACCAAGATAAGGAGAATCACGGCCGGATGGACAGCATTCGTCAAGCACCGCGACAGGCACTCACCACCCAGCTAGCAGCCGCACAAACAAAGATGGAAAGCAGTACGTTAAACATCACATACCAGGACAGAAAAACAAACATCTAGGTAAGAGAAAAGACAAAGGTCACAAACGTGATTGAACAAGTCAGAAGACGGAAGTGAACCTGGGCAGGGCATGTCAGCAGGATATGAGAGAACAGATGGACATTGCGTATCACCACCTGGAAACCCTACTAAAGGAAAAGACCCAAAGGAAGGCGTTGGAGAGACGAACTAGACGACTAATGGAAGAGTACTATCTGGCAGAAGACAGCGCAAGATAGGCACATGTGGAAGCAACATTGTGAGGCCTCAGCCCAACCACGGGACGCTACGGCTGCACACTGATGATAATGATGAGCTTCGATGAAATTAACCTGCATCCCAAGTTTACCGTCACCTTTCATGAATCAGTGATGCATGGAGCATTAACAACCGTAAAATGAAGCTCGGGAGTTTCAAAGTTCACAAGCCCACATTTAGGTTTTCACGTTAATTAACAAATGGAACCGGGCGTGAAAAATACGTGTTCACGAAAATGGATTTAAATTATTAACGTACGCGTTCTTTTTCACTTATCCAGAATGTCTACTCGGTGGCGAATATTTAATCTTGTCAACAGCAGCATGACGCTTCCCTAAATGCAAAAGTGAACTTTCAACGCAATAATAACACTTATCGAAATGTCACCGTGTAATAGGGTTGAATGACATTTAAGGAAGTATATTAATTAGCACTTGCCCTAAACCAGATGACACTCATGTCATATTGGCCAACATAAGGCAGAATAATACAATTTTATTTAGTACTATTTGTATTAATGTACATAGTTGTGGGAATATACATTGTTTGTGATAGGATAACATCAAATAAATAAGACGTAGTATAGATAGCAGTGCTCACATTTTATTCAGATCAAAAACAGTTTTAATCTGAATTTGAGTATTGAAATGTAGTTCATACTACTACTGCTACTGCTACCGCTACCGCCACCGCCACCGCCACCGCCACCGCCACCGCCACCGCCACCGCCACCGCCACCGCCACCGCCACCGCCACCGCCACCGCCACCGCCACCACCCCACCACCACCACCACCACCACCACCACCACCACCACCACCACTACCACCACCACCACTAATAATAATAATAATTGTTATTCTAACGGAATAATCAGTGCAAGTGTATCGTACCTCGAGATTCTTCTGTACTGGCTGTGCACTGACTAATAAACACTTGCACGTTCCTTCTGCTTACAGAAACGGCTGAACGCAACTTGTTGTTGCAGCAGAAAAGGTATGTCGTTAGACACTGCCAACCAGAGAGAGTTGTGATAAGGGGTGGACGACGGGGTGGTGGGGAAGGGGCGGGAACGAGAAAAGAGTAGCGTGAAATTATAAGCGATTTAGATTGTTTACTCCGAAGGGATGGAGGAAAGAAAATATAGCTGTTTTGTGGGAGAGGAAGAGTAGAGGCAGAGGGAGAGGGAGAGACGGAGAGAGGGCGAAAAGGAGAGAGAGAGAGAGAGAGTGAGAGTGGGGGAGAGAGGTGGAGAAGAAGAGAGAGGGGGAGAGTGCACGTTAATTATATTTTAATTAAAAATAATGTGTATGCCAATCGTACTTTACATTATGTTTTATTGCTTCAGCGTATGTCATAGTTTAATTATGTTTAGAAGAAGATTGTTTCAAAACCTTTTTTGTGATTCAGTAGATTGCGTAAACTTCATTCGATAAACATGTATTTTACCATTATACAAAGACGCTATTAGTTTGTTCATTAGAATGGCTTTGTGCGATGCTTTATTTTGCTTACATCTGGCCTAATTTCAAACTGATAATCGTTCAAATTCGCTGAACATGATTGCGTTGACCCACGTACGGCTTGTCTCGCGATACCTTAGCGGTTCATGTTTACGTCGTCTTTACCCGTGATACTGATGCACACCCCTTCTATTGACCGGTCTTGTTGCTTTCTGTTTCAAGCAGGTGGCCTACTCACGCCAAGGTCTACGAGTACTACCTGAAAATGTAAGTTTCCACAATGGATATCGTAGTGTTGTATCGATGCATGGACGAGTGCCAATCTTGATTATATATCATGCACTTGCACAGATACAATAGAGACACGCGAGTCGCTATGTTCGGTGATGACATGGTATATAATAATATTAGCCACTAATTATTCCTAATTATCGCGCTCGAATGCTGGCTACCTTGTTGGAAACATCTACGACGTGTTGGTAACGGGCATTTATTTGGAATATCAATACCGAGAGATGTCATAGCGAATACTTAGCGCGTCCGGCCTGTATGCATGTATTCAAGACCCAGCATTTGAATAGATTTCGCTGATTAGTTCAGTTTATATTGAAAGTAATATTGCGAGTACAGTTAATCTGGAGGCTTGTTTTGAGTTAACGCGGACACTTTCTGTGACGAGGTTGCCAATGTGATACTTCGCAAACGTCACGAATACAGTTTTAGTGAAATAATTTTGCCACATGCTTCAACGTTCACACTCGTGACTCTGCGTTAATTAAGCAAGCTTCCAAATTAACTATACTCGCGGTAGTAAATAGGATATAAATTGATCTAACAAACGGTATCTCTACAATCACTGTAAGAATCGAAGCACACGTGGCAATTTATTAATTAAAACAGACTTGTTCACGTTTTCCAAATTTGCGAAGTATAAAAGTAGGTTTTGTTTAAAATATTTAATTACGTATGAAATAAATAACCATTGGGAGGCAACATTCAACATTTATGTACCTATTTATTATCTGCCAAAATGCTATCTAATTAAATGAGTCCTATTCTAGCAACCACGATATAATATTCATACTTGTGAGGTAACATAACAATATCGAAAGCGTTTAATTACTGCAGTAACCAAATATCACTTACAAGACCAGAGTAGCAACGTCTTGTAATTGCTTTATAACTTCATAGTTGTCAAAATACGTTATTCATTATTATCGCTATTTCTATTTGCATAAGAAATCATGAGTGGCATCATTGCAAACACAACGTAAACGAAGTAATCAAACACCTCACTACTCTAAATTATTTCTGCTTGTGAAAGCAAGAATACAATACCTACCCTGGATACCTACGATAACGTTTGAAAGCATTTAGCAGAATAAATATATTGATAATTACGATAATCGTTGATGTATTGTGAATATTGTGTTTCAGGAGAAAGCCGTGGCTATTGCTTCCAGACAGCAATCGTTGCTACCATCACAAATGCGCCTCCTCATCCGATTGTTGTCGTTCGTTCAACATCTGCGATCGTGCGACGCGCAAGTGTATCGATTGCTGGTATAGATACCCCTGTCTCAACGATGGCGACTGTTGCGAGGTGTTTCCGGTTTGCTCAAGAGAGGCGACAAAGAAGTCTTATTTAGGGACGGAGTATGGGATGTGTACCCCAGCTGTAACTTACACGTAATCCAGCAGGTGCATACTAATCTGACGACATATTGCGGTACGTCAGCATTGCTATCAGTATCACTGGATGAATACTCAGGAATATATTATGTTAGGTGTAGCGACGTCTTGTGGACGTACTGGACACGAGATGTTTAGCCATTGTCCGTCAGAACTGTCATGCGACATTTGGAAATACAGGGCGAGGCGTATTAGGAGTAAGAAACAATACAGTAATGTAGAGAGAAGGCTTCATTGTTCTCTTGTACGACATATGCAACGCTCGGGGAGACCCTCCTGGACCTGGAGTTGTATCCAAACGCCAGATTTGACTTTGGGTGTTTGTGCAACATTATCACATCAGTTCGCATCTTGTAATGTAGTAATTTTCTGATGTCATAACACACACGTACACACATACATGCGCGCGCACACACGCACACACACACACGCCATAATACTAAGCAATGTTTTCAGAGCGAATAAAATACTGAGATCTAGCACCGACGAGAACGCATAGTTGATACTTGTATAATTACAGACGCGTTATTAATGTGTAACCTTACTTTCATGTGAGGTACAAAGCATACAGTAACAACATATATTAGAAAGAATAAGAATATGTGTTTTTTATTTTATTATATATTATTGTTATTATTTATTCTAACCAGTTTTTACTTTCATTTATATAATACCACTACCACTTTGCTAGTACTAATATGGGCATACATCACCGTGACGTAATCTTGAATATCGGATGTTTCGTTACGTCAACGTGTCTGACGCATGTCGAAGGCTTGCGCCTGCTTCCCAAATGACATGAAGCTCCGTGTAGACTGTCATTTTCTCGCTCAGTAACTAGAGGCTCCTTGCGGGATACACCAATTTAGATTGTCCGGTGTTACATATACCCGTCAGAAATCACTATTCCCAATTTTTGATGGACATTGTCAAAATGCGTTATTTTATGGAAATTCGTATGTTGATCTGCAATGCGGCTTAGTCCTAAATAAAAAACACTATAATAAATTATGTATATATGTATGTATAATATAATAATAATATATATGTTTGCGTATATGTATGTATGCATGCATGCATGTATGTATGTATGTATGCATGCATCTATGTGTGTGCATGTATGCATGTAAGTATGCATGTAGGTATGTATGTGTGTGCATGTGTGCAGGTATGCATGTATGCATGTACGTATGCCTGACTTAAAGGTATTATATCGTTTTGAAACAAGTGAAAATAGCTACTCGCCCGACTAGTGCAGGTCGAAAGTTACTCATCACTAGGAATTTATATTCGCCTCGGGCGAGCGAGCGAGCGAGCGAGCAAGCGTATATTTTCGAAAACACGCAGTTTGGTTACAACATAAATAACACTATTTTACACCATCTAAATACCGCACTGTTGCAGGCCAATATTTTGGTCAATAAATCAGTTTTTGGAGAAGAAAAAAGACATCATTCACTTAAAATAAACGAGATGATCGGTGTTCCTTCTGCGTTGCCCCAGTCACGACAAATTATGAACTGTCGACAGGCCATCAGCTCATCAGTCGACTGCGGTTCCAGCAAAACATCGTTGTACGTTTCAGTATTTTTTTTAAATAAAATTAATCAAGCAACATATAAAAAACTGAGTTTCACTTATTTGTCGTTACCGAACGTAATGCAATTGTAGTGAGCGTAACCTATGGGATGATTTTGATAACCTTAGACGTTGATCTAATCGGTGGTTATTACCATTTCATCTGCACAAATGCACATAGATGCACGTAGGAGCAGACGAGAGTGGCGTTGTGCTTACAAACTGAAAGTAGAAATACTGTTGGCGTATTGGAACATATAGAACGACGAGGATGTGGCACGGGGAGTTTTATTGAATCAACGCAAGAAATGATTCCATAAATATAAAAGCAGACACCTATAAAACATGAAGCAGTCTCGTGACAGTTATGATAGTTATTATTATTTCATTCGCATGAACACATGACATTCCTTTGCACCACTACACGAACAAGTTTATTTAGAATATTACTAAGATATCAATCAAGATGATATATTTGTAAGAAATAAATACAATCCATAAAAATATCCATAATTAAGAATTGCATTGCAATATGTGCAGAAATGCGCAACAAGTCAACCTCCCATATTAACGGATAGACTGTGCTAGGACACACTAGCGACATATATATATATATATATATAATTTTATATTTCGCTAGTGTCGCCTAGCACAGTCTATCCGTTAATATGGGAAGTTGATTTGTATATATATATATATATATATATATATATATATATATATATATATAGCTAGTGTTTCTGATATATATATATCCGTCCCTCCGTCCTTCCCTCACTGCCTCCTTGTCCCAGGCCTCCCTGCCTTTCTCCCCCCCGGTCTCCTTGCCTCCCTTCCTGCCTCGCTGCTTCCTTACCCTTCCTGCCTCCCTGCCTCCGTACCCTCCCTGCCTGCCTCCCTGTCTCCCTTCCTCCGATTACCAACATGCCTCAGGTAATTTACCAAAAAGTTACCTAGGGATGCCCCTGCCGTGTACTGACATTGCTATGTACGACGTGGGAATTATTGCCTTAATAACATATTTATAGCTATTTCAAAATAACGTTAATTTAATTTTGGCTACTTGCAATTACATTATGTAGCACTGCAAATAACCCCTTGTTGATCAAGGCCTATGTGCATTTGTGCCACTGAAACAGAGCACTCCGCTCTCATCTGCTGCCAGTTATAATACTCGCTTTTTCAACTGGTCCACTTTTTACTTTGGTTCACAAAATAGAGCCACATTGCACAAATCAAGCTTCGTGTATTCACAACTAGAATGAAAACAAACCACAGCGCTTTCAGCGCTTTGCTAGCACGTAGCGACTATAGTGCTACAGACCTAGAAGGCTTAGTGTATTGATTTATGTTCCTTTCTTCGATTGTACACAATTTGCTGTGAATTAATAATACTAGTAATAACTATATTATACTTCTACTACTGCTGCCGCTGCCGCTGCCGCTGCCGCTGCCGCTGCCGCTGCCGCTGCCGCTATTGCTACTACTACTGCTGCTGCTGCTGCTACTGCTACCGCTATCGCCGCCGCCGCCGCCGCCGCCGCCGCCGCCGCCGCCGACGCCACCGCCACCGCCACCGCTACCGCTACTGCTACTGCTACTGCTACTACTACTACTACTACTACTACTACTACTTCTACTATTACTTCTACTACTACTAAACTTGTTCGTCCATCCGTCGGGGATGACGACCATGACATCACTGGTCTGTCGCATGTAGGCGATATGTTCGGATGTGGCTGATAAGGCCGATTCGGATACGAAACGTTCTGTCGCAGTTCGGACATGGAAGACCAGCAATTAGCACAGAGCGTGTTTCCGCAGCACTGGATTTGCAGAGCAGTCTCCTTTCTTCCGCCTGGCGTATCCGGGTTTGTTCATAGGACTCAGCTCCCTTCCGGATCAGGCTACTAATAATAGCAATGATAATAATAACAATAATGGCAATACCGATAATAATAACAATAAAACAAATACTTATATTAATAATAATAATATTATTACTATTATATCTACTATTACTACTAATAGTAATGATAATAGTAATACTAATTAATTATAATAACAACAACAATAGTAACAATAAAAACAATAACTAATCAATAATAAGAATAATCTACGAGTTGTTTTTCGTTATTTTAGCTTTAAAGGTCACGTGATATGCCCAAAGAAAAGTAAAATTATTCGTCGGTTGAACCACCGAATCGGAAACAGATGGAACTGGACAGAGTAACACGTTTCAGAATTACATTTACTCCTTTTCTAGAAGGAACGTACCGCGTGAGAGTTGTGAGTGCCAGACAGCGGGCGTGGGCGCTCATTTGTGAACGCCACGACTCAATTCTGCTCATATGGCGCACAATATCAACTTCCCTTCATTTGCCTAACGTCGGTCTTTGTGTCAGAACGAGAGTTGACACCAATAGTGTTTTGTGAAAGATCCACTTTGACGACGTCGTTCCTGCCTGCGTGGTGGAAACTGATCTAGGTGTTTTCTTGTATATCAAGTTACACTTTTGCGAAATGGCAGCAAGTGTGATTGTATCATTTGATTGAGGCTGTAGAGTAGTGATGATATATGTAACAGGACAATGCCGACACTCGCGTCAGGTGGAGTGACCTACTAGTCGAGTCGAATACAATAACAACGGCATATATAACAACGGCACGCAGGACATATGGGTATTTTATCGTGATAGATACCTTACACATATGCATAATGCAAGTTGCACACACGCAAGATGCACACACACACACGCACGCACACACACACGCACACACAGACACCACACACACGTGTGTGCATGTGTGTGTGTGTGTGTGTGTGTGTGTGTGTGTGTGTGTGTGTGTGTGTGTGTGTGTGTGTGTGTGTGTGTGGTGTCTGTGTGTGCGTGTGTGTGTGCGTGCGTGTGTGTGTGCGCATCTTGCGTGTGTGCAACTTGCATTATGCATATGTGTAAGGTAT
>OZ024859.1:25200722-25203222 GCA_964017155.1 Oasisia sp. SBJ-2009
TTCATCCGTCAGAGCGAGTCGGCCGTGTCTGTGTCTGTGTCTGCTAGCACCACTTCAACAGACGTACATTTGTCGTCGTTGTCACTGACACGATGACGCCTCGACTTTTTTGTCGCGCATGGCTGCAGATTTTCGTGTGCTGTGTCATTATCAGGTATGTTTTTGCGTTGCTTCTCGACGTGTTGTCGATTCCTGACGTCCTTCTGTGTTTTAGCATGGAACAGGAGCAGGTGCCAGTATGGTATTTTGTAGCCACGTTTCGGGTTTTTGCGATGCTACATTCATGGAACAACCAAGTGAATGGGTATATATATATATATATATATATATATATATATATATATATATATATATATATATATATATCTATATATATATATATATATATATATATATATATATATATATTATAGTTCGTAGAGCGTAGGCATAAACACAAACACACACATACAAACATACACACGCGCACGGTTATGCGCATGCAGGCACGCACACACGCACAGCAACACACATATACACAAACTGATAAGACCATATGCACACACATGGGCAAACGCACACAAGCACATACACATGCACGGACACACAAACACCCACCCACCCACCCACACACACACACACACCCACCCACCCACCCACCCACCCACACACACACACACACACACACACACACACACACACACACATACACATACACATACACACACACACATACACATACACATACACACACATACATACACACACATACATACACACATACACACACATACATACACACATACACACACACATATACACACACACACATACACACACACACACACACACACACACACACAAATACACACACACATACACACACACACACACACACACACACACACACACACACACACACACTCACACCCCTGCCGTCCAGCGTCACGACTCAGCGGTACATACATCATCACGCCAACAAGCGTACTTCACACAGTACCAGGTGTGGTGGTGCGTGACCGGTGCATGTTTTTCGACGCATGCGTCGTGGATTGTTGTTGTGCGTCCAGGGGCGTCCTGGACTGGATCGAGCACTACAGTATCCTGGAATAAGACCGCCTGGTCGCCTGGGCAGCTGCCTTAGTCAGTTTTCACACGCACGGCGTCAGTCTGATATAGTCGAACATGTCAAGCCATGTCGTATGACATTGTATTGTAATTTAGATTTTTCGGAGTGCTAAGAATCTGACCCAGTCGGTTGAAAATGATCAGAATCCCGAGTTAAAATATATCGTATTATGTATGTGTGTTTGTTAATGTACCGTTGTCGAGTATCATCCACAGCAACTTTGGACTTCACGTGGTGACCCAACGACGGGTGAACGTGTGACGATTGGTAACGTTCTAGATTGGCGAGAACTATGTTTCTGATGGTAATAGTTGAACTCGGTCATTGTATCCAGAAGAGATCCTTTCTCTCTTTTCTCCTTTCTGTTGTCCCCGCTGCAGCAATAGTTCCTGCAGACACTTGTAGATGACGAACAATCATAAGGCATCGCACGGAGATAGCTTTGTGACATTTTGGTGGGACACGTCTACATGCTGGGAGGCATGGTCCACTACACCGATACCCGTGATAGACTAGGAGAGTCATTTAACACGGATCATCATCTTTCACGACCATCGTTGATGTGATGGTCACGGCCGGGAGAATCAAAACCCGAAGAGCACGAAGTGCATGTATTGCAAGTCAGGCTTATTCAGTACACAATACCGCATTTCAATACCATTTGAGGTTTTCATTGTATGTTCGAATCATGCAAAATAACATAGGTAACACACGCACGCACGCACGCACGCACGCACGCACGCACGCACACAAACACAAACACACACACACACACACACACACACACACAATGTATATACATATGATACCCCGTAACCAATCGGTGATATTGGGTATATTCATTGTTTTACAGATCAGGGTCAACGATGGAAAGTGTCAAAGCATTCCACGTAAGTAATTATGTATACAGCCAGCTGCCCAACATCGGAGCATACAAATATCAAACATTGCCTTTTATAGTATGTTATATCAGTTGTTCAAATGTGTGTCTTAAAATGATGGAGCCAGCTCCTCTACCAAGAATTGGCAGAGCAGTAATTTGTAATGTGCTCTCTAAGATGTGGGAAAATTAAACATTAAAGGGTATTGCGATTAAATCTGCCCGCCCCGGCACTATTACCACTCAATTTTGTTTTGAAACTGGGTGTTTTTTTACCGTTTGAACATGTTGCAGGCGGAATGTTTTAAATTGCGAACACTGTTCCGTACCTGAATTCAAGGCAGTAAACCTTCAACATGCATGCTGTAGTCGTAAGAACATAGTGGCACATAAATTTAACGAGCTGGCACACTCGCTTTAAATAAATGCTATCGATATACCGACTACATAAAGATGGAGATAAATTGCGTTACAGTGGCTCTGCCAAGCGACTAGACCGTTAATCAAAATGT